>JACEFZ010013518.1:0-217448 GCA_014155875.1 Cepaea nemoralis
GGTGTATTACATTAAATTGTGGATTGGGTGCATGATTAATAAAAAAATTTTACCAAACAAGTGGGCCGCCTTGTCCGAAGCTTTTCATAACATCGAAAAAATGCCCGTTAAAGAGAACATTGGTCGAACGAAACTGCCACTCTCACAAATATATTTGCGCAGTCATTCCTAACAGGAGCTGTACGAAGTTACTTTACAAGATAGGGGTACTAATATCATCACCTGTTCCTGAGGAGCACCTCCAATGTTCATCAATCATAATATACAGGCAGGTGTTTACCACACATAATCTGGTCCCATGAAATAGATTAGTATGGAGGACGGCGCCGTGAGAACATGGGTAGACTCTTTCTGGTTGGTTCTTGATATTTTTTTTGTCTATTCATATTAATTAGCCATCATTTCACGTTTTTAAATAGACAAACCCGTTGATGTACTGGTTCTTTTATTAGTAAGTTCACTGAATTCTTTTGTGCACTAATTTGTATTTTGACTGTTTGTTGTTTTTCAAATTTCTAAGCACTTTTCCTCAAGCCATGATTCTTTTGCCTCCTTACATAATATTCTGACTTGTCTGTGGATTTCTTCATATTGACCAGCACTTATTTTTGTTGAGTCTTCTTGTTTCCATGAGGTGTAAATTTCTTGCAGTCAGCCATACTTCTTACGACCCACTTCTTAATTGTTGGCATAGTTGTTTCTAGTCAGCCACAGTTGATTGAATTCTTCAACGTTCCCATTGATCATCCACATCTGGCATAATCGCTCTACGATCGGACAGTATTCTCAACTCATGTTCTGTCCTTCTATGTTGAATTTGTTTGTGTAATTCCTGTTATACTCAATGTACACAAATCATATTTCAGTGTTCCTGTGATATACTTGACTTTCTTCAACTTTATCCTCAATGTTCCTGTGAGTAATCTGTGGTCCACTATAACAATCAGCAACTGGAACTGTTTTTGCTACTGTGAGCGCGTTTCTAAATCTTCTGCTAATGAGAATGTAGTCAATCTGGTTTCTAATCCTGCTATCAGGACTCCTCCATGTCCATAATCTTCTAGGGTGTTGCTTAAACCAGGTGTTTCCTACAATCATTTCCTGTTCTTTTGCCTACTCCATGAGTCTGTATCCTCTTTCATTTCTCTCTCCAAAACCATAGTTTCTTACTGTGTATCTATCCCCTTGATTTCCTACTTTTGCATTGAAGTCCCCTATTATGATGTTTATTTCTGAATTTTTACATTTCTTTAAGGCAGCCTCTATGTCATTATAAAATTCTTCTACACTATCTTCACTGGATTCTCCTGTTGGGGCATATACTTGAATAATATTTATGCTAAAAGGTCTGCCACTTAATTTAACTAGTAGAACTCTGTCCGACACGGCCCAATATCCTTGAACAGATTTTGATGATTTCCGGTCCAAAATAATTGCCACTCCCCTATGACGATCTTCACCTCCAGAATAAATAATCTTGAAATCGTCATCTATCTTGATGCCTGATCCTGTCCATCTCGTTTCGCACATACCTAAAATATTAAGGGAGGCACTATTCGCAATTCCATTGCCCAATGGAATTGCGAATAGAAAAAAATTATATTCGCAATGGAATTGCGGGAAGTAACAAACCTGTCACAGCGTCTGCTTACTAGTCAATTTTAGTTTGGGTGGTTAATTTAAGTAGGAATGTTCATTGTTGCGAGTTTATTTCTGCCGAATTCTCTGTATATTTTAATGAATCACTCTTCTTCTTACTTCTGTCCGTTCTTTTGGCATCCCGTTTTATTTTTACATTTTACGTTAGTCCTGTTTAAATATCAAGAATAATTTTTCAGAACAGGTATCCCCAATACAAATAACGATCCCTACAAATAATTATGTCCCCAGGCGAGTTCTAGAATTGTTAACTTTCGGTTCTATACACTTACTGTTACAATACCAGGCATCCATGTTTGTTTACGTTACCGTCCTACTATTTATGTCCTGATAATATCGCAGCATTGATGATTCTCTCAATTTGACACTTTCTATGGCCTCCATTGCATCCTCTCTGGGTGACTCTGTTCTGGTCCAAGCTGACAGTACTGACAGTCAGCAATATGCTTCGCCTCAGAGAGACATGATTAGGCAATTCAAACACCAGGCTTTCGATTGACTGCCTCATTAATTTGCTACGCATATAAAGTGCAGGAAAACCCGGTATATCTGAAGCAGATGGAAAAGAGAGAGGAGAGAGATAGATAACGAAGATAGTGTGAGAGACAGAGATATGAGAAAGATGTGTTGAAAGACATTAAGAGTGATAAAGACAAGAAAGGGAGAGGTGGAAGATCGAGACTTAGATAGAGAGAGAGAGAGAGAGATAGGAGAGAGAGAGAGAGAGAGAGAGAGAGAGAGAGAGAGAGAGAGAGAGAGAGAGAGAGAGAGAGAGAGAGAGAGAGAGAGAGAGAGGAACTCGCGTTCGGGTGCTAAGCTCCTTTCCCAAGACAACAGAAAGACAAGTGTGCAGGTTCTTGTGCAGCAAGATAAACAACACCTAATACACAAAATCCGTAGAAAACATATGCCTAAAGCGAAATCATCAGACTAGCATTGGTGTCACCTAATTCCTGAAAATGAAAAAAAAAAAAAAAGTTGCCTCCCCGTAGGCGAATCGAACCTCGATCTCCCGTGTACCAGGCGGAGACACTAACCACTACGCTACTGAGGACACGTTAACAGATCAACAAAATATTGTAATATGGACACACGCACAGGAATAATCACGTGACCTACTTCGATTGCGAATATAATTTTTCTCTATTCGCCATTCAATTGCGAATAGTCACTTTTTACCCTTTCAATTTCTTTTTTTATGTTCTCTAATTTTTCGTCGTTGTTTAACGTCCTAACGTTCCATGTTGCTAATTTTAACGTCTCTGTCCTTGTCTTGCGATGATCAGTCTTTATGCGAATTACTAGGCACTTTTAAAGAGGTAGTTTGCCGTTGCTTTCCTCTATGGCAGTGACTGTGCTGGTCGGAGACCGCAGCCATTGACTCAAGAAGAGCTCTTCTGCCTGCCGTCGTGAATTCGTGACCATGAGCAACGAATATCTGTTGGCTGCCCTCAAAATTTCATCCACCACCTGCCTTCCGTGGCTTCTTTTGAAAACTTCCAATAAAAGAGCACAAAATGACATCACATAATCCACAGGAAAACACTATTCGCAGGAAATCCATAGGAAATCACACGAAATCCAAAGGAAAACACTAAATTAAAATAGCGTCCCCCCGAAAAGTAACGCGTCATCTTGTCGCCATTGTACCGGAAGTACCTGTTAAATTTGTTTTGTATTTTGTTTTTGCTATGAGTTGCAAATTTAAATTTATCACTAAATTCGTTTAATCTTCCTGCGTCTGAGAGGGCATTCAGCTTATCAACCTGGTCCATTGCTCACCCGTTGTCCACAAGAACTCGGCTGGCAAGTCTATCAACTTGTATACCTGTCTGGCCAAGTTAAAAAGATGAGGATAATGTTTTTGTCAGCCTTGAACTCTTGATAGTCTTGACCCAATGTCTTCGAGCCCAATCGATCTCGATCTTCCTGAACATGCGCATTGAGTCACTGAGAAAGTATGTCAGCGTGAAAGTCTGTGCTCCAACCAGGCTAATGCCTTAGCTACTACATTTGACTTCCATCTGGTCAAGGCGATGCCACCCCAGCCTTCCTTCACAGTTCTCCCTCAAACCTGATCAATAAAGGCCCATGGGTTAAACATCAGACGCTTCTGTGTAAATGACTACATCAGAATAATACCCAAATATCAAGTCCTGAGCTTCCATACCGGGGGTTGTTGTCTGCACCCTGATTCTCAGTCTTACACGTACTGAAAAAGACATACCACGAACTGTTGTCACTTGTATCCATTGTTCACCATGTTCTGTGTCCTCGAATTACCCATTCAGGATTCTCTGTTTAATCTGCTGCCCGTTCGTTTCTTGATCTCGGAAGTAGCCACCTGCTATGCAAAACCTAATGTTGTCTCCCATGGGTGAAAAATCAGAGAAGTACGGCATCGCCCTGCAAGCTGTATCTCTTGTGCACACATGTGTGATATGGAAAATCTCGTTCTGTATTCTTTCCAGTCTGTCCATCTGAGGGCGGCTGAGAGTGAGGATCGTCAGGACTTACTAAATCACAGAAAGGACCAGATCATAGTATAGCAGACAGAGGTGAAACTGCCCACAGTTTTCGGCCTCCAGTACCCTCATAGCAGCAATTATCCTTTTAGCTATAATTATCACATCACCTATGTAATAAGATTAAGGCGGATTCCTATCGACCAGCATTCCTAGGTACTTCTTCATTGCGCGGGTCTTTTCCATAACCTCCGAGCATGGGTTTACAGTTGATGTTGGAATGTAGACAATACGGCTATCCATTGAGAACCATGACACGGCTGCCATCGTTGCGTTGCCCAGTGTTCGCGCTTCCCCGCACCACAGAGTTACGCTGTTGAGTTCTGCATGAAGTTCTCCAGTGGTCTGCTCCCTGTCTTTGTCCTAACTGTACAGTCGTCCGCATACGCCATTGTTCTCTCGTTCTGTGATCTGTTTGCGTTGAATTGGACAAGATCCGGGCGAACCTTGTGGCACACCGGGATTTATTGTTGCTGGTTCAAAGGTCTAGCTTCCACATTTAAATACCATATTTCGCTCTAAGAGGGTCGCAGAGATCCAATTAAGGAGGAAAGGGTTGATATTGTATTTCTTCTACATCTTCGTTCGTCTTATATTTTATTTTGGACTTGCGTTGTCTTAGTTTACGGCAGACTGCGAGATTTGCAACTTTCGGCCGACACATCCAACTTGTGTGCGGGTTTATTGACCGCGTTAGCCTTCCCGGATATTGTCTTCACGAAGCTGGATTATACAGAAATCTAAAGCATCTCAGTAGTGCGATCAGAGAGAACAAGAAGCAGTTCTTAATGATGCACTTGTAGTAGAACATAGTATCTCCATTTGCTAGGAAAAGATGGAAGTTTGAGAACATTAACAGGCGAATTTACATCATCATTATCATCCAACGCTTTGCTGGCTGGCGTGGGCGATCATGCGTCTCCCCGACGGCATGGATCAACTCGTGTGTTAATTCTCTTCCGTGCCATGATTTAATACTGTCAAGAATTTTCTCACGCTGTTTTCCTCTATCTCTCTTTCAACAAATCTGTGTCACAACATGTTCCAGTTTTCTCTTAATTAATTTGACAAACAAATGTTGACTACCTCTTGTTGGTGTTTGTGATAAGTTGTATTTGCGACTCAGCTTCTCTCAATACTTCCAGATGTCTCATTTTGGCTGTGCAATTAATTTTCAAAATTCTTCTATAAAACCACACCTCTAAGGCTTCCACGGACTACGCGTAAGCAATTATAGGAATGACAACACTCTAACATAAAGCAAAGACAAGCGGGAAAGATGGTGGCAGTACTGTGGAGAAATGCACGAAGACACGACAAAACCTACGTGAACGATTAGAGAAAGAATCAGAACCTGAATTAGAGCAATGACGATCAGCAATGCAAGTCTGACGAAAGTGAAGTCGCTACCCTGTGACGACTATACCGGCGGAACTAATACAGCAGAAGAAGAAGCCAGCACACCGTGTGAAGTTCTAATTTAGCGCTGTTTGACCCAAAGCATGGAAGAGAACAACCTACATTCCTTGCCCCAAAAACAACATTTAAAACTTCCCGCCAGTTATCGAAAATCATCGCACTAATAACTCATGCTAGGACACTTTTCTTGTGAATCATTATGACGAAGTTTGAAATTAAGTTCGAATATGCAGGCGGGTCTTGCATAGGACAGGGGAATCAGATAACATATCTATATCTATAAAACAAAGTGTATGTATATATGTATGTAAATATGTATGTCCTTTATTTGTTCGCGAACGGCCCATCCGATTGAGATGAAATTTTCTACACGCCTTCCTTTCATTCCAGAGCTGTCAACTGTCATGGTTTTTTTTTCTTCTTCCTCCTCCTCCCTCCTCCCCCTCCCAAAATACGTACGTAAATATACGATGATGATGATGAAAGAATCCCCGAACCAAAACGCTAGGGAAAGGGAAGAAAATGACGTGACTACACAGAATCGTCACACGGCAATCATCATCATCAAGTGCCGTGCCGGCTGGCGTAGGCGTTCATGGCTCTCCGTAGATCTCAGTCTTTGGTTTTTTGGATCAACTCTGCTGCTGATATTCCTCCATGCCACGGCAATATCAATAACAATTCATCTTTTTATGTGTAAGGAAGTTATCTACAGTCGTGTAGAAGGGAAGAACTAGACGAGTATGAATTCGGAATGGCGAACTCTCTCCTCCTCTCTTCTCCTCCCTCCTCCTCCCTCTACCTCCTCCCTCCACCCTCCTCCTCTTCCTCCTCCCTCTCATCCCTCTCCCTCCTCCCTCTCCTTCTCCCTCTTCCTTCTCCCTCTTCCTCTCCCCACCTCCTCCATCCTACTCCCTCCTACTCCCTCCTACTCCCTCCGCCTCCTCCCTCATCTTCCCTCCTTCTCCCTCTCCCTCCTCATCCCTCCTCCTCCTCCTGCCTCCTCCTCCTGCCTCCTTCTCCCTCATCATCATCCCTCCTCCTTCTCCCTTTTCCCTCTTCCTCCTCCTCCTACCTCCTCCCTCCTCCTCCCTCTACCTCCTCCTCCTCCCTCCACCCTCCTCCTCCCTTCTCCTCCTCTTCCTCCTCCCTTTCCTTCCTCCTCCTCCTCCCTCTACCTCCTCCTCCCCCTACCTCTTTCCTCCTCCCTCCTCCTCCTCTTCCACCTCCCTTTCCTTCCTCCCCTCCTCATTCTCCCTCCTTCCTCTCCCTCCTTCCTCCTCCTCCTTCCTTCTTCTCCCTCTGCCTCCTCCCTCTTTCTCTCCCCTCCTCCTCCCTTCTCCTCCTCCTTCTCCTCCTCCCTCCTTCTCCCTTCTTCTCCTCCTCTCCCCTCCTCCTCCTACCCTCTTCCTCTTCCCCTCCTCCCTCTCCCTCCTCCATCCTCCTCCTCCCTCTTCCTCCTCCTCCCTCTTCCTCCCTCTCCCTCCTCCATCCTCCTCCTCCCTCTTCCTCCTCCTTCTTCCTCCTCCTTCCTTCTCCTCCCTCCTCCTCCCTCTTCCTCCTCCTCCTACCTCCTCCCTCCTCCTCCCTCCTCCCTTTTCCTCCCTCCTCCTCCTCCCTCTAGCTCCTCCTTCCTCCTCTCCACTCTTCCTCCTACCCTCTTCCTCTTCCCCTCCCCCTCCTCCCTATCCCTCCTCCTCCCTTCACATTCCTCCTCCTCCCTCTTCCTCCTCCTCCCTTCTTCTCCTCATCCCTCCTTCTCCCTCCTCCTCCTTCTCCCTCCTCCTCCTTCTCCCTCCTCCTCCTTCTTCCTCCCTCCTCCTCCTCCCTCCTCCCCCTCCTCCTTCCTCCTCCTCCCTCTCCTCCTCCTTCCTCCTCCTCCTTCCTCTTCCTCCTCCTCCCGCCTCCTCCTCATCCCTCCTTCTCCCTCCTCCTTCTTCTTCCTCCCTCCTCCTCCTCCCTCCTCCGCCTCCTCCTTCCTCCTCCTCACTCCTCCTCCTCCCTCTACCTCCTCCCTCCTCCTCCCTTCACATTCCTCCTCCTCCCTCTTCCTCCTCCTCCTCCTCCTCCTCCCTCCTCCCTCCTCCTCCTCCCTCCTCCTCATCACTCCTCCTCCCTCCTCCTCCTTCTTCCTCCCTCCTCCTCCTCCCTCCTCCTCCTCCCTCCTCCCCCTCCTCCTTCCTCCTCCTCCCTCTCCGCCCTCCTCCTCCCTCTACCTCCTCCTCCTCCCTCTACCTCCTCCTCCTCCCTCCTCCTCATCACTCCTCCCCCTCCTCCTCCTCCCTCCTCCCCCTCCTCCTTCCTCCTCCTCCCTCTCCGCCTCCTCCCTCCTCCTCCCTCTACCTCCTCCTCCTCCTCCCTCAACCTCCTCCCTCCTCCTCCCTTCACATTCCTCCTCCTCCCTCTTCCTCCTCCTCCCTCCTCCTCCTCTCTCCGCCTTCCTCCTCCTCCTCCTCCCTCTACCTCCTCCCTCCTCCCTCCTCCTCCCTTCACATTCCTCCTCCTCCCTCCTCCTCCTCCCTCCTCCTTCTCCCTCCTCCTTCTCCCTCTTCCTCCTCCCTCCTCCTCGCCTCCTCCTCCACCCTACTCCTCCCTCCTCCTCCTAATCCCTCCTCCTCCCTCCTATTCCTCCCTACTCCTCCTGTCTCCTCCCTCCTCTTTCCTCCTCCACCTCCCTCTTCCTCCTACCTCCTCCATTTACCCAAGACAGACAGACAGTCAGACAGATAGTCGGGAATGGGATCTTATATGACTACTTATATAATTTAAATGAGATGCTCTCCACCATGGGCTGGGCCGGGTCAGACAGACAGACAATAGATAGATAGATAGATAGATAGATAGATAGATAGATAGATAGATAGATAGATAGATAGATAGACAGATAGACAGACAGACAGACAGACAGACAGACAGACAGACAGACAGACAGTCGGGAACGGGAAATTATATGACTACTTATATGAATTAAATGAGATGCTCCCCACCAGGAGTTGGGCGATGCCGGGCCGGGTCAGACAGACAGACAGATAGATAGTCGGAACGGGAACTTATATGACTACTTATATGAATTAAATGAGATGCTCCCCATCAGAGTCTGGGCGAAGACGGGCCGGGTCAGACAGACAGACAGACAGATAAACAGACAGACAGACAGACAGATAGTCGGTAACGGGAACGAGAACTTATATGACTACTTATATGAATTAAATGAGATGCTCCCCACCAGGGTCTGGGCGAAGCCGGGCCGGGTCAGCTAGTATTCAATAAGAGGACGATCTTTGAGAAATGTAGAGAGTATAATATAGATCTTCATAACATCGTCAATGTGTTCATCATGAAATGTGTACATAAACCTTCAGTCAATGGAAGTAGTACCATTATGTTCACAGAAACCTTCACTCAATGTAAATAGTATCATGTGTACAGAAAACTTCAATCAATGGAAGTCGTATCATGTGTACAGAAAACTTCAATCAATGGAAGTCGTATCATGTGTACAGAAACCTTCATTCAATGGAAGTAGTGTCATATATACCGAGCCTTTCTATCAAGGTAAGTAGTATAATGTTTACAGAAACTTTCAATCATGATAAGTAGTATCATGTGTACAGAAACCTTGAATCTAGGTAAGTAGTATCATGTGTACAGAAACCGTCAATCAGTGGAAGTCGTACCATGTGTACAGAAACCTTCAATCAATGGAAGTAGTACCATCATGTGTACAGAAATATTCAATAAATGAAAGTAGTATCATATGTACCGAAACCGTCTATCAAGGTAAGTAGTATCATGTGTACAGAAACCTTCAATCAAGGTAAGTAATGTCATGTGTACAGAAACCTGCAATCAGTGGAAGTAGTATTATTGTACAGAAACCTTCCATCAATGGACGTAGTATTATGTGTGCAGAAAATGTCAATCAAGGTAAGTAGTGTCATGTGTACAGAAACCTGCAATCAGTGGAAGTAGTATCATTGTACAGAAACCTTCAATCAATGGAAGCAGTATCATGTGTACTTACTCTTATGGTAGTATTATGTGTGAAATACGCAAATTACCCGAATTTGATTTAACACCAACAATGAAAGAAAATCCTAAACACAAATAAAATAAATATTAGACAACATATCGGGTGACGGGGTAGAGGTATTCCTTATCAAGGGAGAAGTAAGGCACCCCCTTCCCTCCGGTAGCCTACGGGACACCAAGGGGCTTGATGAAGTACCCGTAAATTTTCTCTCACCACTTCCTCCTCCACATCTCCGATCATGATAGCATGAGTAGATGGTGGAAGGGACTGGTTATGATCTCAAGTTGTTGGGAGCGGACTGTTTCAAACGAAACGCCCCGTATACAGAAGTGAGGAAGTGAAGCAGCCATGTGCAGGACTAGACGATTCCTTAGATAAGCCCAGTACCAGAGCGCTATGTTTCGGCTCTGCAGTTATGGAAGCCTCCTTGGATGACGGGGAATGCGCATGGTCTTCCGCTGCCCTCCTTTGAGGGTTGACCGTGATTCTATGGCCGTTCTAAATTGACCATCTGGGATGTGGCCGACACCACAACAGTGAGAGTCGAATGCCTCTCTAAACACCCAGGAAGGTTAACCAGGTCAACAAACACCCGCAGAAGACGGATGTGTCGGCCTAAGGGCGCTAATAAACTTGGCACAACGCAATTAGGTCTGAAAAAACACTCTGGATGAACGCAGATGAAGATCTCAAGTTTCATGACGTTAGGCAGATGATTTCTGCTAGGATCGCCGACCTGTACGGTCACTGCCGGGAAGAAAAGCTATAACAGACAGCCTTCTTTACAGATGCCTAGCAAATCATCTCTAACACAATTCATTCTACGTGGACTTCTAAACGAGTTCCATATCGGCCTCATCCGGTAGTGAACTGCAGGTGCTACCAGTCTGTCACCCAGATATTTAGGCAAGCCAAGTAGTGCAGTGGGCTTAGAAACAGGGTAGATCCAAAAGGTCGAGACGGGTTCTGTACTCAGACAATAGGTTGAATCGCTGCCAAGGTCTTATGTTCGTGGTCACCTTCATCGTCGTCCCTTGACATGCAGGGACTGAAGGAAATGAACTAGTTGATAAACCTGCTGGTTCTGCATCTCCTGCAGATGGCCAGCCTATGGATAGTGCCTGTGTTATTAAATTAAGAACTAATTAATGCCCTTGCAGGGATGTGAAGATCGGTGGCCTTTGACGCCAGTGAATCCACATCGTTGTCCAGAATGAGAGATGTGGGAGTAAGAATTGGCACGGCCAGATACGAGAGGTACATTGGATGAATGTCTCGTCACCCAAACAGAACAAGCTATATTAGCCGCCGGACACTGATGCTTAATATGGGGGAGGATCTGAATACCAGTGTAAATGTCTGGAGTGCAAGGCTGATGCCCCAGATAACTAACTAACGTGATGTATAAGAACATGATTGCAGGATGTGTGAGAAATCAGGAAACGAGTGAGAATTTCATAATCACTGTACATCATTGGTGCAGTGCTGTAGAAAACAATAAGCAGTATAGACGCATAATCCCTAATGATACAAGACATCAGACGAAATAATACCAGAAATAAAGAAACCAGGAAGATTAAATGGATGACACAGGACATTTTACAACGGATGGACATTACAAGGAAAAATTACACAAAATCAAGATGAATATAAAAGAAATAATCCGAAAAGTATAGAGACAGATGTAAAGAAATATTCATTTCTTATTTGGCACCTTTTACAATTGCACCTCTGCGCCGCCTTCCTAGCAACGAAGTATATGTAATGGCCTAGCAACGTGTCACGCTTGACTTTTTCGGTTTATCTTTTAATTGTATTACATTTTCTAATTGCATGTTTTTTCTTTAAATCTCTTTGTGTTGTTCCTGAGGAAGATTATTGTCATTGAAACGTAGATTCGTTGTGTCGTAATATAACTTTTTTTTTTCTAATTTTAAATATCATTGATTCTCTCACCCCCCCCCCCCCCCCCCCCATGATTTACATTTGCCATATCGGAGTGCATTGTAAGGTATGTACACTGTTTCTTTGTTTATTATATTTCACTTATTCGCAGGAGTTGCGCGTAACTAACTGTTTTTACTTTCTATTGTAAAGAAATATTTTGACAACCTTAGGCAGATACAGATGTCTGGTTAAATAGCCAGTGCTAACAATTTGAGCACCAACGTAAAAACACAAAATCGAAAAAGACACAATGGGTTACAGCAATTATCTGCAATTAGAAAGCGTGTAGGAAGTAGTTGCGTGAAAACAAAAGGACATAATGTCTTTATGAACAAAGAGAGGGTAAGTGAAAAACGAAACGATTATATACACCAGTGCAAACCTGATAAGGCGAACTAACCTGGGACCCAATAAATAGTTCTTCTTATCAGAAATTCCTTTTAGAAGTGTTCAGACATATTGTAATGCATTTTCAACGTAAAATGCAATATTGTGCTTGAAATGGGCACCTGACACATCTTGGGAAGTAAAGAAGGCGGGTGTGATACTGACTGCAGCTCCCAGCGTGGTGTCGACTGGTCAATAAATATATGGATATAGCTCAGTATGGTCAATGCGCTTTAAGGTGTGTAAATGAGTCCTTTACAACTATTTGTGTTCTGTTTACTATATGATGATGATAGCGGATCAGAAACACGCACTTACGACTAATATAAAGGACGATTGCCTGAAAGAGGCTAATGAAACTAGGATATTATATACAACAATAAGAAAGATACACGCAGCTTTCTTTGGTCATGTGATGAGAAGAGATACATTGGAGAACGTCATGACGACTGGAAAGATCAAGGGGAAGAAAGGCAGAGACCGACCTAGGGCAATTATTCTGGAAGGATTGAGACGGTGGAGTGGAGGAATATCAGCAGCAGAGTTAATTCAGAACACCAAAGACTGAGATATGTGGTGAGACATGAACGCCTACGCCAGGTAGCATGGCACTTGATGGGGATGATTCAGGACCACCAACACTGACAGCAGAAGTTGAAGCTGCAATACAATATATAAGGGAAGGTTATTCCCAGGGGCCAGATAACTTCAGTGTCAAACAAATTAAAGCTCTCGGTGCACCGTGTGTTACAGTGATAGGAAAATCGTTGAATGCATTCTACAACAGCGGATATATACTTGCCGATTTTAGGAGATCTATTATCATAATTCTACCAAAGGAATCTAGCGGAGAAATCCCACCATTCATTTATTGATGCACATAACTTAATTACTGAGGCGAATGATAAAGAGAAGAATAAGAAGTATATTAGCGCCAGAAATTGGTGGTGAGTAGTGTGGCCTTAGAGAAGGTAAAGACACAAATATAGTCATGCCCATCTTAAGAACATTAATTAACAGGAAGAATAATTGAAATGAACAGATTTATGTTTGTGCTTTACGACTGATGATACTGTGAAACCAAACTAAGAAACTGTTGACACTGTTAAACAAACACTAAAAAAAACTGTTGATATTGTGAAACCACACTAAGAAAATGTTGATACTATGAAAACACACTAAGAAAATGATGATACTGTGAAAACACACTAAGAAACTGTTGATACAGTGAAACTACACTAAGAAACTGTTGATTCTGTGAAAACACACTAAGAAATTGTTGATACCGTGAAACCACACTAAGATTCTATTGTTACTGTGAAACCACATTAAGAAACTGTTGATACTGTGAAACCACACTAATAAACTGTTGATACTGTGAAACCACACTAAGAAACTGTTAATACTGTGAAACCACACTAAGAAACTGTTAATACTGTGAAACCACACTAATAAACTGTTGATACAGTGAAACCACACTAAGAAACTGTTGATACTGTGAAACCACACTAAGGAACTGTTGATACTGTGAAACCACACTAATAAACTGTTGATACTGTGAAAACACACTAAGAAACTGTTGATACTGTGACACCACACTAAGAAACGGTTGATAATGTGAAACCACACTAAGAAACTGTTGATAATGTGAAACCACACTAAGAAACTGATGATAATGTGAAACCACACTAAGAAACTGTTGACACTGTGAAACCACGCTAAGAAACTGTTGATACTGTGAAATCACACTAAAACTGTTGATACTGTGAAACCACACTAAAACTGTTGATACTGTGAAACCACACTAAGAAACTGTTGATACTCTGAAACCACACTAAGAAACTGTTGATACTGTGAAATATGGAAACATCACTAGAATGTTGGAAATGTCAATCAATGATGGTAAAGATCTGAGAATACTAAAAAAAAAAAAAAGAAACACACAGACTGGTATCAAAATGCAGTTATAATAATTGACAACGAAATAGGAACTTTTCAACAAAAAACTCTGGCCACGTACAAATAGATAATATGACCATTAAAAGAACGGAAACATACAAATACCTGGGTACAATCTTCAACTGCTCCAACATCATACGGGAAGAAATACAAACTAGAATCAATTCTGGAAATAAGATATACTATGCACTGCAACATGTACTAAAATCAAATGCGCTATCCCGTAACACCAAAATCACAATATACAAAACACTGATCAGACCAGCTGTGCTGTATGGTTCTGAAACCTGGAGTACAACGAAAAGAGACGAAGCCTTGTTACAAACCTTTGAGAACAAAGTTTTAAGACGCATCTTTGGACCCATTAAGGATACACAAAGTGGAGAATGGAAAAGAAGAAGTAACAAAGACATTTATAATCTAAGTCCCGCTAGTCACTGGTATCATGAAGGCTAATAGACTACAATGGCTTGGGCACATAGAAAGAATGGAAGATAATAGGGAAACAAAACTCGCTTACACTCAGGAAATAAATGACCGTAGACTCCGAGGTAGACCATGAAGACGGTGGAGAGATAATATATATATACAGACCTACAAGCACTTGGAATCAACGACTGGCAAGAGAAGGTCAACCAGAGAGACGGATTGTATCTGTAGCAAAGAACCTCAATGGTTCTGAACGCTGAAGAAGAAGTAGAACAAGGTGTTAGGCAGGGTTGTGTGCAATCACCTGATATGTTCAGTTTGTACAGCGACATAGTAATGATATTCTCGCAAGACATGCCAGGAATAGCCATTGTGTAATGGAAACAACCTACGATAAACCGATGGCATTATTTTGATCGCTGTAAATGAAATACAGATACAAGAAATGATAGATGTAATTATAACAGGAAGTCAAAACAAAGGACGTAATATGAATAACAGAAAAACAGAAGTAATGGTAACTGCAAAGATAAAAGTTTACATAATTGTAACATCAAAGTAAATGGAAATAGCTCTGAAAGAAGGTAATGTATTTAAGTATATGGGTACTTTAAATAACAGCTGATGGAAGATGCATTAAAAAACATAAATATAGAATAGCCCAAGCAAATGTAGCAGTTTCACAAGATGATGAATATTTTGCTAATTATATCTTTATTAATCAAGTTGATGAAGAGACAAGTTGATGAAAAATGAAAGAGATTTTAAAAACTAAGTCTAGGCAATTATGATGTACGGAAGTGAATTGCGGACAGTTAAGAGACAAGTGATGTGGACCGCGGGTTTTACAGAAGACTGGAACCAATCTAAAACAGGTCAATGTATTTAGTTATGTGGGTGCTTTAACAACAGCAGATGGAAGCTGTGCTACGGAAGTTACATGTAGAATAATCCTAGCAAAGCCAGCATTCGACAAGTTGAGGAATATTCTCTGCAATTTGTGTTTGTCAGTCGAGTTGTGACAAAGAGTTCTAAAGAGCTATATTGAGCCAATCCTGATGTAGGGAAGCGAATCGTGGACATTTAACAGACAAGTGAGGAATTATGTGTAAAGCTGTGTTGATTTATTTTACAGAAGAATGATGAGAACACCATGGGTGGATAAAAAGCGTAATTAAATAATTAAAATGTCTTGAAAGAAGTTAACTGACAAATAGATCTGGTTACTCGTATCAGAAGAAGACAGTCCACATTTTGGGCATGTCATCAGAAGGGAAAAGCTGGGGTATGTTGTGATAACGGAAAAGGTAAAGGAGGGAAATGGCAGAGGAAGACCGAGAGAAAGAGAGAGAATGTTTAACATTTTGACGTCATGGCATTGAAAACCATTAGTACCAGAAATTATGGGCAGCACACGAATCACAAGGTTGCAGCCAACATGATCGCCAACGCCCCAGGGCAAGGACTATGAGAAGAATTATTATCTTATGCTACCTAGATATATTTATTCCTTATTAGAATTACATACAAGGGTGACAATTGCAAAACATATTAATTGTGGATATCAATGAACACATCCGTGACAAGACATAGATACAAAGAATCAAAGTAGAAAACGACTTGTTGAAGTGTAATAATTGCCTTTATTTTAGATGTATTATATGTGTACATAATTCATTACAAATATAATTGTTATGAGATATATTATTACAATGTATAGATAAAAAAGTAAAGGGCCTTTACATGTCTTAAGGCGCATTGACCAGAAGGTGTTAGGCCCATAAACGTATTGACCAATTGGCACTCGGTGAGTAATATGGTCAGAATGACACCGGCAGTTTTTACTTCCCAAGACATTCCCTCGTTGCCAATTCAGGCTGGGTCGACATAGGATGCCCACATCAGTTTGATAGGTTCCGCGTTGCGGATTCGAACCTTTTGAGCTCCTTGCTGCAAGCGAGCATCTAGCCTCAATACTAGCACGACTGCCACTGGATGAAATGATTGGTTATCGACATTCTTGATGGACAAATACCATGAAGATACAGATGTACAATGATAAGTATGTATACAATGTCCAACACAGCTAGCCAATAAAGCTCAATAAGGCAGAGATGAACCAACAAATATGAATAAATCCGAGATGACTAAAACAACACAATACGGATGGTGGCACGTAATCAAAGGAGGAACACGTAAACATCTTAAAAGACGGGAAATGAACCGTCATTGAAGGACGGAAACACAGCAAGAAAACAGCAAAATATCACAGAATGACAAGGATCTCAGTAGAAGTATTATATCTGCAGCAACCGTGAAAAAAACAAAGAAATTAATTAATCATCTGCAACGAAGAACAACTTATAAAGAAAACAATAACAGTAAACGACCTTAATTATAACCATGGCAACGAAAGCAAGTTGTAGGAGGTCCAAAGATTTATTTTGTGTGTGCAAGCCAACGGTCGGGAGGATAGTACATTAGCCATCCTCATGAAAGATGATAGGGTATAGAGAAAGGTATCTCAGCCATCCTATTTATAATAGATAACAGTATTTAGAGGAAAGTATCTTAGCCATCCTCGTTATAATAGATAACAGGCTACAGAGGAACGTATCTTAGCCTTCCTCGTTATAATAGATAACAGGGTATGGAGAAAAGTATCTGAGCCATCTTCATGAACAATAACAGAGTATAGAGGAAAGTATCTTAGCCACCCATATTATGATAGATAACTAGGGTATGAAGGAAAGTATCTTAGCCCTCCTCATGAAAGATAACAGGGTATAGATGAAACTATGTTAGCTATCCTCATTATGATAGCTAGCAGGTTCGGGATGAAAGTATCTTAGGCATCCTCATTATGATAGACAACAGGTTCCGGGGAAAGTATCTTAGCCATCCTCATGAAAGATAACAGGGTATGGAAGAAAGTGTTTTACCAATCCTCAGTATAAAAGATAACAGGGTATAGAGGAAAGTATCCTAACCATACTCATTATAATAGATAACATTTTATAGAGGAAAGTATCTTAGCCACACTCATTATAAAAGATAACAGGGTATTGAGTAAGGTATCTTAGCCCCACCCCCCCCCCCCCTCATTATAGATAACAGGGTATGGAGGAAAGTGTTTTAGCAATCCTCATTATAAAATATAACAGGGTATAGAGGAAAGTATCCAAGCCACACTCATTATAATAGATAACATGGTATAGAGGACAGTATCTTAGCCACACTCTTTATAAAAGATAACAGGGTATAGAGTAAGGTATCTTAGCCCACCCCCCCCCCCCCCCCCCACCCACCCCCCCACCCCATCCTCATTATAGATAACAGGTTCGGGAGGAAAGTATCTTAGTCATCCTCATTATGATAGATAACAGGTTCGGGAGGAAAGTATGTTAGCCATCCTTATTATAATAGATAACAGGTAATGGTGGAAAGTATCTTAGCCATCTTCATTATGATAGATAACAGGTTAGTGAGGAACTTTCTGAGCTATCATCATGACAGATAGGAGCGTATAGAGAAAAGTATCTTAGCCATCCTCACGATAGATAACAGAGTCGGTAGGGAAGTATCTTAGCCACCCTCATTATGATAGATAACAGGGTCGAGATTAAAGTATTTAGCCACCCTCATTATGATAGATAACGGGAGGAAAGTATTTTAGTAACCCTCATTATGATAGATAACAGGGTCGAGATTAAAGTATTTAGCCACCCTCATTATGATAGATAACAGGGTCGAGATTAAAGTATTTAGCCACCCTCATTATGATAGATAACGGGAGGAAAGTATTTTAGTAACCTTCATTATGATAGATAACGGGAGGAAAGTATTTTAGTAACCCTCATTATGATAGATAACAGGGTCGAGATTAAAGTATTTAGCCACCCTCATTATGATAAATAACGGGAGGAAAGTATCTCAGCCTTCCTCATCACGAAAGATAACAAGTTCGGGGGGAATGTAGTTTAGCTATCCTCATTATTATAGCAAGGTCCGGAGGAAAGTATTGAGGTTAAGGGCAGGTGGACAAGGTTAGGATGTCAGAATTTGAGAACTGTGAAAGTCAGATCCATCTGAGAAGCTGGGATCTTGAATGGTCCGTTAATCTTACAATAAATTCGTAAAGCCAGATCCCATGTTTGTGGCTTCTTCATTATGTTATAAAACTTGTTCCATCTGCCATCACACGAAGAAAATTAGTGGAAATGTGGCAAAGCTGTGGAAATGTAAACAGCATAAAATAACAAGAAGCAATACAGCTTTACAGAACACAATTACGGTAGACTAAAGAAGTGGCTGCGACTGGCCTTTATCAGCAAACAAATGTGATAAAACACAACTGCGGAGAAGAGACTATTCTAACTACAGTAAGGCATAATAACAGAATTAGAAGAATGGAAAGATGTACTACTTATCCTATATATATCCGGATGAAAAGAATGGAAAGATGAGAAAAATGTACTACTTATCCTATAATATCCGGTTGAGAAGAATGGAAAGATGAGAAAATTGTACTACTTATCCTATAATATCCAGTTGAGAAGAATGGAAAGATGAGAACATTGTACTACTTATCCTATAATATCCGGTTGAGAAGAATTTAAAGATGAGAAAATTGTGATACTTTTCACATAATAAGTGAATGAGAAGAATGGACAGATTATAACATTTTTTTTTTTCACAGTCTGTGGTTTTCAGATAAGTAGTCTGTTGTTTTTCTCATTATATTTCTCATTTTCCATTATTTTCATTTAGTTATTATGCATTAATGTAGTCACTATGTTGTCTTCCCCTAGTTTATATGTTGTGTTTTGTGTATGTGTTGTTTGCTGATGACGGCTAGTCGCCACAACGCCTTTTCTTTTAAGTAATTGTGTTTTTTAATGCTACAATTACTCCGTTTTCTTTTATGTTTTTTATCACGAGAAACAGTTAACCTTATCGAACAAGTATACATCAAGATTACCACCAATGACTTTATCCAACAAATATGTAGAAAGATTAACACCAACAACTTTATCCAACAAATATAAAGAAATATTAACACCAACGACCTTATTAAACACATGTAAAGAAAGATTAACACCAACGACCTTATCCAACAAATTTATGGACAGATTAACACCAACGATCTTATCGAAAAGCATATAGAAAGATTAACACGAACGATTATATCGAAAAGTGTGTAGAAAGATTAACACCGGCGACATCATCCAACAAATGTAAAGAAAATACTATCCAACAATTATATAGAAAGATTAACACCAACGACCTTAACCAACAAATGTATAGAAAGACCCTCCACGATAAGAGTTGTGAAGTCACATCATAGATATGCATACAAGTTTTAAAAGAGATAGAGCAAAGAGAGTTTCACAGAGACAGAAAATATAATTTCAAAATAGGCAGTGAAAACTGTTTAAGACAGCTGATTTGTTGGTTTCCCACAATGTAACTGTCGCAATTATAAGATTGAAACAGATAAAATAACGGCATAAATGTAATTCCACATTTTGATTTTGTAGAAAAGGTTTCAAATGTTGGGGAGGAAACGTATTAATATCACATATTTCTGAGATGGGTTACCCAGTTACCTTTCTTGCTCCTTAATTTCTACTTCAAATTTACGAACAAATACATTTTCTAACAAAAATATTAAATTCAAAACAATGTTTTTCCGTAGTGAAATTGAATAACGAAGGCAAGCAATAGATCATACGATTTATTGGCTGTCGTATTTCGCTACATGACGTCAGGTACATACTGCAGAAATCACATAACAAAAGCTAAAGCAATAAGATGCATCCTTCAAGCTAAAATTTACAAAGACAGAATAATGAACAAACACTCTGGTAACCTAGCAATGCCTACACACCGCAAATCTCCAATGTCGCCGGTTGGACGGCACATTTTAGAAACCGGTCATTTGATTGATATGGAAAATGCGTTTCGTATGCTAACACACACAACTGTCGCATGTTAAAGCTGGCAGAGGCTACTGCCATTCATTTACAAAAACCAACTTTGTGCAAATAAAAATTAATCATAGTTGCGGTGTGTAGACATTGTCAGGTTACTAGAGCATGTGTTTATTATTCTGTCATTTTATATTAACTTGAAGGACGTATCTTATTGCTTTAATTTATGTTGTACGATTTCTGCAGTATGTATCTGACGAGATGTAGCGAAATATGTCAGGCAATAAATCGTGCAATCTGTTGTTTGTGTCTCCATTATTCAGAAATATTAAACATCACGTAAGAATATGTTACTTACAACATTGAACTCTAACGCTCCATCTTTTGATGTAGCTTCTTTAGTAACTGATGAGGTTTCCTTCGTAGCTGAATGAGTTTCATAAGCAGTTTCGTCATTTTCTGATGGAGTTTTGTCATTAAATAATGGAGTTTCATCAGCCGCTGATGGAGTTTCGTCATTACTTGATTGAGTTTCATCATCAGCTGACGGAGGTTCATGATTTATTGATAGAGTTTTATCAGTAACTGATGAATCTTTCGCAGAACGTGATGGAGTTTCATCATTTGGTGATAGAGTTTCGTAAGTAGTTGATGGAGTGTCGTTAGTAGTTTGTGAATATTCCTCAGTAGTTGATGGAGTTTCGTCAGTAGTTGGTGGATATTCCTCAGTAGTTGAAGTTTTTTTGCTGTTTGTTGTAGGCATCCTCATCGATAAAGAAGTCATAAATAATCTCGTATCTGGACACTATAATGTCCCCTGTGTTGATTAAATCATTTGGATTTGGTCTGGTGATTTCCTCATTGGCAATCAGAATTTCGTCGGAAAGAATCGTGGGTTGATCACTCTCTGTGAAACTTTCTTCGAGAGAAGTATGCTCTGATAAAGGTGCGGATACAATAGAGCGTTTATATTTACGTCGATTCCTACGCGATCTCGATTGATCAGAGTCGCTGGAATCAGAACTCAAGTCTGAGCTGCTTCCTGTGTAACGATATTCATCGTTGTAATACTCTAGGAAACCAGACCTAAACTCTGGCCTACCGCCATTTTCCTCGCTGTCATACTCCAAATCGTTGTCTGCAGGGAACCTACTGTTTGTTCCCCTACTGGAATTTCCACTGCACCCACAATAACTCTCTAAACGTGGCCTTCGTCTGTTATGTCTGTTGATTCTGTTTTCGTGGTGGATATATTCGTTCCTCGCCAATGTTGTTGAGACGATGATCTAAGTAAAAGAGATAGATTAATAATATGTATTATTACAATGTAATAGCGATTCCACAGTTCCGACTTTGTACTACGGAAATTCAAATGAAAACTTTAAATGTTTTGGTGAATATATTGTGAAAAAGTAAAGACAAAAGTATCATTTTTGAGGTAGTCACCACTGCGTTCAATGCACGTCCTCCAGCGCCGAAACAGTTCTTGGATTCCTGCAGTAAACAATTCTCTTGGTCGCGTGTGAAACCAGTCTGGGGTCACTACCGGGTGTGCCTGACCCGGTCGTGAATAGTCTGTCACAGAAGTCACACCGTTTTGAACATTCTACTTCATTCATATACTTGCTGGACTGACAGGCATGCATCAGAATAGTGGCCCTTCATCTGCCGGTGAATTTCTATAGGTTTCACTCCTTCACTGATAAACAATCAGATAACAGAACGCTGCTCCTCCTTGACGTATGTCAAATGTGGGGCGGCCATCTTTAAACTGTCCCTATTACGTAACCATGTTCGTTTGTACCATGATGTCACTTGCTTAACAATCTTGACATCCTTAGCAGCAATATTGACAGGTTACAAGACAATGGCATGGTTATTATAATTTCTATCACATTTAACGTTTTCACTTGAAGCCCCCTCGTAATTTTTTTTTTTTTTTTTTTAGCATATCCTTTACAGGACTTAGCTGTAAACACCAGCATCTTTCAGCTGTATGTTGATCTCTTGGCAACAATACGCTCAGTAGTTTGCCATTGCTTTCTGAGCGGCCGGCTCAGTATCCCGCAAGTCACGAGCGGGGGTCGAACCACCCCCCCCCCCCCCTCATAATACGGTTGTCAAATGCTACAAGATTAACGTTCATTAATTTGCCATTGCTTTCTAATGTCACTGCAACCTTCCTTCTGGGTGGGGGGGGGGGGGGGGGGGGGGGCGATGGCTTAGTGGCTAGATGCTCGCCTTCTGGGTGGCTTAGCGGCTAGATACTCGCCTTCCCGGGTGGCTTAGTGGCTAGATGCTCGCCTTCTGGGTGGCTTAGCGGCTAGATACTCGCCTTCCCGGGTGGCTTAGTGGCTAAATGCTCGCCTTTCCGGGTGGCTTAGTGGCTAGATCCTCGTCTTCTGGTGTGGTTTAGTGGCTAGATGCTCGCCTTCTGAGGTGGTTTAGTGCTAGATGCTCGTCTTCTAGAGTGGCTTAGTGGCTAGATACTCGCCTTCTGGTATGGATTAGTTGCTAGATACTCGCCTTTTGGGGTGGCTTAGTGGCTAGATGCTCGCTTTCTGGGGTTGTCTTATTGGCTAGATGCTCGCCTTCTCGGGTAGCTTAGTGTCTGGATGTTCACCTTCTGGGATGACTTAGTGGTTAGATGCTCGACTTCCGTGGTAGCTTAGTGGCTAGAAGCTCGCTTTCCAGACTCGGTGGTCATGGGGTCGAATCCACATCGCAGAGGAATTGTAAAATTGACCTCGGCTTCCAAGTCTCGCTAGCTTACTGTGAGTACCAGGAAATGTTTCGGAAAGTAAAGGCGGCCGACATGTTACTGACCACAAAACCCACCGATTGTTGATTGGCTGTTAAAAATGGCTCTAGCACCATATGCCCCGTGAACCTTAAGTACCGTGGAATGATTAATCGTCTCAAGTAACTTTCCTTATCTGCCGTGGGCTATGTACAGTTGATGCCCCTATGCAACTTATATTAATGTTATGTATTATACAGCATGTCTGCTACCATGTTAATCAACATGTAAATAATTACTGTGACACACCCCTGCTTCCTATTTGTTCAGCCATCCATTTCGGTTTGGTCCATAACTACTTTTTGTTTCGCTCTGAATCAATTGAGGCATCTAAAAGGCACCTTTACTTACTCTCTCTGGACATTGAGTTGGCATCTGTGGGCAATGAAACATCCCACAGAGGACAATTACACCACCATGTCCATCAAGTCCATATGTGCTCTAGTGGTCCATAACCTGTGACATTCTAGCATGTCTCTTCGTAGATGTGGATTCTACAATAGGTCTGGCACACCTCGCTGGTCTCTGATATTGAGGAGGGGAAGGTGAAATATGCAAACACAATCCTAGTGGAGATGGTACTTTCCTACAGAGTCGTTAGGAAAACCTCGAGACCATGTTCACTTCCATTGGTGCAAGCGATTTTCGGGGCGGAGGCGGACTGAACAGAATCTATCTGTTCTAAAAGTTAAAATTCACAGTCTACCATAAAGAATATTCATAAACAGCAGCTACAACAAAACCAAACTTTAATACCTCTTTAATGCCCGTTTTCTAATACCTTAAATACCCGTTTGACTCGGGCTCCGAAGGTTGTGGGTTCGATTCCAGGCCGCGTCCTTCGGTTCACGAGTGAAATTTTTCGGAGACTCCTGTTGGTCGTCGCTAGAGCTACGGAGTTCGTGCTCTGTGCGACGCTTTCCGCGCTGCGGAAAGAGACCGAGCCATATGGGATAAAATTCCGGTGCAACGAAGTCGACCCTGTCGACTTTTAAACGACTTTTCAAACTTTAATATGATAATAGTACTTCTGTATGGATCAGAAGAATGGACATCCGCGGAAGATTTAATTACTAACTTTTTAACGCGTTAACTGATTTATTGCCAAACAAAACGTAGGTTTAGACCAAACTTGGTACACAATCAAATGAACAAGTATTATATTGTAAATTATGTTCAATCAATCAATCGGGTTCCTTCTTAACAATGAAGATTGGCTGCAATGGTTCTCTAACACTGTCTCTCGTTCTGTCTGTACACTATGTCATATTTATGTTAGTCCATCTCTTGATGTCATCTTCCCACTTGTATCGTTGTCTACCTTTTGCTTAGTGAAAACGTCTTACAATAATAATAATAATAATAATAATAATAATAATAATATATCACTTGTGAGAAGGTCTGAAAATAATACTATCACTTGTGAACATGTCTTACAATAATAAAAAAAATACCACATGTGAAAATGTCTGACAATAATAATATCACATGTGAAAATGTCTTTAAATAATAATATAACATTTGAAAATGTCTAACAATAATAATATCACATGTGAAAATGTGTTAAAATAATAGTATCACATGTGAAAACGTCTTAAAATAATAATATCACATGTGAAAATGTCTTTTAATAATAATATAACATATGCGAAAGTTTTAACATTATTTATTTAAGTTTTAAAAGTTTTTATTAATCACATGTGAAAATGTCTTAATATAATAATATCGCGTGTGAAATATTTTTAAATAATATCTCATGTGAAAGTGTCTTAACATAATAATAATAGCACTTGTAAAAATGGCTTACATAATAATAATATCACATGTGAAAATGTCTTAAAAATAATAATAATATCTCATGCGAAAATATTTACCATAATATCACATGTAAAAATGTCTTTAAAAACATTATATGTGAAAATATCTTAAATAATATCTCATGTGAAAATGTCTTACTTCAAAGCCAGGTCTTGTAACAATATTATTTGTTTGGAAGAATATTGTAAAATTTCTTTGTGCCAGAAGGATGTAACGTAACATTTGACCATCGGCCCAGCTTCCACAAAATCGGCGACCATGTAGACACAAAAAATCATATCGACACCTTCGGGAGTTCTCCACGTCGAAATGTCTGCAACAAATAATTAAAGTAAAGATGTCACACTTGACGAGAAGTCACAACAACTAGGTCTAAAACTGCGTAGAGAAAAGACACTGATAATAAGATTACACAAGCAAATAACAATTCGATCATTTTTTTTTTCCGCGTTTCCATCCTATTTCAGGATATTGCGGTCAACACCAGCATCTTTCATCTGTATGTTGATTCCTAAGCTAGATTACGCTCATCAGCACGCCACGACTTTCTGAGCGACCGGCTCCATACTCTCATAAGTCACTAGCGTGACTCGAGCCACTTCTAATTCTCGTACGCTCACGTCGACCACGAGAGTATTCGGGATTAACGGAGAAAGCTGCTAACCCCTCGGCCAGGCAGCCGGCAACAATTCGATCATCTTTGGTGAGATCTCACTTCACGACGCGAAGTCATATAACAATTTGGGAAGGAATGTAGACGGAAATTTGGGAATTTGAGCGTTGAGACAAATTGATGCGGAAAACTAACAACCAGCGGTCGAGCTTATCAAGATGATAGACGTTAGGTATTTCTTGGGATATATGATCGTCCGCTTAGCCACCATGAAAAGTAATGATAACCAATGTCTAAACATAGCAGTAATATAATACAGCGTGTCTCACTACTCTTTGTATGTAGAACAATTTTGAAGAAAAAAAATTAGGCAAAGACGTCATCAAAAAATGTGCATAAAAATTATGTAAATTAGTTACAATTGTCACTGCTGTGTTCTAATGCTGTTTTGGGGGAAGCTGGAAAATACAAGTGAAGTATTTCATTATAACGTATTCAACATATGTCTAACTGTAATGCGATAAGGAGGGTGTTTATCAGGAAATATTGCTAAAGGAAACAAAGCTGCCAGTCTATCAGCCTGTTCAATTCATTCCACCGCGGGCATTGGGCACGTCTTATCGAGTGTTGCAAGCCGCTCCACGCGGAACATATCCGTTTCTTGTTCACGACGCATGCTCCCTTTACAAAGTGCATGTAGTGTGCGGCACCTTCGACAAACCAAAAGTGTGTATACAAGAATCACACATGTTAGGACAATTATCGACACGTCTGCTGCATAAACACATATATAGTAAGAAAGTGAATCTCAGAAGCACTATTTTTGGCCGACATTATGCTACCGATAAAAGACTGCAATGGCTGGGGCATATAGAAAGAATGGAAGATAACAGGGAAACAAAACTCGCTTACACTCAAGACATAAATGACCGTAGACCCCGAAGTAGACCAAGAAGACGGTGGAGAGATAATATACATACAAACCTACAAGCCCTTGGAATCAGCGACTGGCAAGACAAGGTCCACCAGAGAAACGAATGGAGACGGCTTGTATCTGCAGCAAAGAACCGCAATGGCTCGGAATGCCGAAGAAGAAGAAGATTATGCTACCGATGCCTAACATGGACGCTTACTGCAACTAACATATTAGATGCCCTAGAAGAGCTGCTGGAGTAACCGTGGAAATTGAATTAGGAATAAAACCAGTCATGCACTTCATTAAAGAACATATTAAATGGTTTATCCACTTCACAAAAATGTCATGGTACCATCCGCCAGAAAGAGCCACACTGAAGAAATAGAATGGATACAGAGCAAGGGGAAGAAGACGTAAAAGACTGCGTGATGGCATCAAGAACAACATTAACGAAGTAGGCCTATGTGTAACGGTCAAGCAACGTGTCATACCTAGATTTTTTATTCTGTTTATCTTTTAATGTTATTACATTTTCTAATGTTACGTTTTTCTTTAGATCTGTTTGTGTTGTTTCTGAGAACAATTATTATAACCAAAACCGTCAATTCTATGTGTCGTAGTACAGCTTATCTTTGTTTTATCCTTTTTATATCAGCATTTGTGTATAGGCATGATTGTAAACACACAAAGTTGTTAAAAACAAAAGAAGAAAAAATCGCAGACAACTGATCGCGAACATCAGAAAGAAGCCGTCATTATTTATGGCCACATAATGAGAAGACAAAAACAGGAGGATGTGACAACGGAAAAGATTTGTGGGAAAACAGATAGAGGAAAATAGCATGCGAAAATGCTTGACAGTCTTGTGTCATGGCACAGAGGGGAGTCAACACACAAATTGATCCATGCTGTCAGAGATCGCAATTTGTGGGGAGGTATGATCGCGCCAGCCGACAAGGCACTGGCTGATGGTAATCATTTATTTCTCCCCATGTGATTTACGTTTACCGCTGTGGAGTTTGTTGGAAGGTATGTATGTACACTGTGTCTGTGTTTATTATCTCTCTCTTTGTCGCAGGAGTTACATATGCCTAATTGTTTTGATTTTCTATTGTTACAACCTGCTACAGCCATTACTTCTCTTATCTATTAAAGAAATGAATACTAGCTTACAAAGAGCATTAGAAATAGTCTTGCCGGTCCAACATGGAGGTTAGGCGGTGAGCTGTTAAGGTCTCTGGAGTACATATGTTTGTGACTGCGGATTGCTTAAGCATTTTCTAGTATTGGACTGGCAGTGCGTAGTTCCGTCACCATGCTGCTGAGCTGAGTGCGTGGAGCGAC
Source organism: Cepaea nemoralis (assembly GCA_014155875.1). NCBI lineage: Eukaryota > Metazoa > Mollusca > Gastropoda > Stylommatophora > Helicidae > Cepaea > Cepaea nemoralis. The sequence goes on from JACEFZ010013518.1 coordinate 27,783, forward strand.
ACTGTGAGCGTGGATTTCATGCGGGGTGTCTTTACATCTGTCCGCGGTTTTTTGTATCGTGAACTGCATGTTCGAAAAAAATGGCGGCCGACGGTTGCTGAACTGAGTTTTCCTTATGCAGTAATGTGTGGCTGCTGGTTTTCTAGTGACTGCCGCTTCCATAGACGATGAACTGTATTTTTCGTGGCGGAATTTTGTGTTGGGATCCTGGCAGCGGCATTATGCATAGTATACCCATGCGGGCTGTTGGCTTGTTGAGACTCCTATCTGTTCCACTTTCACATGGGGCAGTGAGCAGCATTTTTTATGATATTCGCTGGCATAGGAATGGAGCATTATGGGGCAACCCTTTGCGGTGAAGTTGGAACAGCGATTAACTAACTAACAATTCGAAAAAGCACTTTAAAGATCTTTACATCTCCTCCCAACATTTCACTGACGAAATGAAAGAGGAGAAGAAGAAGCAGATGAAGCCACGTGAATATTCTTCTTGTGCTTGGATTTTTCAAACTTTAAAATCATTTGCACATCGGCATGATGAGTCTACGGTTAGACGGTTTCCAGCTGCCAAGGAGATGTTAGTGTGCCAAGATGATTGATGCATTGCTGCTCTTTGGCTTCTTCTTTGTGCGTCTAGTCTCAAGCAGGCACTAGCGACCACGACTATCCACATCTTTCTTGCATATGCTACTTTAATAAGGTGTGATGTTGCAGATATTACTAATGTACTGTCCAACTGTTTGAGTTTTAAAGAATGCTTTTATCTATCTTCTTTTATGTGTTTTGCCTTCTATCAAACGCTTTCTTATGAGTGGCACCTTGACGTCTTGATAGACGATAGTTTGTTTGGGGTTATATCTCTCCATAGCACAAAGCCTGGGCTACATTTAGAGATCATGTGCTTCCCATGCAGCATGATTCCTCTCTTGGCCTGCCTAGATACTCCTGTAGAAAGGTAACATCAATACGTCTAGAACAAGACAAGCTGCAGAAGCTGCCAGATCAGCAAAGCAAGGCTCTAACTGTCCTGTCAGAGCTTCCACCCTAGACCAGTTAGCAAGCAAAGCTTACTGGTATGGTCTGCCCTGCTATGACATGCAGTCTTTAGGCACAATTTCTCGCACTAGGCTAAGGCTTGTACCCTAACGCTAATTCTCCCAGACATTACTGGATGTTGAAGATGAGGACAGGGCGCGAATGGGATTGTCTGAAGTGTTATGTCAGTTATGACTCAGTTCAACTCAAACCCTGAGCGGATTAGATGCAGTGCAACAAGCACACATGTATAGAAAAGAAAGAAGTAGAGACTTGTGGACCCATTTCTTTCTTCTACTTCTAAGGGCGCCAAACAATACATGTATGTTTATTTATGATCTGACTTAGTGTCCTCAAGGGGCTCAACAGTTGATTGGTAGAGTGGAATCAGAACTACAGGCAGATGTGAGAGAAATGGATCAACTGAAGGGCATGGGCAACGCACATCACACTGCACTAACTCAGCGCACAGCACAGTGAACTCACTCAACGCACATCCCACTGCACCCACACTATGCACAGCACACTGCACTCACTCAGCGCACACCACATTGCACTCACTCAACACACTGAACATTGCACTCATTCAACACACTGAACACTGCACTCACTCAGCACACAGTACACTGAACTCACTCAGCATACTGCACTCACTCAGCACACTCACTTAATACACAACACATTGCACTCACTCAGCACACTTATTCACTCACTCAACAAACATTGCGCTCACTCAACACACAGCACACTACATTCACTCAGCGCACAGCACATTGTACTCACTTAACTCGAATGCTGTATGCGAGATTGCATTCTCAACTTCTTTACAACACAGCTGGCAAGCGTTCACACATGTGTTCAAGACTCGCTGCCATACATCAAACCAAGGTAAAATAGCATGTGTGTAGGTGGGGTGTGTGTAGGGGGATGTGAGTGGGGGATGTATATGGCTGGGTGAAGCTGTGTGTGGGGTGGGTATGTGGGAGGGTTGGGTGTATGTGGGTGGGGGTTGGTGGGTGGGGAATGTGTATGTGGGTGGGTGTGGGGTGTGTGTGTGGTTGAGGGATGAGTGTTTGGCTGGGTGGGTATGTGTGGGCTGGGGGATGGGTGCGTTATGGGGGGGGGGGATGTGTGTTAATAGGGAAGCGTGGGTGGATGGGTGGGTGTGGGGGGATGTAAGGCTGTGTGTGGGTGGGTGGGGTTGGTATGTGGGAGGCCGGAGTTGGGGTGGGGGATGTGTGTGGGTGGATGGAGGGTGTGGGTGGGTGAGGTGTGGATGGGGATGTGTGTGGTTGGGTTTGTGTGTTTGGGTGGAAAGAGGTTGCGTGGGTGGGTGAGGGATGTGTCTCATAACATTGTAATATGCATTGTTTATGTTTACAACATTTGACAATGCATTTTCGTATGTGAATGCATCATGCACTATTGGTGAATGAAAGATGAGTGATTGGAAGGGCCGAATGTATGACGGGCCTGCGTGCCCAATTTGTAACCCTTTTAAAACAAAGTTGAATTTCTGACATTCATTGACAGTTATTTTACCTGAATCGAAGTGATAAGACCAGAGGGTCAAGTCCAGATTGAAGAATCAAGGTACAGTTGCTATTGTTGGTGTAGTTTCTCCTGCCGAAGTCCGGAGTGCGGATGGTTAGCGTGTTACAGGACGCATTGACTGTGACCACCCTAAAGCCGGTACGGGCACACGAAGTGCAGATGTCGAAGGTCTGTGAGATAAAACAGGAAGTGGACATTGTCCTGCTAGTGTATGGATCAGACATGGATAAAGACTGCACTGGTATCTTGCCGTCTTGACAGACGATAGTTTGTTAGCTTGTGCTTCAAAAACAAAAGGGCATAATAACTACAAACAGACCATGCATGGAGTTATACCCCTCTGCAGTACAAAGCTGGACTGAATTGTAGAGACCGTGTGTTGGTCATGCAGCATGGTTCCTCTCTCGACCTGCCTAGTTTATTCCAGAGGAAAGTAACACCAATACATCTGGAACAAGACAAGCTTCAGAAACTTCTGGATCAGCTAAGCAATGTTGTAACTGTCCTTTGTCGGAGCTTCGATCCTAGACTAGTTGCCCACCATTTCTTAGGGTCTCGCCTGCCCTACCATGACATTTAGTCTTTAGGTTGCATTTCCTACCACTATAGTAAGGGTTGTACCCTCCCAATTACGATCCTCCGCCATAAACCATTGGCACAATGTGGGGTGTCGGATTTGGTGAGTGCCTCCCAACATTCGGTGACTAATTCATTGACTAAGTTAAACGGGCATCTTCAGATATTAAGAACGTAATATATCAATAACAGAACAAGAAAAAGCTGCATTTCAGATGAAGAAAAGTATCTTTTGTAATACAGCAATACCATTACATGTCAGAAAAATAGTAATAACATGTTCTGTGGAAGCTGTTCTGCTTTATGTCAATAAATCTTGAATTGAGACAGAACAGTTTGGTAGGAACGTGGAGGCACCAGAGATGTGGTTTCCGAGACGAATGTTGTGAATATCGTCGACTACCAAAGAAACTAACACAAATAATTATTTACAAAACAGTGCTGGTTTGCATGTAAACTGAAGGAAATCAGACAGAAACGAAATCGGGATCACGGACTTTACAAAACCGTGCAAAGTAACTGAATTTATAATATTATAGGTTTGTGTATGTTTGTATTCATCACAAATGTATGTATCTTTAAAGCAATAAATCAATAAATTAATTTTTGGATTTGCAAAGCAATGTAATCATGGGAAGGATAAGAAAGGAGAAATATGGTACAAACCATGTCACTCCCAATAGCTGTTTGACGATTGAGAACTATAACAATCATCAGCAATAGTTGTACTGGCAAAATGGGCATCTTCTTCTTCATGATTCCGACAACACAGTCTTGTCTCAGATTTCTAAAGACTCAATCTGAAAATATAAAATTGCACAGAAAATACATCTGCCGTTGATGAATAAGCAGACGGGAAAAATGCACACTTAGGTTGGCGTATGAGAAGTATGCGAGCGTTAACTCTGTTCATATTCTAACGATTTCAGACAGACACGAACAGCGAAGGAGCAGTGGGTGAGGAAAACGAGGAATACGAAAGACGAGGAGGAGGAAAGGTTCGAGTGAGGGGGGGGGGGGGGGGGGCCTGAAGAAGAAGAAATTTAGCTTAGTGGACGGATCAACATCACGACTCACGGGTGTAACCCATAAGTGCTCCTTTCCACTCCTAACTCAAGCCTCAGTCCGGAGAATCTCAGCTCAGTGCATGAACTCCATAGCACCGGAGAGGATCCTGGATTACGTTTGTAGATTTTTAACCCGAAATTCTGCCCGGGCAGCGCCGTTAGGCTACTAATTTTCGATTTCCAACTGTCAATGGATTTTCCACGTGCGCAACAATACACATATGAATATGAAGAAGAGACAGGGGAAAAAAAGGAAGAATAAAATGGGTAGGAATGAGAGAAGAAGAATCATTGACGAAAAGACGAAGAAGAAGTGAAAGGTGGTTGTGATCACGAGCAGCATCTTCGAGAGTCTGTCTGTTCCCTCTGTGTATACATTTACTTGAAATGTATAGACTTTTCTAACGACTCGGTAACAAATTACCATCTTCAGGGGGGCTATACTGCAGATCTAACCTTCCCCTCCCTAAAGCTCAGAAACCCTGCCAAAAACGTCACACAAAGCACGAACTACGTGTCTCCAGCGACAACCCTCAGGAATCTTCAAAAAAAATTGCAATCGTGAACCGAAAGAGGTAGGCCGGAATCTAACCCACACCCTTCGGAATGCGAGACAAGCAACTATAAAATAAAAATCATGGTATTTCAATGAGTAAGTTGTCTGAGTAAGAAGCCATGTGGGATAAAACCCGGGTTAATGAAGCCTTTCTGGTGATTACCGATTCCATCTACGATGAACTGTAATTTTCGTGGAGGACTTTTGTGTTGGCATTCTGGCGGCGGCATTATGCACAGTGTACCTGGCGCATAATGGGGAAGACCCTTTGCCATGAAGTTGGAACCGCGACTAACCATCTAACTAAGATGTCTTCATGGAGATAACCCTCTTCTCTCCAGTTGTATTTATACGACGGGGTTTCAAATGACAACCTTATTGTTATTATTATTATTATCTTGTGTGTGGATTAAATTGGTGAATATATTCTGAAAAAGTAAAGACCAAAGATATAACTTTTCGATGTAGTCACCACTACGTCCTATACACGTCCTCCAGCGCCGATAAAGTGCTTTGATTGCTGTGGAAACAAATTCTCTTGGTAGCGTGTGTAACCACTCTGGGGTCACTACTTGTTGTGCCTGACCCGGTCGTGAACAGTCTCTCACAGAAGTCACGCCGTTTTGAAACTTCCTACTCCACTCATACACTTGCTGGACTGGCAGGCATGCATCGCCACACTGGACCTTCATTCGCCGACGAATTTCTATAGATTTCACCTTTTCAATGATATTTAAAAAAAACATATAATCTAATGCTGCTCCTCTTTGGCGCATGTAAAAAGTGGGGCGGCCATCTTTAAACTGTCCTTATGACGAAACGTGTTATTTTGCACCGTGATATCAGCTGCTTAACACTCTTGACATCCTTATCACCAATATTGACAAGTTACAAAACAATGGCATGGTTATTGTAATCTCTAACACACTTTTAAGGTCTACATTTGAAGCACCTTCATACATATTGTACTCTGTGTAGACTCAATAGCTTTAAAAAACCGTACCCCAACAACGGTCAGATGCCTTTTCTTTGCCCAACTAGAGATGCATTTTTAACCTGCGTAATAGAGGTTGGAATGGTGAAAAGCATCCGCTCTTAAACAACCGGTGTGCTGATGCCGAGGTAGCGAGTTCAATCCCAACATCGGTCAGCTGGACTAAAATGTTAACTTCTTGTCCCCGCTTTGTGGACGTAAATTACAAGTACTTCTGAAGTCGGAGTGGGTTCGCCTGCTGGCGAAGGACACTGGTAATAGGGAAAGCTAATCCACATGCAAAGATCAGTCCAGTGCATTACAAGTAGTAACATATGTATGGGACTCCGACATACCGTGTCCAGGGTTTGAAAGCAACTGCTGCCGGTTTGAGACAGATGGCTTTTCGCGCTGATTTCAATGGCATGAGGCGTCGCCCATTGAAAAAGCAAGTGAAAAATACTGAAGACAAACTGGTTTCATAAATCAGAAACAACCAAGAAATGCTGGTGCTGAATAGAACTTCCTGTTTAAAACAGGCAGTCAACTCTAACGTGCACTCGAATCAGCCTTGACCTGGAACGAGGGAAACATTTCTGCGGTTCTTTATTTTGTTAAATCCTACATCAGTCTCAAGTACTTACTGGTTTTCTGTAAATGGAAACTCTAAAAACATCTTTATAACTTCATTAGATAATAAACTCTTGCGATATGGTTAATCTAACATAAATCTCTAGCTAACTATACGTAGAAGTTAGTATAGTTATAATTATACACAGAATTTGTCAGGTCTTAGTCAGATATGACTGAGCTACTGTATGACAGTAGACGGTACTACCTGCTCACTGTCAGCGCCGAATGTTGGGCGGCGCTTACCAAACCTAACACCCCACATTGTGCCAAGGGCTTCGGGCGGAAGAGCGCAATTGGAAGGGTACAAGCCTTATCCTGGTGCGAGGAAATGCAACCTAATGACAAAATGTCATGACAGGGCAAACCAGGCCCTAAGCTTTGGTTGGCAGCTAGTCTAGGATCGAAGCTCCGACAGGCGGATAGTTAGGGCATTGCTTTGCTGATCCGGCAGCTTCTGCAGCTTGTCTTGTTCCAGATGTATGGGTGTTACCTTTCCTCTGTAGTGAACTAGATAGGCTGAGCGAGGGATAATGCTGCATGGGCAACACATGGTCTCAATATTTTAGCCCAGGCTTTGTGCTATGGAGAGGCAATAACTCCATCCCTGGTCTTAACCGGTCTCGGAATCAAAGCGAGAGGCAACTGTTACGGGTTATAAGTCCCTGTCAATTGGCGTAGACATGGGGCGCCACGCGTTGCCTCTGACGGTGGGAGACACCTACAGGTGTCACTGATCAGCTACCGCCCGCCTCAAGCTGGGCAGCCCCCGGCCAATTGGGTGCTGATCCGCCACAGCCTGCCTGCTTCAATGGTGCTTGGGGCTAGGACAAAATCTGAATCGCAGGCTGTAAAACCAATGCACCAGGTACTAATAAAAAGAAAAATAGAAACCTCAAGCTACGGCTTGCAACCTGGAACGTAAGAACCATGTGTCCAGGATTTTCCACTGACTTGACCAATATTGACGATGTGAGAAAAACGGCTGTGATTGATGCCGAACTCAATCGTCTTAACATTGATATTGCTGGCCTGCAGGAGACTCGCCTCGCTGAGGAAGGGTCACTCAGGGAAAACAATTACACCTTTTTTTGGAAGGGTAGAGGGCAAGCAGAAAAAAGGCAACACGGTGTGGGCTTTGCAGTGAAGAATTCGCTACTGGGAATGATTGAAATTCCAGCAGGAGGTAATGAAAGACTATTATCCCTGCGCTTGGCAACCTCTTGTGGTTTTGCCACCATTATTACTGCATATGCACCGACACTCGATTCCTCTGATGATGTGAAGGATTCGTTCTATGAGGAGTTAGACTCCGTGATCAAGGCAGTTCCAAAATCCGACTACATTTATATGCTCGGTGATTTCAATGCTCGTGTGGGCAAGGACTCGAGTTCATGGCCAGTGTGCCTTGGAAAATACAACATCGGTCGCATGAATGAAAATGGGCAAAGGCTGCTGGAGCATTGCACCAGAAATGACCTATGTATTACAAACTCCTTTTTTAAAACAAAAGAGCTGCATAAGGTCACATGGAAACATCCAAGATCCGGCCATTGGCACCAGCTAGACTTCATCATCACACGGAGACAACGTCTGAACCACACATCATTGACTCGAAGTTACCACAGTGCTGACTGTGATACGGATAATTCTTTGGTTGTTGCAAGGGTTAGACTGAGACCAAAGAGAATCTACACAGCTAAACACAAATCTAGCCCCAGGATTAATATTATTAACACTCACGATCCTGAAAAGTGCTTTCGAGTTTCAACAGCAACTTGAAGACGCTTTCACTGATACACCAGAAAATTGTACAGTAAGTGAAAAGTGGGGTCAACTTAAGGAAACTCTTTATAAAACTGCCGTAGGGGTTTACGGCACTGTGGATCATAAGAGGCAGGACTGGATGCGGCAAACAGCCAGACTACTGCAGCCCTTGATTGATAAGAAGAAGATAGCTCTCTTAAGAAACAAGGAAAGAACAACGCGTAACACTCTCAGTGAGCTGAAGCAAGCTAGGAAGGATGTGCAAAAGGCTGCCAGGCAGTGTGCAAATGACTATTGGATCAAGTTATGTGAGTCCATTCAAATGCAAGTGATAAGGGAAACATCAGAAGCATGTATGAAGGATAAAGAAAGCCTGTGGTCCAATGATCAAAAGAAGTGCACCATTGAAAACCTTGACTGGAGAAATCATCACTGATAAGAAACAGCAGATGGATAGATGGGTAGAGCACTATTTGGAGCTTTACTCAAGTGAGACCAAACTAGCGGATGATGCCCTCAACGCCATAGAGGCCCTACCAACTCTTGACCACCTGGACACACTTCCCACCATAACAGAAGTTAAGTGTGCTATAAATGAACTTGCATCTGGCAAGGCTCCAGGTAAGGATGGGATTCCAATAGAGGTTATCAGGAGTGGGCAAGACACACTCACTCTACAGATCCACCAACAAATAGAGCTATGCTGACGAGAAAGACAAGTCCCACATGATTTAAAAGATTCAAGCATTATAACACTGTACAAGAACAAGGGCGATCGGAGCGACTGCAACAACTATAGGGGTATCTCACTTCTGTGTATTGTTGGAAAAGTATTTGCCAGAATTGTTCTGCGCAGACTTCAAGTCCTAGGAGATCAAGTCTACCCCGAATCACAGTGTGGCTTTCGACAGAACCGGTCTACCATTGATATGATATTCTCATTGCGACAAATGCAAGAAAAATGCCGTGAACAGAATCAACCACTGTTTATTGCCTTCATCGACCTCACAAAGGCATTTGATTTGGTCAGTCGTGAGGGTCTGTTCAAGGCACTAAAGAAGATTGGCTGCCCACCAACTCTTCTGTCCATTGTGGAATCGTTCCACACAGGCATGAAGGGTATAATCAAGTTTGATGGTGCAACTTCTAGAAGAGTTTGAAATCAAGAGTGGAGTTAAGCAAGGTTGTGTACTAGCTCCCACCCTCTTTGGAATATACTTTTCACTTCTACTGAAATATGCCTTTCGTGATCAGGATGGTGGTATATACATTCACTCACGCTCAGATGGCGGCCTCTACAATGCTCAGAGATTGAAGGCCAAGACCAAAATTAGGAGGGTACTGATCAGAGAGTTGCTTTTTGCAGATGATGCTGCAGTTGCTACCCACTCTAAGGAAGAATTACAATGTCAACTATCTGCATTCTCCAATGCTTGATCTGAATTTGGTTTAACAATTAGCAAAAAGAAGACACAGATTATGTCACAAGGTGCACATGGGGTACCATCAATCTTTATTGACGACCGTGAACTAGAGATGGTAGACCATTTTACATATCTAAGATCAGTGGTAAATAGCAAATTATCCTAGATCAGGAAATCAACATCCGGATTGGTAAGGCAGCAACAACAATGAACAGGTTAAGAAAAAGAGTCTGGGAGAACAGGAAGCTTACTGCCAAAACAAAAGTCCTTGTCTATCAAGCCTGTGTCCTTAGTACTCTTCTTTATGGCAGTGAAGCCTGGACAACTTACTCACACCAAGAGAAACGTTTAAACAGCTTTCATATGCGGTGTCTGCGAAGAATACTTGGTATTAAGTGGCAAGACAAAATCACAAATACTGAAGTATTGGAAAGATCAGGTTGTGTGACGGTTTATTCCATGCTCAGTCTTCGTAGACTTAGATGGATAGGACATCTTAGGAGGATGGATGATGGTAGAATACCAAAGGACATCTTTTTTGGTGAATTACAGATGGATAAGAGATCTCAGGGTCGGCCTCTGCTACGATACAAAGATGTGTGTAATCGGGACATGATTGATACAGGCATTGATAATGCACATAGGGAACAAGTCGCCGCTAAACGTGTTGCATGGAGGGCAAATATCAGAAATGGAATAAAGATAAAGGAGAAAATTATTGCATATAAGTTACACACCGGGCGTGTGAGACGAAAGAAGGTGCATTATGGTGGAAATGACTAGGTGTTCACATGCAACCAATTTGGACGAACATTTACAGCGCGAATTGGCCTAATCAGTCACATTCGCTACCGCCATGGATAGTAGTTATTATTACCTCTTGAAGCACACAATATTGTCTATCAAGACGGCAAGGTGCCATTGAATTATGCACAGAAGTTAGAATTGTTCTAATTACACATAGAAGTTAGTGTATCTCTAACTAACTATACATAGAGGTGAGTGTACCTCTAACTAACAATACATAAAGATTAATGCACTTCTAAATAACTATACATAGAGGTTAGTGTACTTCTAACTATACATAGAGGTTAGTGTACTTTTAACTAACTATACATGACAAACTGTACATAGAAATTAGTGTAGTTCTAACTACACATAGAGGTTAGTGTACTTCTGACTAACTATACATAGAAGTTAGTGATCTTCTAACTAACTATACATAGAGGTTAGTGTACTTCTAACTAATTGTACGTACAGATTATTGTACTTCTAACTAACTATACATAGAGGTTAGTGTACTTCTAACTAATAATACGTACAGATTATTGTACTTCTAACTAACTATACATAGAGTTTAGTGAACTCTAAGTAATTCTACATACAGGTTATTGTACTTCTAACTAACTATACATGACTAACTGTACATAAAAATTAGTATAGTTCTAAATACACATAGAAGCTAGGTACCTCTAACTAACTATACATAGAGGTTAGTATACTTCTAACTATCTATACATGACTAACTATACTTAGAAATTAGTGTAGTTTTAACTAACTACATATAGAGTTTAGTGTACTTATGACTAACTATACACATAACTTAGTGTACTTCTAACCAACTAAACATAGAATACAAGTACGCGACCACATACATCACTATATGCAGTAAGAGCCCTGGATCTCTTTGCTTTTCATAGCAGCTCCAAACTTAAATACATCGTTACTTAACACCACTCAGAAATCAACCGGACTGGATAAAAGTGTCATCAACTCAGGTCTGTTGTGGCGGGGACATCAAGTTTTAGTTTACCATACAAAAGTGTTTACTTGACCCTGGGGATATTTTCAGTTCGCCAGATTCTGATCCTGGTCGGGGTAGAAGATACAATTACGATGAATAATACATGGCTTCCGTTAATTGTTGAGATCAGCTTGTATTAGGCGATTATTTTTGTCTGTGACGAGAGGTGATGTCTTTGTGATACGGTGGGGAAATAGTAGGATCACTATTGTGAAGATGATCCTTCGGCTGACTCAGACACAGATTTAAAGTGATAAGTCTTCACAAATGCAACATCATAGCATGTCGAGGTGGAGGTGACAGTTCTCTTTATCGTCTTTTTAAATAAGAATCGGCGAGTTTGTGATTTGCCGGGTTCCTGTTGTAGTCGCCCTGTATAGTTGTTCAATGTTTATGTTGTCTGTTATGTCATCGATTGCATTATACATTTTTTGTTCAGGGAGTGCTGAAGAATGTTGTTTGTCTGGTTATCGTATATGTCGGGGTAGGAGTAGAAGAGGGTGGGAGAAGAAGTAGAAGAGAAGAAGAAGGAACAAGAAGAGGAAGAGGATTAAGCGAATGAGGAGAGGGAGTCGGATGACTATGAGGGGAAGAGGAAGAAGTAGACGAACAGGGAGAAGGAAAACGACGACAAAATATAGGAATAAGTCGAAATAAGAAGCGGAAGAGGATAAATGAGCCGGATACAAAGGAGGAATAGGATGGAAAAGAGGAAGGAGAAGAAGAAGGAAAGGAAACAACTATAAATATACCCCTATCTGAAAGGTTTTTACAAGCAAACTTATTTGACAGTATAATTTTCAAGCAATGTGAATCCACTGTAACTGAGAACAAAGCAACAGGCGAGTGTTTTCGCCGAAGGTTTACAAACTTCAGGTCATGAATAGGTATGAACTGCCATATATAGATTTGTGCAGACTGTCTGCCTCTGTAATTTCTTGGCATTCATTTACGTGATGTGGTCAGTGTGATCTGTTAAGGGTGTCGTTTGGCGGCTGTTTTGTTTTTGTTGCTGCAGTAATCCCGTTAGTTCTAGTTCTCTCTGGAATATTTTGAATAATTTGAGACTGAGGATGGGCTTGATGACAACCCAGTAGGGAGTCTCCGTGTCAGCAACTCTACTGTGAGAGATTATTTATATGGGATAAAACATCGTGCAATAAAGTCGACTATCTTGCCTGTCTACTTTCGTCTTTCATGTTACCCTTCAGTTATAACACAAGCCTTCAATATTCCCAATCCAAGCCCTCTTGCCTTTAATCTCTTTTAGCCCATGCTAGACAAACAATGCACTCATTGTGACGCATGGTCATCGACACTCAACAATAGATAGACAATAGACGGTACTACCTGCTTTCTGTTACCATCTGACATCCCACATTGTGACAAATGGCTTCAGGCGGAGGAGCACGATTTGGAGGGTTCTAATCTTATTGCGAGGAAATTCAAACTACAGACTAAATGTCATAGCAGTACAGACCAGGCCCTAAGCCTTGTCACAACTGGCCTAAGTTCGAAGCGCCGACAAATGAACAATCATCCCTAATATTTTATTTTTTTTTGGGGGGGGGGGGGGGGGGGGGGGGGAGGGGGAGCTGTTTATGATTTCATCCTCGTTTACGTTTAGTAGTCTGCTATTGCTTTCCAAACGACCAGCACTCATACTATTGCATGAAAACCAAAGCAAGGTGATCTGCTTCCAAATCGCCGGCATCCATGTTTCTTTCCGTCACACTGATCTGTAAAACCACCGCGGTGACCATGAAACATATGACACTGCGCTTTGTTTCAGTTAAAAGGTGTTATTACTCTAATTAACACTTTTTCCGTAGTAAGCACCCGCGAGATGCAGCGAAATATGAAAGACAAAGAAGTGTGAAATCATTGGATGTTTCTCGGCAATGCCGAGACTAATGTACGTAGCACAACTCACGGTCGTGAGACTAATGTACGTAACACAAGGCGTGGGTGGGGATTATTTACAATCACATCGGGGAGTTGCTGTGGAACTCTTGCAGTCTCTCAGCGTGTAATGGTCGTAGTTCTCATTAAACTTCATCACGGCGAACACCGTTGTCAGCACTTTCTGCACGGTGGCATAGAGAAACATCAGTATCAAAAACGATTAGTATCATACGACAGAAGGGTGTGGACAGATATGATCACCAACGCGACACAGCATGGATTGTCTCATCTCATCTCATCATGTTCCTCTTGTACCTTGCAGTGTCGAGGTGAAGTATAAACAGAGGGAGAATGCCCGCTTATGGGCTTCATGTATCTATATTCCCATAGACTCTGTTATTCTCTGCGTCCATCGTTTACTTGGTCGGCATCTTCCTCTGCTTCCCTCTGGTCTGTACATCATTACTTCTTGTGGTATAGTGTTTGTTAGTAACCTACTTGCATGGCCAAACCATTTGACTTGCTGCCTTCTAATAAAATCTAGTGCAGCTATAACCCTACTTTAGTCCTGATTTCCTCAATTCTGATCTTATCTCTTCTTGATACATTGAGTATTCTTCTCAGGAATCTCATTTCTGTTGTGATTTTTCAGTATTCTTCTCAGGAATCTCATTTCTGTTGTGATTTTTCTGTTCTCCATTTCTGTCATTGTCCAGGTTTGCATGGATTGTAAGAAGATATATACCTTCTTATAGTCCATTCTGTATCGAGCCGGATGTAGTTAAAGGTTCGACCAGCCAAACATAGAGACCGACCGCATTATTTACAGAGTGCCGACATTATACATAGACATACGGACGGAAGGACGGACACACTGACAGACAGGCAGGCGAGCGGGTGGACGGACAGACGCAAAGACAATAAACGGACGGACAGATAAATAGATAGATAGATAGATAGATATATAGATAGATAGATAGATAGATAGATAGAACAGACTTTATTTTCGAAGGGTAACAAATTGGGTACGCAGGCCCGTCTTACATTCGGCCCTTCCAATCACTCATCTTTCGTTCATCAGTGCGTAGTGCATTCACATAGGAAAAAAACATTGTCACATGAATGTTGTAGGCATAAACAATACATGTTAGCTTGTTATGAGACAAATCCCCCACCCACCCACCCATCCACAATACATCCGCGTGCCTCTCACACACACATTCACCACCCAACCACACACATACCCAGGCACACATGCATGCAACCACCCATCAATACCCATCCACACATCCCCCCACCTTCACATATCTCCCCACCCACACGCACACATCCTCCACCCATCCCGTAACCTACAAATACTCACCCACCCACATATGCTTCACCACCCACCCACACACCCCCAGCTTCTCAACCAAACACACATCCACCAACCACATATCCAACACCCACACACACATATTTCCGCCAACTCACATATCCTGCACTTACGCACACACACAAAAACACATCCCCCACTTGCACACATATCACACACCCACACATCCCGCACCCACACACACACACATCCCCTTCCACCCCCAATCTACACACACTCACCCTCCCACACATCCTCCACCCACCCACTCGCCAATCATCCCCCCCCCCCGATCTTCAATCCCCAGTCACACATCCCTTAACAGCACATCTCACCATCCCCCCCCCCCCCCCACACACATCTCCCCACCCATACACACATACTCACCCATCAACACATTCCTCATCCAAAAACACACACCCCACCACCCACATATACCCCACCCACACACATCCGCCGTCCCACCCACACACACATCCCCAGCCAATACACTCATCTCTCACACACATCCACCCACTCACGTGCTCATCCATCAACCACTTACACCCACTCATCAACACATGCATCTCTCATCTACCCTCCCACCCACACACACCCCAACCACCCAGCCAAACTCACATCCACCATCCTCACATACATCCTTCATCCACCCGCACATCCCACACCTCCGCCATCCCACACAACACCCAACCCATAAACGCATTCCCCCCACACATCTCCCACATGCATTCCCCATACACATCCCCGCCCACACATCTCTCACCCATACACACACATCTCCCCACCCACTCATACATCCCCCACCTACAAACATCCTCACCACCCACACATGCATCCTCCACCCACTCACATTTATCCCATCCACACTCACACACTTAGACCCACACAGACATGTCCCATTCACAGACACACCCCCACACCCATCCCCTACACCCATCCCCCACACCCATCCCCAACCCACACATCTCCCACACACCCATTGACTCACCCAAATACATATTCCCTACCCACACCCCCAACAAGCTAACACCCACATACTTCCAGCCATTCTCCCAAATATCCCCACCAACACACATCCCTCACACACATACATCCCCCACCGACCACACATCCCTTCACCCATCCACACATCAGCATCAACCCACTCACAACTCCCACACACAACCCCTCCACACATGCATTCCTCACCCTCCCCCCCCCCCACACACACACACATCCTCACATCTAGACACATACATGATGCATCGGGGGCGCTGCGTGGTCTCGAGGTATGGTGTCCGCCTCGAGTGCTGGAGGTCCCGGGTCAAGCCCCGGTGAGGGCCGGGATTTTTTTCACGTGGGCTTTTAGTAGTAAAATTTCCCCTGGTCTCTGGGTAGTGAGATCGGACGCCCGTGTGTATTGTTGCGCACGTAAAAAATCCTTTAAACGTTGGAAATCGAAAAATAGTAGCCTAACGGCGCTGCCCGGGCAAAATTTTAAGTTAAAAATCTACCCAAAGTATTTCAGGATCCTCGCCGGTGCTACGGAGGTCGTGCACTGAGCTGAGTTTCTCCAGACTCAGCTTTGAGGAGGAGAACGGAGCACTCATGGGTTACACCCGTGTGCTGTGATGTTGATCCATCAACTAAAACTAAACTAAACTAAACATGATGCCTCACACGATCACTGAAATTAATAAGAACAAACTCCCACACTTTACACACAATTGAGACACTAACGATTGTCGTGAGCATTCTCGCAAACATTGTAAGAAATGGAGAACAAAACTGTACATTGTGTAGCGTAAAAAATTGGTGATGCAATTCAACTCTCTCTCTCTCTCTCTCTCTCTCTCTCTCTCTCTCTCTCTCTCTCTCTCTCTCTCTCTCTCTCTCTCTCTCTCTCTCTCTCTCTCTCTCTCTCTCTCTCTCTCTTCTTACACATGCACACACACAAACAAACAATATATATATATATACACACTCACACTCTCTTACTCTCTCACACTCACTAACTCTCTCACTCACTCTACAGTAGTGTGCATGCGATTATATTATACATGATAAATTCAAGTGTCTTTACAATTTTGCGACAGTGCTGACGACAATCGTCACTGTATGCTCTGAATTTAGATGCGTCTGATAATATCTCCACAGGAGATGATATTATCAGACGCATCTAAATTCAGAGTAGAGCAAACAGTCAACAAGTCGGAGGACCTGGATGCAAAAATGAGGAAAGAAATCCAGTCACGTGGCTCCCAAACACCTCAGATGTACGGTCTACCCAAGCTTCACAAGCCCGGCATCCCACTAAGACCGATCCTTTCCATGGTTAACTCGGCACAACACCGAATGGCGAGAGGGCTAGCTGAAATTTTAAAGCCAGTACGACAGTCCTTCGATCCAAGAACACTCAGGGATACATTCGAACTGGTGGAATTATTGGATACTATGGACATAAACAACAAACACATGGCATGCATGGATATTGCCTCTTTATTCACCAACGTTCCATTAGATGAGACCGTGAATATAATAAGCGAACGCATTAGAGACAAACAACTAAAACTAGGCATACCATCAGCTATTCTAGAGAGGCTATTAAAATTATGTACTGCCAACATACAATTCAACTTTCTAAACAAGTCATATCGCCAAATTGACGGAGTGGCCATGGGGAGCCCACTAGGACCTATTCTAGCAGACATCTTCATGGCACACTTAGAAGAAAAGAGATCCTCAGAAATCAATAACTTGGCCTTTTACCGTCGTTACGTGGACGATATACTAATTATCACCACGACAAGCAACGTCGTTCCAGGCCACAATGAACGAGACACATATAAACATCTCTTTATGGAACACGAACGCAACGAAGCGTTGCCGTTTCTAGATATCCTAATGAGACGTAGGGCAGATGGCACAATTCAAAGATCGGTGTACCGCAAAGAAACATGGACTGGCTAATACTTAAATTTTCAGAGCTTCGCACCTGTCCAGTACAAACGGGGCTTAGTACGGACCCTTTTTGACCGTGCTAGGAAGATATGCACCCAGAACACACTGACAGAGGAATTTAGAACTCTGAAGAATGCCTTAAACCTGAATGGGTACTCCACAGGATTTATAAAGCGCCACTGCCAACAGCCCAAACCGAAATCAGAAGTAACTACAGTCCCTAAACTCAAAGTATTCATCCAGCTAACCTTCCGAGGAGATGACGTAATGCAACGTCTGCGGGACCGGCTCACCACAGCAGTCGAGCGAACATTCTGTGCTGCAGCTCTAGTCATCAGGTACAGAAACACACCGATCCCAGTCCCAGCAGTAAAAGAACCTGTAGCTTTGTACGCCAAATCAAATTGTATTTACCAATTTACATGCAGATGCGAGGCCATCTACATAGGCAGAACTGAGCGACAGTTACATTGCAGGGTTTCGGAACATATTCCGAATTGGTTGGACAAGACACTACACACAGAAGATGGTAGCCTAGGCAGGCCGACACACCGGAAAAGTCTGGCTTCATCGGTCGGGAGACATGTGCTCGAGAGTGGTCACGTGGTTGAAAGAGACAGTGCCTTCCGTGTGTTGTTCAACACACAAAGTAGTCGATTGTTAAAGTTTGCTGAAGCTATACTAATCAACCTTCGTAAGCCGTCCTTGTGTAAGCAGAAAGACATGTTAGTCAGTTTAAAATTACCGTGGTAGACAATCGACATTACTGTGCGAACATGTGTATATTTCAGTTTGAAGGATTTATCTAATTAATTCACGTAAGTTGTGTGATTTCTGCAGTATGTACCTGACGAGATGCAGCGAAATATGCCAGGCAATAAATCGTGCAATCTATTGTTTGTGTCTTCGTTATTCAAATTCATCACGGGAAAACATTGTTTTGAAGTCACTGTATGTGTGTGTAAGGTGTGGGAGTTTGATCATAATAGTAGGTTGAAGGATGGGGGGGGGGGGGTGTGGGTGGATTCGTGATGTGTGTGGGTGGGCTCAGGATGTGTGGGTGGGCGGGGTGGGATTGTGTGGGTGGGTGCGGATTTGTGTGTGGGTACATGCGGGATGTATGGGGTGGCGGGGAAATGTGTGTGTGGGTGGGGATGTGTGTTTGGCTTGGTGGTTGTGGGTGAGTGGGTGTAGGAGGATATGTGGTTGGATGATTGTTGGTGGGTTATGGGATGTGTGGAGGATATATGTGTGGGTGGGGAGATGTGGTTGTGGGGATATGTTGTGGGTGGGAGATGCGTGCAGGTGGGGGTGGTTGTGGGTTTGGGGATGTGGTGAGTGATGTGTATGGGTGTGGGACGTGTGGGTGAATGTGTGTGGGTTGTGGTAGGGGTGCGTGATGGATGTGGGTGATGGATTTTTTGGATGTGTGTGTGGTCGGGGGGATATGTCTCGCTGGGTGGGGTGTGTGTGGCTGGATGGATGATGTATATGTGGGTAGTGAGGGTGATTGTAGTTGGGGGATGTGTGGATGGGTAGGAGATGTGTGGGGATATGTGTGTGGGTGAGCGATGTGTCTTTGGGATGTGTGTGGGTGTGGTGTTGTGTGGGATGGGAGCTGGGTGTGGGTGAGTGAGTGTGCGGGTGGGTGAAGGATGTGTGTGAGGGTGGGGTGTGTGTGTTTAGATGGGCGGTTGTGCTGTGTGAGTGTGGGTGGGTAGATAGGAGATGTATGTGTTGATGAGTGGGTGAGGGATGTGTGGGTGTTAGTGGTTGAGGGATAAGTACGTGAGTCTAGGCATGTGTGAGGGGATGTGTGTATGGGTTGGGGATGTGTGTGTGGGTTGTGTGTGCGTGGATGGGAGGTGTGTGTTTGTGAATGGGGGATGTGTTGGTGGTTGGGGATCTGTGTGAGGAATGGTTGGGGAGATTGTGTGTGGGGTGGGGATGTGTGTGTATATGGGTAGGGGTGTGTGGCTGGGGGATGGGTGTGTGGCTGGGGGATGGGTGGGTTGAGGATGTGTGGTTGGGTAGAGGATGTGTGGGTGGGTGATTGTATATGAGTAAGGGTGTGTGGTTAAGGGATATTTGGTTGGGGGATGGGTGGGTAGAGGTTGTGTGGGTGGGTAGAGGATATGCGGGTGGGTGAGTATGTGTAGGTTAGGAGATGGTGGGGGATGTTTTTAGTGGTGATCTCGGGATCTGTGAGTGGGCTGGGGGAGATGGGAGATTATGTAAGTGGGTGCGGAATTTGTGTGTGGGTAGGTGCGGGATATGTGAGTTGGCGGGGAGATGTGTGTGTGTGTGTGCGTGGGGGATGTGTGGCTGAGGAATGTGTGTTTGGCTGGGTGGTTGGAGGTGTGTGGGTGAGTGATTGTTGGTGGGTAATGGAATGGGTAGAGGATATGTGAGTGGGTGGGGGATGTGTGTAGGTGGATGGATGTGTGTGGGTTAGGGATGTGTGGGTTGGGGAATGTAGGTGTGCTTGGGGTGTGGGTGGATGGGATGTGTGGTGGGTGAGAGGTGTGTGTGTGGGTGGGGAGATGTGTAGCTGTAGAGTTGTGGTGGATGGGTGGGGGAATTATGTGTGTGGGTTATGTGTGTGGTTGGTGGGGGAGGGGGGTTGGAGAGAATGGGGGATGTGTGGGTGGGTGGTGGATATGTCTCATAACATAGTAATATGCATTGTTTATGTTTACAAAATTCATTTGACAATGTTTTTTCCTATGCACTGTTGATGAAGAAAGAAAGATGAGTGATTGGAAGGGCCGAATGTAAGACGGGCCTGCGCGCCCAATATGTTACACTTTGAAAATAAAGTCTGTTCATTCATACTCCCTAACTCTCTCACCCACACTACAGTGATGTACATGTGTTCATATTATAAATTATAACATCAACTGGCATTCATAATGATAATATGAACATGAGAATACACACAAAATATGGAATAGCATGTTACATGATATGCGTGCGCTTAAATCTCTCTCTCTCTCTCTCTCTCTCTCTCTCTCTCTCTCTCTCTCTCTCTCTCTCTCTCTCTCTCTAGTGGCTGGGGTTTCATAGCCCAAGCTAATGTTTGGGGCAGGAGAGCCTGGCATATGATACCACAACCTCCAGCTTAAGAAAGGAAGTGGAGGCAGTCACTGCGGCTCTCCGCTGGATGGAGAATACGACACACACACACACACACACACATCGTGATTGTAACTGACTCAGAAAGCATACTGACGAGTGTGAGGACGGGCAGACTTCGTGCAGAGTGGCTTGCTTCGCTTCGGAGGTCACGGTTGACAAGCATCGCCTGGATCTTTTCTCCGGGGCATGCCGGTGTGCTGGGAAATGAACAGGCGGACAGATTGGCTGGCTCTGCAGAACTTGGTGGAGTATTGATACATGACAAGGCAGACGTGGTTGCGGCCTTGTGGGAGCACGTGCACACCTCGGAGGAGCAAATGGATTACCATGGTCTGGCAAGAATGAGACAACGAAGAGTGACGAAGGGATCTGGCCGACGCTCAACGCTCAAAGGAAAGGCGAAACGGACTTATAATCAGATTGCTACTGGTACTATTAGTGTTGGAACTCTTCGCTGGCTGCTGAGGATGGGGACGGAGCACTTATGGGAATGCCCCGAATGCTGTGATGTCGTTTCCTAAATCAATCAATCTCTCTCTCTCTCTCTCTCTCTCTCTCTCTCTCTCTCTCTCTCTCTCTCTCTCTCTCTCTCTCTCTCTCTCTCTCTTCTCACCAACATACACCCATAGACACTCACAAACAATGCGCGCACACATATATACACACATTAACAAATCCATTCTTCCACTGTCTCTCTCTCGTTCGGTCTCTCTCTCGTTCGGTCTCTCTCTCTCTCTCTCTCTCTCTCTCTCTCTCTCTCTCTCTCTCTCTCTCTCTCTCTCTCTCTCTCTCCAACAAACTCACACGGCCTAGATGGTATCAGTAATAGAATTCTTCGTTGTGCTGCACCAGTCATTAGCGAGTCCTTAACGTTCATATATAACCAGTGCCTGGCCAAAAACTACTTTCCATCTGCATTTAAAATTGCTAAAGTGTTTCCGCTTATTAAAAATGGCTCAATCGATAATAGCGTTTTGGGTAATTATAAACCTATTTCCTTACTATCGTCGCTATCAAAACCACTAGAAAAACACATTCATAAAATAACGTTACACCATTTAATTAACAATGATCTAATAATTAACAGTCAATCTGGGTTTCGACCTAAATATTCTTGCCATAGTGCTCTAACAAAAATGACCGATAACTGGCACTTAAACATCAACAACGGTGGAATTTGTGGAGCGGTGTTTGTAGACTTTAAAAAAGCTTTTGATATGGTAGATCACGATATTTTAATTAGAAAACTAAAGCAAATGAAGACAAGCACCAACATGGTGAACATAATTACGTCATTTCTATCCGACAGGCAACAAGTCGTGTCCTTCAACTGTCTATCAAGACCCACACAGCTTAATATTGGTGTGCCTCAGGGCTCAATACTAGGTCCGCTGCTTTTTGCAGTTTATATTAATGATCTTCCTTTATATATCAATACAACTTGTGATCTATTCGCAGACGACTGTACTATATATACTAGTCAAGAAAACCGTAGTGAATTAGAGAATTCTTTACAAAAGGAACTTGATAATCTTACTAGATGGAGCAATGAAAACCGCATGCAAATTAACATCGACAAAACCAAATCCATGCTAATAACGACCAGACAAAAACTACAGACACTAGCCATAACTGGATCACCGCTCGAACTCCGCATGGGCACGTTACCTATAGTTAATGTGACTGAACATAAAACACTAGGGCTTTTAATAGACAGCCATTTGAACTGGAGCTCTCATGTTCACGCTCTTACCAAGAAAATAGCACAAAAAGTTTACCAACTTGCTAAAATTCAGCACTTCCTGGACGAAAGCACACGAAAAATATTCTATACATGCTATATCCAATCACATCTCGATTACTGTTCCACAGTTTGGGATGGTTGCCCTAAATCTAATTTAAAACGACTATGTTCTCTACAAAACCGCGCTGTTCGTCTGGTTTCTGACATAAAGCACGTTGAAAGTAATAATTTGTACAGTCATCTAAGACTTCTACCACTACAAAAGCGCTTCCTTTTCAACAAAGCCAAATTAGTGAATAAAATTATATCTCAAAATACCCCAGAGTATCTTCTGCCGCTGATTCAATCTAATGCAATGAACAGCAAGCGCCTAAATTTGTTACATGTCTCAAAGCCTAGATTGGACCTATACAAAACATGTTTCGCCTATTCTGGTGCTCACTTATGGAATGATCTGCCTCCAGATCTGAAAACTCCAATGAGTCCCTACACATTTAACCGAAAACTCTTTCAATACTTAATCCATACCGACTATATGCCACCATAATTCATTTACTGGTATAATTGTGCAGTATAATTGTTCATTATAATTGTTTAACTATAATTGTTCACTATATATGTGTGTGCGTGTGTGGGAGAGAGAGAGAGAGAGAGAGAGAGAGAGAGAGAAAGTGGGTGTCAGTGAGAGGGAGAGAGTGAATGCGTGTGTGCGCACGTGCATGCGTGTGTGTGGAGAGAGTGATTGAGCGAGAAATGGTGGGGGAATGTGTCAGTGCATGCATTCGTACGTGTATGTGTGAGAGTGAGTGAGGGAGTGTATGCGTGCGTGCATGCGTTCATGTGCATGTGTATGTGTATGTGTGAGAGAGTGTGATTGAGAGAGTGTGTGTGTGTGAAGGATTGTGTGTTAGAGAGTGAGACAGTGGGAGAGTTGATGTGTTAGTGTGTGTGTGTATGAGCGCGCGCATGTGTGTGAGTGTGTGTATATGAAAGAATACAGAGAGAGAGAGAGAGAGAGAGAGAGAGAGAGAGAGAGAGAGAGAGAGAGAGAGAGAGAGAGAGAGAGCTGAGCAGATGCATGTCATGTAACACGCATGTTATGTAACACGCGAATCCATATGTTTGTGTATTCTCATCTGTCATATTATCAGTTAAATACCATTTGATTTTATCATGCATAATATAAACTCATGTTCATTACTGTAGTTAGAGTCAGAGAGTGTGAATGAGAGACAGAACGAGTTAGCGTGAGAGTGAATGAGTGAGCGGGAGAGCGAATGAGTGAGCGGGAGAGTGAATGAGTGAACGGGAAAGTGAATGAGTGAGCGGGAGAGTGAATGAGTGAGCGTGAGAGTGAATGAGCGGGAGAGTGAATGCGTGAGAGTGAGTGAATGAGCGGAAGAGTGAATGTGTGAGCGTGAGAGTGAATGTGTGTGTGAGAAAGAGAGAGAGAGAGAGAGAGAGAGAGAGAGAGAGAGAGAGAGAGAGAGAGAGAGAGAGAGAGAGAGAGAGAGAGAGAGCATCACTATTTTTACGTCACATACATTTTATGTACACATTTTTCTCCATGTTTAACATTTTTATGAGACTGCTCATGACAAGTGTCAGTGTATGTGTGTGAGTAAAGTGTGGGAGTGTGTTCATACTGGTTTCAATACTAACGTGAGACATTTTGTATGTGTCTAGATGTGAGGAAGTGTGAGTGTATGTGGAGGATGTGTGTGAGTGTGGGGATATGTGTGGGTGGGGGTGTGTGGGTGGGGGTATGCATTTGGATGGGTTGGGGTGTGTGGGTTTTGGTGGGTAGTGGTATTTGTGGGTGTTGGTGGGATGTGTGGATGGATGTGTGTGGGTGAAAGTAGGGGTGTTGGAATGGGTGTGGGGGATGTGTGTATGGGTGGAGGATATGTGTATGGGACGGATGCAGGGGATGTGTGTTTATGTGGGTGGAGATGTGTGGATGGTTTGAGGAAGTATGTGTGGGAGGCGGGGTTGTGTGGGTAGGGGATTGTGTTGGGTGGATTTTGGATGGAAGGGCGGGTGTGGAGAAGTGTATGGTGTGTGGGTTTGAGATATGTGTGCGGTGTTTTAGTGGAGGTTGTGTGAATGATGTGTGGGTGGAGGGTATGTTTGTGATGGTATGGGTGGAGGATAGTGTGTGGTGTGGGGGATGTGTGTGATGGGTGCGGGGAATGTGCGTATGGGTGGGGTATATGTGTGGGTGAGCAGGGGATTGTGGTGGTTGGGGGAAGTATGTGGGGGAGTGTGGGTGGGAGATGTGTGTGTTGGTGGGGGTGTGTGAGTGGCTTAGGGACGTGTAGGTGGGTGAGGGAGTTGTATGTGTCGGAGTGGGATGTGTGAGTGGGTGGAGGATGTGTGTGGGGGTAGGGGTATTGTGATCGAGAGATGTTTGGTTGGGAGTGGGTGGGTGGGGGTGTGTGGGTGCGTAGTGGAGGATGTATGCGTGAGTGAGTGTGTGCTGGTGGACGGGTAGGGAATGCGTGTGTGGGTGGGGAGAGGTGTGTGGTGTGTTGGTTGGTGATATTGTGTGGGTGAGGTGTGTGGGTGGGGGATTTTTGTGGTGTGTGAGTGGGGGTATGTGGGGTGGATGGGTAAGGGTATCTGTGTGGGTGTGGGTGGGAATATTGTGTGGTATCTGGGTGGGGGATATGTGTGTGGTGTGTAAGTGGGGATGTGTTGGTGAGGGATATGTGTGTGTGGTGCGTGGGTTGGGAATAGTGCGTGGTAGGGGGTGTATGTGATGCGGGTGGGGGATTATGTGGTGGGGGATTAGGTTAAGGCATGTGTGAGTGGGTGGAGGTTGTATGTGTGGGTGGTGGGGTGTGTGTGAGTGGATTTGGGATGTATGGGTGGTTAGGGAGATGTGTGTATGTGGGGGGGGGGGGGGGGGGGGGGGGGGGTAGGGACATGTACAGTTGGTGGGGATGTGTGTGTATGGTTTGGGGATGTGTGAGTGGATGTGCGATGTGTGGGTTGGCGGGGGATTGTGTGTGTGGGTGGGGAATATGTTGTCGATGGAGATGTGGCTGGGGGATGGGTGGTTTGAGGTGTGGGTGGGGAGAGGATGTGTGGGGTAGGATGTGTATGTGGATGGGCGTGGGATGTGTGGGTTGGAAGGGGAATGTTTGTGGGTGGCGAGTGTGTTTTGGTTGGGGGATCAGGTGAGGGCAGTGTGTGTGGGTGGGGGATGTGCGGGAGGGGGATGGGTCGGTTGGTGGGGTATGTATGTGTCCCTTGGTGTGCGTGTGTGTCGGTAGGTGGGGATGTGTATGTGTCCCTTGGTGCGCGTATGTGTGGGTAGGTGGGGGTTTTGTGTGGGTGGGGTGATGTATGGATAGGTGGGAGATGGGCTTCATAACATGGTAATTAGCCTTTGTTATGTTTACAACATTCATTTCACAATGTTTATATTTCTTCCTATGTAAATGTATAATGCTCTTGATGAACGAAAGACGAGTGATTGGAAGGGCCGAATGTAAGACGGGCCTGCGCGCCCAATTTGTGACCCTAATAAAGTTGATTTGATTTGATTTGATTTGATCTCTCTCTCTCAATCACAATCACTATTTCACCCATTATGTCACTCTCTCCATCTTTCATTCACTCTATATCACACTCTCTTTCACTCTCACTCACACACAGAGAGACACACACCTTCTCGCTATCAAATACACACTCCCTCGCATACACATGAAAGCATATACGCATACACACACGAGCATACACACAATTTACACACGCACACATTCACACATCCACACTCATACACACACATACACACTCCCTCGCATACACTGCATGCATGCACACATACACACAATCATATGCAGATACATACACGAACATACACATGTACTCACACATAAACACACATATAAACACCACACATGTACGCACACATAAACACACATATAAACATACGTACACACACAAGCACACATTTACACACACTTACACATACATACTCATACGCACCTTCAGACCTGCACACACATACACCCATATACACACAAAAATTGTAACCCGGCCCTCGCCGAGGCTTGAGCCTGAGACCACGAGCACTCGAGGTGAACACCATACCTCGAGACCACTCAGGCTCCTGATAGATAGATAGATAGATAGACAGACAGACAAATAGATAGACAGATAGCCAACCTACATTTAAATTTACACCCGTTGAAACTAATATATAACGAACTGATCAGCAATGCAAGTGATCATTATTCATAACACAAAACTGATGTTTGATTCATTAAGTAGGCTGCCGACACGTTGACACCGCATTATCAGCTCAGTGCGCTGTGCTCTCCGCACACTAGACAATGTGAGGGAGTACGTACTCACACGAGATAGAGCGATAACAACATTCATTTCGAAATGTAATATTTTTATGTCTGCTCTTCCAGGGCTGACTTGCACTTTCTCTTGAAGTTGGTGTGTTCGTTCTTTATGAGCCCTGTTATTGGTGTGTTTCATCATCATCATCAATATCATCATCAGCATCATGTGCCATACCTAAACGTGTATGGCTAACCTTCTCACACCATCATAAGAGTCTGAGATTAGGTATGTGTTTTTGTCCTCATTAAGCCATGTGACCAGGCTGTCTGTTTATTTATTTATGTGCTTTCCTCTTGCTTCTTTTCCCATTTATTTTGCCAGTTAATAATCATGTATCATTGTTTAGTTTATTTCTCCCCATAAGTTGTCGACTCAGTGCTTTCTACGTCTAAATTATGTATTCAATTTACGGTGTACATATGTCTATTGTCGGACTGTCTCCTTCGGTTGTCTGCCTGGCTCATGGCATGTGAATTTTCCTAAGAGACCATATTTCCACTGCTATTAGATATTTTTCAGCTTGTTCGTTTAATGTCGATGTTTCACATTCATATATCATTGTATGCTAAATATAGCACTTTTACAACGCTTGTAACTGTAATTGGCAGCTTTTACTACTCTACATATAAAACGCGTTGTGGATGTTGCTGTGTGAGTACGTAAGCGTGCTGTGCACGTGGGAATGTGTGTGTGTGTACTAAACTAATACATCCAAACCGCAAAATGTTCCATTATGTATATATCTCATCTCCTCTCATCTTGTTCCTCTTGTACCTTACGTGTCGAGGTGTAGCATAAACAGCGGGAGGGTGCCATTTTGTGGGCTTCGCATATCGCGTTTCCCATGGATTATGTTATTTCCTCTATCCAGCGTTCACATAGGGGCCTCTTGTTCTGCTTCCGTTTGGTCTGTACATCATTGGTTGTTGTGGTATTCTGTTAGTTGGTAACCTAGTTACAAGGCCAAACAATTTGACTTGCTGCCTTCTAATAAAAGCTAGTGCTACTATAACTACCCACTTTAGTCCTGATTTGTCCATTTCTGTTTTTCTCTCTTCTAGATACATTGCGTATTGTTCTCTGGAATCTCATTTCCGTTGTTGTAATTTTTCTATCATTGTCATGGTTCGGCATTGGTAGCATAGAGGTGGTAGAAAGATTATGTTGTAGAGTGCTTGTTCAGTATCTGTTGTTACATGTTAGTTCTTTAGTATTGGAGCTATTTGTCCAATGAGTTGGTTTGCCTTATCCCAGCTAGTTTTCGATCTCGTCTTCTGATTTGCCATTTGATAGTACAAGCTATACTTCCTAAGTACTTAAAGCTCTTTACTTGTTTCATGGAGTGTTCTTTTAGATGAATCTTTGTTGTTTTGTTCTTCTTTAGTTATGGTCATTACCTCTTTTGTACTGATGGAAATTTTCATGTTATGCTCCTTGCTGCACTATTTTTAAGTTATTTATGTGGACTTGTAATTCTACTTCAGATTCTGCTATGTGTGCTTGATTGTTCTTTAAGAGCTTGAGAGTTCTTTAATGGTGTAATTCGCCGATGTTTATTCTTCTGTGTTCTGTTCGTCATGTGGTGTTGTTGCGTGTTGCAGTGTCTGACTGGCTGGTTTCTTTACATACACTGTCTATTTAGGTTAGGACAAAACTGGGTTACAAGACACAACCTTGCCGTACTCAGGATCTTCTGTGTGTGTGTGTGTGTTATGTGTGATTGTGTGCTTGTGTGAGTGCGCGTGTGTGGGTAGGTAGGTAAGGACTAGATGAGAGGCATGGAAAGTTAGATGAGTGATGCGAGTGAACATTAACAATTGTCAGCAGCGGCACAATATAAGCGAGTTATGTTTTCAACTATACAGGACGATTAGTGTACGCCAGCATGTGGTACTGAACCAGAGAGAAAGAGAGAGAATGAGAGAGAGAGAGAGAGAGAGAGAGAGAGAGTTGTGTTAAGTACATTAATCTCAGCATCTGTCAGACCACCGTGTCAGCGAGCCATGTTGTTTTGTTTAAAGTGTATCACCTGCGTCATAACCCCATAGACATACACAATAGCCTCTTGGAAGACAAATCATTAAATGTTCAAACCTGCAACCAACTCTGACCTCCATACCGAGTGCCTATATCAGTCACAGAAATTGCGAAATATGGTGAAGAGTATCGCTTCTGCTTTAAATTGGAAAGATAATATGCAACGTATCAGTCAAAAACATAACACAAAGAATCATAGTACAGTTTGCAGAATTAAAGATGGGATTTTAAAGAGAAACCACAACGCTGAAACCTGCTCCACATACTGGGCAACAATCAGAGAAGGCAATCGAGCAAACAACAGATGCAAATAGCATGAAAAAAACCATCAGTGGTAAGCAGTGTCACATTACAGGCTTAGTAAAACACCCCACCAACTGTTGCTAGCAGTTTGTGTTAACTATGAATTCAGTTAGTAAAACACCCCACCAACTGTTGCTAGCAGTTTGTGTTAACTATGAATTCAGTTAGTAAAAACACGGAGCACGTCCTAAATATCATACCATAAAGAGCAATGCGTGGCTCGGCTGGCTTGTGCATGATCTCACCGACAGATCATAATCAGATATACAAAAGGCCTACAGAAAGGAAAATGCCACGTCTATAACAATCATCATCCACGTCAGGTCTTAGATATCACTGGGCTACTGTGTGACAGTAGACAGTAGTACCTGCTGTCTGTTAGCGCCAGTTGTTGTTATTCAAGTCTTATTCAGATATGACAGCTACCGTGTGACAATAGACAGTACTATGGGGTGTAATTTTAATAACTGTGCAGTGTTTGAAAATATTGCCAGTCCAAATTTGTATTCACCCTCTGTAAAGTTCATGCAACATAATAGGTAGATACAAACTTGGACCGGCAATATTTTCAAATTATGCACAGTTATTAAAAATACACCCTATACCTACCTTTCGTTTAGCGCTGAATGATGGGCGGTGCTCACCAGACCCGACACCCCACATTGCACCAAATGGTTTCAGGCGGAGGAACACGATTGGGAGGGTTCTAGTCTTATTCCGGTGAACTGAGGAAACGCCATCTACAGACTAAATGTCACAGCAGGGCAGACCACGCCCCAAACCTTGTCACAACTGGTCTAAGTTCGAGGCGCCGACAAGTGAACAATCATCCCCAGCATATTTATTTATTTATTTATTTATTTTTGGGGGGTGGGGGGGGGGGGGTGTGGTGTGTATGTGATTTCATCAGCGTTTACTTTCAGTAGTTTGCCATTGCTTTCCAAACTACCAGGACTCATACTATTGTATGAAAACAATGCTAGGTGGTCTACTTCCAAATCGCCGGCACCTATGTTTCTTTCCGACACACTAATCTGTAAAACCACCGCGGTGACCATGAAACATATGACACTGTGCTTTGTTTAAGTTGAAAGGTGTCATTACATTACTTTACACTTTTTATGTTGTATGCACCCGATGAAATGCAGCGAAATATGCCAGGCAAAGAACTGTGCGATCATTGATTATTTCTGGCCAATGCCGAGACTAATGTACTTAACACAACTCACGGTGGCGAAAATAAGGTACTTAACACAACTCACGGTGGCGAGAATAAGATACTTAACACAACTCACGGTGCCAGCTGACATACAGTTTGTTCCTGTAGGATA
Organism: Cepaea nemoralis; assembly: GCA_014155875.1. Taxonomy (NCBI): domain Eukaryota; kingdom Metazoa; phylum Mollusca; class Gastropoda; order Stylommatophora; family Helicidae; genus Cepaea; species Cepaea nemoralis. The sequence goes on from JACEFZ010013518.1 coordinate 58,283, forward strand.
CATGCAAACAAACCTCCGCAGCTGAGTCACTCATTTTTACTAATGTTCATGGAGTTGTCATATACTGTCCACTCTGGGCCGAGACCGCGGTGGCCCTATATACTATATGCACAGTCAAGCTCGTTGTGTGCGTTTGGCACACTACAGTCTGTCTGTCTGTCTGTCTGTCTGTCTGTCTGTCTGTCTGTCTGTCTGTCTGTCTGCCTGCCTGTCTGTCTGTCTGTCTGTCTCTCTCTCTCTCTCTCTCTCTCTCTCTCTTTCTTTCTCTCTGTGTGTGTGTTTGTGTGTGTGTGTGTGTGTGTGTGTGTGTGTGTGTGTGTGTTATTAAAATTCATAACGGGAAAATATTGTTTGGTACGTGTCTTTTTTCAACCTGCCAAAACTACGAATAAGATCGCAAATTTAACAACAAACCAGCTCAATGGTTTAAATGTTAGTTGGTTAGTTAGTTATTCAACAGATAATCCTAATTGCACATCGCACTATTAGTCCATAAGTGTTCAAATCCTCTTCTCAGTATCTCCCACAGCGTGAAGCTACTGACGACACCAGTTCTGTGTTTGTTGACAATACTTCATTACAATCCTGCATGGAGCTTTAGTCTAGCTTGGCACAGATTGAAGTCTGGTCAAAATTGTGGAATCATGCAAATCCGTTGAGCCATTTATTCGCCCTGTTAGTTAATTAGTTAGTTAGTTAGTTAGTTAGGTATCTGTTGGTGTATCATCTTCACACTCCGGATAAGTCCTTAGATGCTCACATCCACCCCTCCCCCTCCCAACATATGCATCAGCATCTGGCTAATAGTGTCAATTCTGTGTTGTTGACGAGGCCCCCCCCCCCTAATCCTCCCGATGTACCTCTCGTGTTTGGCCGTGCCTGTTCTTACTCCCAAGTCTCACATTATGGACATCGAAGTGGATTCACTGGCGTCAAAGTCCTCCGCTCTCGACATCTCCCTAAGGGCATTAATAACATCGGCACGATCCATGTTCTGGCCATTTTAATGGGATGCAGAGCCTGCAAGTTTATCAGCTCATCATTTCCCTCAACATCACATTTGTCAGAACGAAGATGAAAGTGACCACGTACAACAGACCTTCGAGCGATTCAATCCACTGTCTACGTACAGAATCCGCGTCGACCTTTAGGATCATGTTCATTGAATCACTGTAGTAAACGATAACTGACAGAACTCATATTGTGGATGGAATGTTTTATTTTATTTTATTTCTGAACAGCGGTTCAACCCAGAAACAAAACAGCCTCTTCAATGGACGAGAGAGCGCACACTTTCATCAATAGTCGTTGGTGTCGAAGCTAGTCTTGTGTGTATAGTTCACGCATCAAGTATCTCGCAAACGCTCCCATAGCAGAAATAGCCACACCCGTTTTGTGCGATAGACAGCCATCTGAGGAAGTGATTGTAGTAAACATTATTTATGGAACTATTTTTAGTAATAGAAAAATGCTGACATTTTACCAGATCTAAACATCGAAGAACGCTGTCTCTCCAAGAGTATCCTGTCTCCGAAACTGAAACAATCGGCTATATTACATGTCGCACTGGTTTGTAAATAAAGTTTTACAGATTTTAGAGGCGAGTTAGTTGCATAGCCTTTACATGTTGTCGCGATCAATCGCAGCATCTTGTAGCTTTTTTTTATTTCTTGGCAAGTTTAAATTCAGTAGCTTGCCATTGGTTTCTAACTTACCGGCACTCATAATAGTTAATGAAAATTAGCTCAAGGCGAGAGTACCGACCTGATTGCACCGGGTGTCATCCCGTACAGTTTGACCTCTTTCAGCAAACGGGTCTTCCGGAAATCGTGGCATAGCAATCGAACTCCGTAGCTCTAACCACAACCCCAGGTATTTTCATGGAACTCGTGAACCAAATAACAGGGTCAAGAAACAAACCCACAGCCTTCGGAGCTCGAGGCCAGAGGCTGAATCACTTCCCAGTGGAGACCCCCATGGAGGTGGAGCGGGGCCCTGGGAAATAGCAGTGATGGAAGGCATAGTCCCTGCAAGAGGAGGCAGAAGTCTACGTCCATTAAGATGGACACAGGACACTGCAGACACTTCAGTGGTATGTGTGTGTGTGTGTGTGTGCGTGTGCGCGCACGCATCTATAAAACAGGCACAACTTGTTGACAGTTGATTTCGTGCGCATGTTTCTGATATTATCAAGAGGTTGGACAAACCATCCTCTCTTAATTAGTTAGTTAGTTAGTTAGTCGACAGATCATCCTCGTTGCACATCGGACCATTCAGTCCATAAGTGCTCGGATCCCTCCCTCAGCAAATCCCGCAGCGTGTAGCGGCTAACGACGCCAGTTCTGTGTTGGTTTATCAATCTTCTTTGGCTTCCTGCGTAGTGTTCTTGTTTGGCCACCCCTCTTTTAATTTGCTGCTCTCGCAGTCTGGCCATTGTTGTAGATTCACAGTCATCACTTGGTTCTTGCAAAAGTCTCACTTCTCGTAGAGCATTCAGAATGTCAGCCTGGTCCATGGCGCGTCCGCCCTCCACAGTAGCCTCACCTGCGAGCTTGTCAGCCCGCTCATTTCCTTGTACTCCCGCATGACCTGGCACGAAGATGAAACTAATCTTTGCCAGCCGAGACCGCTCCAGAGGCAGCAACCACTCTCTTCGGATCGACCCCTCCTCTATCCTCTTGATCATGTTCATTGAGTCGCTAAGGTGAGTCTTAATGTGAACTGGTACAGTGATCTAGTAGACACTGATACTCCTGTTATTGACATAAAGCCTTATTCACGGACCACACCACTCGTGTTATCTTGGAGAATAGTTTTATTTTGCACAACGCGTATTCTCTACACAACATGCACAAGTAGTCAACATTCTTTCATGTGAGGGAAACAAATAATAATAATAATAAGAAGAAGAAGAAGAATCCTGGCTTTGTAATGGTTACGGCCGAAACATTGCACGAACGAGCGAACAAACGAACTTTAATTTCAAAGGGTCGCAAATTGGGCACGCAGGTCTTACATTCCGCCCATCTCTCGTGCATCAAGTGTCTGTTGTGTATGTTACATTCACATAGAAAAAAAAAACATTGTCGAATGGATGTTATGACCATAAATAATGCATATTACCATGTTATGAGACAGGCAGGCAGACAGACATATAGACTGGCGGGCAGATAGACAGACAACACACTCACACACACACACACACACACACGCACACACCTATATATGGACAAGCATACACGTATGATTGGTGTATATTCTATACTAACCGTGCATTAACAATTCTGTTCTCTTCACCCTATGATTCGTACGTTCACTGAAACAAGAGATACAATGAATTATCACACTGATAAATGCACAAGATATACACCCATAAAAAAAACAACGTAAGCCATCATTGAACCGAATACTCTACCACATGGTGGCATGCTGTAGTTAGTGTTCTCGCGTACCAAGACAATGGTCTCTGGTCGAATCGTCAGTGATGACCTGAATTCTTCAGACTATTAAGACTATGGAGTCACCGGCCAGTGTTAACACTGCCAAGAAGGAACGCATTAAGACCACTTTTTTTTTTAAAACAAATGCCTAGAATACAAGTATCATGATTTATCATTTTACAGAAACAACGAGCAAGTCCTACAACACTCACAAGACAAAAAACAAATGATAATTGTAAATTGATTCGAGAAATTAGTCATAGACTGTAAACCTTTTTGGACACGTTATGGGAAGAAATAAATCGAACAACTTGGATTTGAATAACGAAGACACAAACAATAGATTGCACGATTTCTTGCCTGGCATATTTCGCTGCATCTCGTCAGGTACATACTGTAGAAATCACACAACGTAAAGTGAATTAACTAGATATATCCTTCAAACTGAAGTATACACATGTTCGCACAGTAATGTCGATTGTCTACCACGCGTGAAAACTTGGACTCATAGAACAACTTGGTCTCAGCTGGCAAGATTGAATGAAAAAGAGCAAAGGCAAGGCAAAGAGATTATTATGTGGATGGCTTGGCCATGTTGAATAGTCGAGGCAAGAACACAGTCTAGAACCATGACTCTGGTGATCGTGTGAGATTTCGAACCTTGCCCACCCACGCTTATCTGCATGGCATTTTATGATCGATGGTAGAAATACGCACACAAATTATAACATTAAGAGAGTACATAAACCGAAGCAGCAATGGATCTGAGACAACGGGGACAAGTTATTTTTATTTTTGCGTTCGCTCGCTTCTAACTGAAGCGTAGTCCATACAGGTGCTAGTGTTGTTTGTCCACCAAGAATGATGATGACCATTCATTTCATCCATTGGGGTTGAAGGTATGGAGCCGTGAGTTCTAAAATGGCTGATAAGGCCTATTTTGGCTCGAAAAACGATTGATGTCTGCGTGTGTATCCCTCGCCATCAGGCCAACCCAGTCCGACTTGTAATTTACGTCCCAAGTCAAGGACGAGAATTCAACATTTTAGTCCAATTGACCGGTGCAGGATTTGAACCTGCTTCCTCGGCATCAACACACCGGAAGTTTAAGAGCGAACGCTCGTGTCCATTCAGCCATGCTAACCTCCAACGAGGACAATATTAAAGATGGAAATATCCATAGGGAACCGCATACTAGGCTTGTTTGTCAACACCTGTTAAATATATCATCAAAACGTAATTCAGCCATTGGGTTGAGGTGAGTTGATTTGAGTCAAGAAATGTCGTAATAGCACTGGGTACATACTATACATGCTGTATTCCCCATTTTCAACAATCAGCGAAGAGTCTCAGGAGTGATTATATCAGTTGCCAGCTGGTTGTGTGTTCGGGAAGTTTGAGAATGATCTCATCGTGAAAGATCCTGATAATTTTGTTCCGTACTTTTCTGTTTTATGTAAATAAGTAAACGTACCTTTTGCAAGCCGCAACGCACATTGGGCATATGGTGCTAAATCCTTAGGTTTATAGAACTAATTAGAGGATGATGCTGTCATTTACACAGATGGGTCGGTCGTTTGTCGAGTGAGAAGCTCATGGGCCTTTACGACTCAGGCCGGAGGGAGAATTGTGAAGGACGATTCTGTTGCTTTTGCTTTGACCACAGGTAGCCTGACTATGGAAGTAATGGCAGTAAATAAAGCAATAACATGGCTCGAGACACAGCCGTTCTTTAGGGTATGTCCTTAGTGACTTAATGAGCATGCTCAGGAAGATAGAGATGGGGTGGATCCGAAGAGAGTGGTTGCTGTCTCTAGAGCGGTCTAGGCTGGCAAAGATTAGTTTCATCTTCGTGCCAAGGCATGCGGGTGTACGAGGAGATGAGCGGGCTGACAAGCTCGCAGGTAAGGCTACTGTGGAAGGCGGACGCGCCATGGACCAGGCTAACATTCTTAATGCTTTATGAGAAGTAAGTCGCTTGCAAGAACCTAGTAATGACTGTGAATCTACAACCATGGTCAACATGCGAGAACAGCAAATTAAAAGAGGTGTGGTCAAACAAGAACACTACGCGGGAAGAAAAAGAAAATTAATAAACTAATAAAAACTGGTGTCGTTAACCGCTACACGCTGCGGGATTTGCTGAGTAGGGGTTCCGAACACTTATGGACTGAATGGTTCGATGTGCAAAGAGGATGATCTGTCGACTAACTAATAACTAACTAACTAAATAATTAACTAACTAAATAATTAACTAACTAACTAACTAGTTTATAGACCTATGGGTAGTATCATCGGTATCCCACCGACCGCATCCACTTCCTGACTTTTCCTAGTACCATCTTAGGCCGAGTCCATTGGGAAGACCATGTACATTTTACATATTCGAATACATCTTAATGCGGATCGAACCCCTGATCATAGGACCTACAGGTCAGTTCTGGCCACTTCACTCATCAACCACTGCCTTGCTGGCTGGCGTTGGCGATCATGCCTCTTCCAAAACTACGATATCCTGCGCCATGGATCAATTCGTGTGTTGACTCCCTTTCGAGAGATGACACAAGACTGTTAAGAATCTTCCTACGCTGTCTTCCTCTGTCTCTCTTTATGCAAATCTTTCCGATTGTCACAATATGTTCCAGTGTGTCTTTCCGTAACGTGGCCTAAAACTGATGACTGCCTCTTTCTGATGTTTGTGACGAGTTGTCTTTTCTCTTGAAACGTCCTGATTGCCCAGGTTTGCTGTCCAATTAATGTTCAGCATTCTTCTATAAAACCACATCTCTATGGCTTCCAGGGATTATTTCGCCTGTTTACTTCACTATCTCTGTCTTTCTTTGGCTCTGTCTATACTTCCACAAATGTCTGCATTGATACTTATAAATTGTGCTTTTAGTCTACGCATGTTTCTTGTCACCAGTAGTTTCAGCTTTAGTACTCTCTTTAGTGTTTCTTCATGTCCCAAGATGTGGCTAAATCATGAGAGCCTAGGTTGTTTTGTTTGTTCTGCTGTATTTCGATAATTCTTTATATTTCAAGATGTGACCAAACCAGAGCGTCCAAATGCTTTTTAATTATCTACTTTGAGAAGTCTGCATATCTCAACATGTAATCAAACCATGGGAGTCTAGTTTTGTGTGTGTCTACTTTGAGAAGCCTTCATGTCTCAACATGTGACCAAACCATGAACGCCTACGTTTGTTTGTCTACTTTGAGAAGCCTTCATGTCTCAACATGTGACCAAACCATGAACGCCTACGTTTGTTTGTCTACTTTGAGAAGTCTGCCGTTAAAACTAAGTACTAATAAAGTTCAACTATTTAAAAGCTGCAGGTTCAAAAGACAAAATAAACGCATCCTTCGCAATAGTAAACAGAAATATGAAGGCGGTGGGATGCATAAATATTAAAACAACATGTGATTGTTCAAAGACATGAACAAATAAATAATACATTTTCTATTTGGAATAATAATAGGCATTGTCCAAATTAGAACTGTGAATGTATATTCTTCTTCTCATAGTCCATATCGTTAGGCGTTGATGTTCATGTCTGTCCACAGCCCCCTGTCTCATGTATTGACAATCATTTCTGATACTGATGTTCTTCCATGCCTGAGGTCAAACTGTCTAGCTTTTTCTCTTCTGGTCTCCAGTGACCTCGTCTCCCTTCCAACTTTCCTGTTGTGACGACATACTCCAGTTGTCCCCCTTCTCAAGACCTGCCGAAGAATGTTTACTTCCTTTTTCTAATGCGAGTAAACCGATCTCTTTGTGGGTGAACTTCTTTCAAGATATCTCCATTTTCTTTTTCTATCTGTCTACGGTGTTATCGTCATTCCTCTATACAACGCGATCTCTGCACACATGGCTTCTTGAATATGTGCTAATCACTTAATTAATACATCAGCAAATAGGCGGGGGGGGGGGGGGGGACAAACAAACAAACAAACAAACATGTAAATTTCACACAACGTTTATCTGTCTTCTTGAATTGGTGCTCATCATCATCATCATCCTCGCCATCATCAGCATGTATCTTGTCAACTGGCGTGGTCGTTCATGTCTCGCTATAAATTATGGTCCTTGGTGTTCTGAATCAACTCTGCTGATAGTATTCCTCCAAGCCTTCGCCCCAGTCTATTCAGTATCATTTCTCTCCGGCTGCCTCTTCCTCTTTCCCCACTGATCTTCCTAGTCGTCACGATGTTCCCCAATACCTCCCTTCTCGTCACAAGACCAAAGAAAGCTGTTTGTCTCTTTCTGACAGTTATATAATTTTCTAATGTTCTACTCTCCTTAGTCTCTTCCAGGCAATCGTTGTTAGTTACTCTGGCACTGAATTTGCGCTAATCATTGTATTAATAAATCAACAATCATGTGATTTAGTGTATACTTTCAAAAACAAGACTTACCTGGCTTCCTGAGGACTGACAGACTCAGCATCCGTCCCTTCCTCCCGCTTCTGTGCACGTCCATCAGCCACATGCAAGGAAGTATTGTTGCTGTAGCATCCATATGAAGTTTGCCAGTCGAGAACCATAGGGATCCAGGATTCCCTGAAGAAATTCTCGAACCCCAGCATCCCGCATAATGCAACTGTTGGATTGTATTTGAGTGCATTTATACCAAAACAATCTCGTTCAACCCTTAAAAATCTCGAGTGTCGAATTCAGTTTTCCAGAGGGTTCATCAAAAACCAAAGAATAAACCAACCAATCAACAAACAAACCGATCCACCACCAACCAGTCAGCTGACCAATTAATCCACCAACCAGCCAGTCAGCTGACTAATCAACCCACCAACTAACCAATGGCCAACCGACCAATCAATAAACTAACTGGTTTTCTAGTGACTGCCGCTTCCATTGACAATGAACTGTAATTTTAGTGGCAGACTGTTATGTTGGCACTTTGGCAGCGGCCTTATACTTGCATGCCTATGCATGCTGTCTATACCGGAGAGTGAAGACGTGTTTTTGTATCTCTTACTTCTCGGATTATTATTACTGCAAGCTGAATCACCTATCATGGATTTTTATATCAATGTGCTCGTTGTGATTCTGAGGATGTGGTGAAATAGTTTTTAGATTAATACAAGTGTTTATTATCGCAAAAATGTGGGTTATATCTAATATTCATTTCGAGTGATAGTTGAACACTATTAAATTTTAACCAATCAAGTGCACGAGGCGTGTCAGATACAACCACGGGACCTCAAATTGCCCGCGGCGTGGCTAGATAACAATGCGATTGCTGCGTTCTTCAAGTTTAGTTAGTCGTAATATTATGCAATAATGTCAGGGGAAGGAGAGTGCTCCGTATTGGAAGTGAATGGTGAAAGGACTCGCTCAGGTTTACGATCGGCTGTCAATAAAACTTACACACTAAACAAAGAGAGGGCCGTGAAGAATAAGCTATCCAAGTGCATAAATCCCAACGGCCTAGTCGTCAAACACACCAACTCAGGACAGTGTGTTACTGTTTCCTTCAACAACACACTCTATTATGAGGCATTCCGAACTTGCCTACTCAACTACTACAGGCTTGAACTAATTGAACACAGGCAAGATAAGCACGGGGCCCACGTTGAGGATCTGATTACGACGCCAGTGATTACGATACATTTGTACCGCAGTAAAAATAAACTCATGACACAGGGCAGTAATGAAAACATTAATTCCTGGCTAAAAGTAGATTTTGTTGAACTTGAAAACTCGACACAGACATTCACCGAATCTACTCATACGATGAGTGTACATGACAACATCAACACGAGGCCTGCCAACCCACCAACGCTCTTGGCTATTGAATATCCAATGGAGCGTATCCAAAACAACATAGAACCCAATGTTGACATTGTTGAAGAAGTACCTGCCTCAGATAACAATAGCATCTTAACTATCAATGGACATTCGTGCGACTGTAAACAGCGCATTGAGGAACTAGAACAATCACTAAAGGCGCTCATTGTCACTGTTTCAACCAACATTGAAGCAAACAACAAGATAAGCAGTGATTACAATGCTCTCAAGACAGAAGTCGCACTCCTGCGAGACGAAAATTTGCTGCTGAGAAATACAGTTCAAATTTACAGAATGCGTCCTCTACAAACCAAACCGAAGAAGCATGTAATTCTCAAGCAACCGCTTCATCCTTGGGAAATCTTGGGGAAGCTCAATCCCACCCAGAACAGATAATCACTATGAAAACAACTCAACGCGCAGAGGAAGATAAAAAACAACAAACACCTCAATGTGCAGACGAAGATAAACAACAACAAGCAGTCTACCCCATTGACGTCAAAATAAGCAATAGGTTTGAAGTACTTCAAGAAAAGTCACCAGAAAACTTACAGTGCTTTAACATGCTGCAAACGGGCAAGACAAGCCAACAAGATGCATCGGGAGAACCAAATGGAGACATAAAGACTGCTGATAATCGGAAATGGATGAAACAACGGTCGAGACGTGCTGACAACCAACATGTACAGACAGCACGAGCTGACTGTACACATATTATACTAGGCGATTCCTTAATGAAAGGTTTATACAGCGACAGGATGGCCACATCAGACAAAGACATTGCTTCAATAATCCCACTGCCTGGGGCTGGTGTAGACCGGCTAACAGACAAGATTAGCAGGTTGGCTGTAAATCATAGCGTCAGAAGGGCAAGCGTACATATTGGCATCACCGACACCATGAACAACCAACAAATCACAGGGTCTCAACTGCTGGCACTCTTGAACGGATTACGTCACACTTTTCCTAACTCATCCATTTTCTTCTCCTCCATCATATCACCGAGTTATGGACACCAGCGCCGTCTAGCTGACATAAATAACAACATGTTGCAGAAGTTCTGTTCTCAAAACAAGATACAATTCATCAACAATACAGCATCATTCACTTCACAGGCTGGTGCACCAAAAAAGAGTCTTTACAAAGATCAAATACATTTATCTACATTGGGCACCAGTTTTCTCGCCAAGAATTTAAAATATCCAGAACGGACATACCATACATCCAATACGGGATCGCGCCGGACACTTTTAGCTACTCCTGAAACTCAAGCCAGACGACATACTCCCGTTACATCAAGTACCAATAGGACAGAAGTGTGCAGACCACTTATAACCACTGCACCTGAAATCCAAGCCAGACGGGACACTACCACAACACCAAGTCCGTTAAATACGTCGTCTTTCACACAGGAGGGTAATAATTACGAAGATATGATTCCTATTCTCCCCAGAAAGGATCCGACTCTCAGCAACAACGACGTGTCAGCACAACCTCCTGTTAGCCACCAACCAGAGGCTCTAGTTGGTAGTCATTACATACCCATGAGACATCATCAGTACCCATTTAATTGTAATCCAGAATGGTTGCACCTCACACGGTATAACCCAGCTACACTTCGTCAAGCACTTATAATGTCGCTATACCAACAACCAACACAACCTGGTATTTACTAGCAACTTAGGACAAAGCTACACCGGATCTCGGTACAAGAAAGAGCCTCTCCTTAAACGTTTATCTGCATATTTGGTTATAACTTGATCTGGTAACGTATTAGGTTATAAGTTATTACAAACATTGACTGGTTTTGACTTTATATTAATTGATAGTACTTAGCTGTATAGCTTTTATAATAACTCTAATTGTGTTTTCACGGTGAGTGAGGGGATCTTCACTGCTCTTCCTTACGGATCTGTGTACGTATTTTTATATATTTACAGAGATATTACTGTTTCTCTGTACTTTAGAGTGTGTTTTGTAATAAGGGACGTAAGTTGTATTCACTTTGTGTGTGTGTGTTTTGCTTTTAAACTTGTGATTACGCATTGTTGAAATGTCTAATAAGTACGAACACTGGCTCAGGAATAATGGGCTCAGAATCGGGCATGTAAACATATGCCATCTATTAGGGAAGCTGCCCGAACTATCACTTATACTTAATCAAAATTTGCACATGTTTGGCGTTAGCGAAAGTCGATTAAATGGCAACATCTCAGATGATGACATCGCTATCAGAGGTTTTAAAACCATTAGAAGAGATCCCTATCAGAAACAAGAGACGGGTATTGCAGTTTATATTTCCAACTCGCTTAACGCCCACCGCAGGCTAGACTTTGAAACCTGTGAGATTTAGTGTGTTTGGATAGAGGTTAAACTTCAAAATTGCATACCGCTAGTAGTTGGCTATCTTTATCGACACCCCAGTGCAGGAAATATCTGGTATGAAAAATTCACCACTATGGTGGATGTAGTCTTTAGTAATGCTAGGGAAATAATATTGCTAGGTGACTTCAACATAGACGCTAACAAATCAAACAAAACATGGGAAAACATAATAGAGTCATATAATTTCCAACAGTTAGTCAAACAAGCCACTAGAATCACTAAATCATCTGCAACACTTATAGATCATATTTATACTACGTGTGCTGATAACATCACAGAATGTAGTGTACCTATCAATGCAATGAACGATCACTACCCAGTATGTTGCACGTGGTCGAAAAGGGGCACCAAAACTCCCAAACACAAACATATAAGTATAAAATATAGAAATTACAAAAATTTCAACCGAGACGTCTTCTTACAAGATTTGGTCAACTCATCTCTAGATTATGTTTACCAGCTTCCTGACCCAGACGATGCTCTGGACCACTGGCTAAAGACCTTTCTAAGTATATTTGATAAACATGTTCCATTTAAGGAAGTTCGTGTTAAACATCACACAAAGCCCCCGTGGATCACACAGGAGGTAGTTGAACTTATGAGAGATCGCGACAGGGCTCACAAAAATAGAGATCTAACTATGTACCGTAGTCTGAGAAACAAAGTTCAATATGTTATTCGGAAGGAAAAGAAAAACTATTTTAAGAACATAGTAATAGATAAAACCAACACTAAAGATATATGGAAAGCAATTAATACCTTGACAAACAAACACAAATCATCACAATCATTACCATCAAATCAGGTTACATGTGATCAATTCAGTAGATACTTTCAGTCCGACATAAACCAACTGAAGGCTGCAATACCAGATGCGCCTCATGACATATCTTTATTATCATCATTCTGTGAGAACAAATGCTATGGACACATTTCCTCCAACATACCGCTAATGACGACAACTGAAGTATTTACTCATTTCCGTAATCTAAAAACCAATAACTCATCAGGACTAGATGGAATTAGTAGTCGGATCCTTCGCCATGCTGCACCGGCGATCTGCGAGTCACTAACTTTTATATATAATCAATGTATAACCAGAGGTCACTTCCCATCAGCCTTTAAAATCGCTAAAGTGTATCCTCATTTAAAAGCTGGTCCTCTAGACGATCGTCTCATGAGTAATTATAGACCAATTTCCATATTATCCTCATTATCCAAAGCGCTAGAAAAGCACATCCAAAAAAAACAACACTAGATCACTTAGTTCGCCATAAACTGATAGTTGACAGTCAGTCAGAATTTCGGCCAAAATATTCTTGCCATACGGCACTAACAAACATGATAGAAAACTGGCATCAAAATATTAACAACAATACTCTATGTGGAGCGGTGTTTATAGACTTTAGGAAAGCATTCGATATGATAGATCATACTATTCTAATTAAAAAACTAGAAACAATGAAAGTAAGTTTTAATATAGTGACATTAATAAAATCATTCTTATTAGACAGAAAGCAAGTAGTATCACACAATAAAGTTTTATCTCAAGCCATTACCATTAATATTGGAGTACCTCAGGGGTCTATTCTTGGCCCTCTATTATTTGCCATTTATATAAATGATCTTCCATTAAATCTGTCGTCGTCCTGCGATCTATTTGCTGATGACTGCACAGTATATACAAACGCTATTGATCGTAATGTGCTAGAATTATCCTTGCAACAGGAAATAAATAGTGTAGTTAACTGGAGTCATGCAAACCGCATGCAAATTAACATTACTAAAACAAAGTCTATGTTAATAGGAACCAGGCAAAGACTTCACACTCTAAACTCGCAGAGAACTCTTCAGCTGCACATTGGCAGCACGCCTGTAAAAAGTGTCACCGAGCACAAGACACTGGGTGTTATCATAGATAAAAATCTAACTTTTAACTCACATGTTCATGCTCTAGTTAAACAAATAGTCAAAAAAGTATACCAACTTGCCAAAATTAAAAATTTCCTTGACGAAAACACAAGAAAGATATTCTATACTTCTCATATACAAACACATATTGATTACTGCTCCACAGTCTGGGATGGATGCTCCAAATCAATAACAAAACGCCTATATTCACTCCAGAAAAGGGCAGTGCGTTTAATTAATGGTGAAAAGCTTACCGACAATTCTAACCTATATAAACGTCTCCGGTTACTGCCACTCCACAAGCGCCTGCTTTTTAATAAGACCAAACTAATTCACAAAATCCTATTTCAAAATGCTCCAAGCTACCTTTGGCCATTGTTTAAATATAACGCTAGACATAGCGAACGACTAAATATACTTCATGTCCCTAAACCTAGGATAGACTTATATAAAACAAGCTTAGCATACTCTGCCGCTCAGTTGTGGAACAATCTTCCACAAGAAATCAAAGACACCACCAATCATGATTCATACATTCGCAACCTGTTTGAACACTACCTTAGTACAGACTACATGCCCCCATAACAAATAACACAAAAAAGACAATAATGGTAACTTATCTCAAACGACAACTAGCCAAAAAACATTCCCTTATGTATGGCACGTTACACCCTCCTTAGGTATTTATAATGCCCATGTTAAACACTGCCTCAGTGAGTCATTTGTTATTGATTATTTTTCATGCGTTTTAATGTTCTTTTGTTGTCAAAAGTTGCTTCATAAGTGATGTTGAATGAAAGAATGTATGAGAGGAAATAGAGAAGAAGGACAGAATGTCAGACGGGCCTGCGTGCCCAATTCTTACCCCTTTGAAAATAAAGACTTATTATTATTATATTATTATTATTATTGTCCGGACTGCTGTCTATTCTACTTTTCACATGGGACAACGAGGATCACGTTGTGTGATATTCACTGGCACGGAAGTGGAGCACTGTAGGGTGACCCTTTGCAGTCAAGTTGGAACCGCGACTGACGACTAACCAACTAACCAACCTGGCAATCATCAACCAACTAACCAACCAACCAATCAGACAACTAACCAGCCTACCAGTCAACTAACTAATCGTTCAACCAATAAGCCAACTAACCAACCAACCAAATAACATATCAATGAGCCTTCCCACGGTATATCTTACCTAGTGGCTATCGGGCTATTGCTCTTAGGCCCAATGTACTGAACAGTTTTATTTTAGAAAGTTAGTTGCTAGTCATTTACATTGCGTCACAGTCAAATTCAGCTTTTTTGGCTGTTTGTAATGTACAAGACAAGTTAGCGTTCAATTGTTCGCCATTGCTTTCTGAACGACTCACATTCAGACCATTCATTGTTAACAATCAAAACAGAATCGTCTGCTTCCAGATTGCCTGTAGCTGATCTCGAATGTGGAATGAGAGATTGCGAATCACATTCGCTAAACGAAGCCACAGAAATGTAGCCTTATCTGACTTATGTTTAGGATATATCATGTCTGCTGTTATTTCGTATGGTTTATGTTTGGGATATGTCATGTCTACTGTTATTTCGTATGGTTTATGTTTGGGATATATCATGTCTGATGTTATTTCATATGGTTTATGTTTATGATATATTATGTCTGATGTTATTTCGTATGGCTTATGTTTGGGATATATCATGTCTGATGTTATTTCGTATGGTTTATGTTTGGGATATATCATGTCTGATGTTATTTCGTATGGCTTATGTTTGGGATATATCATGTCTGATGTTATTTCATATGGTTTATGTTTATGATATATTATGTCTGATGTTATTTCGTATGGCTTATGTTTGGGATATATCATGTCTGATGTTATTTCGTATTGTTTATGATTGGGATATATCATGTCTGCTGTTATTTCGTGTGGTTTATGTTTGGGATATATCATGTCTGCTATTGTTTCGTATGGTTTATGTTTGGGATATATCATGTCTGATGTTATTTCGTATGGTTTATGTTTGGGAAATATCCTGTCTGCTGTTATTTCGTATGGTTTATGGTTTTCTAGCCCGCTCCGTGACGAAGAAGTTACGAACGTGATTCCTAATCCCGCATGCCGCGTTCGAAACACAGCTGCTGGCGATTTGGAAGTAGACCGCCTTGCATTGATTTTTTTTAACGGAATGGTATGTGTGTTCCTCGTTAAGAAAGCATTGGCATACTTTTTTTTTCCGCATATCCTTTACAGGACATCGCAGTCAACACCAGCAATTTTCGGCTGCTGTTGATGATTTGGCAAGTTTTACGTTCAGTAGATTGTCATTACTTTCTGAACGACCGGCGCACATACCTCCTTAAGTAACCAGAGCAACGCGATCCGCTAATGGCAAACAACTGAAAGTAAATTTGCAAGAAATCACAGACAAAAATAATGCCAAGGTTGACTGTGGCGTCCTGTACAGGATATACAACTAACTTTTGTTTTAATCACTGAGTTCTAAGCCAATGACAAAGTCCCATAATAAGAGTCTGATGTGGCTATGTGAAGTGTGAGTGCAGAGAGATACATTGCCAGGATTTCCCTCAAGTAGCAAACGGCGAGCTTGAATAAACAGGCAACACTAAATTAATAACAATATATTCCTGTCAACCAACACAGAACTGGCAGTGTTAGTAACCGGGCGCTGATGCATATGCTGGGGGAGGATATGAACACCTATGGACCTGTCCGGAGTGCAGTGAAGGTACCCCAACTGATAACTGATATTCCTGTTTGTCAGGGTCTTGCTTTCTATTAACAATGGCTCGTATTCTCTAACAGGAGTGAAACAATCATACACAACGAATGATTGTACTCAAACACACGGCAACATAACTGAAACACTTTAATCACACTCCTCAACGGCATTTATATAATGTTGCGCTCACAATTAGCGACAATGCCATTTACAGATACATTATATACAATATACAAGTTCATAGATGCATGGAATAACACACTCACTCAGTCTCTAAATCGACTCTACAAAGCATACAGGCTTTCTTCCATCAAGCGTAGAACAATACGTAAAATACATGCACCACTTTATCTCATGTCAGTCCAGTCTCGAAGCCCTAGGCAGTCTTAGCTACCAGCGAAGGTTTCTCGTTGGCCCTGCTTTTAGTCCTCGTGCGCTTCGTGCGCCACGCTGACCACTGGCCATCCACTGCGTAGTAGCTGTTAGTGGAGTTCACGGTCGTACTTGTTCGTCGCCTACAGGCGATGGCGATGGAGATTCTGACACTCTCCGCCGCCCACTCTTATGAAAGGGATATCCTTTCATTATGGGTGTTTATACTTGGTTTAAGTTAATAATATCTCTGTAAGTCAGAATCGACTAACTGTTTATTCTGTTAGGTGACTCTCTGATATGTTTATGCATTGACATTTAGTTGATAATGATGCATGATACATATTTTCTTCAGTGTTGCCATGAGGCTACTTTCAACAAGTATTGTCCCCTAGTTGGATTAGTACCTTGGTTGACAATGGACTTAAGCCAGTCCGGTAGTTATCAGCGACTAACGCTATCTTTCAAGCAACGCACTCCCTCACAACAAAAGGAAAAAAAATACAAAAAGAACATGTTAAGCCCTAAATCATCTCCCTTATGAGATGATTTCAGAATTAGAACCCCACCGATATGGCCGGATAATCCAATCCTGGTCCGCCAACCTTAGTAACTATATTCCACGCATAGTTGACGTCACATGGTGATCTGTAGTCATTCTGGCTACTATGAAAAAGACAATATATGCATGCCTATATTTTCCACATGTCAGACTGTTTCCCCTTAGGTGTAATGATGAAACGCTATGGGAGGTAATTTTCAGATTCTTTCAACAACAAAAAAATAAAGTACATTTGTTATTTCTATTCTAAGATTCATAGCTTGATATTTATTTTCAATAGTGGCATACATGGCACCATTGAGAAAAAATTAATCAATCAATGATCCTTAGATCACAAATATATAAATCCTTTCATCCCATTTATCATATGTAAATTTTAGTGTCACAAAATCATTCACTCTGTCATTCATTCGTGACAATTTGTGGTATAGTCTGATATTTTTGATACATTTAGAAAATAATCAGAAAAGGAAACGCAAGTACACAACTAATGTGTTCACACGTTAGAGTAATACACACTGTTCTTGTACCGCTTGGATTACACTGTTCTGGATGCGTTGAATTCCTCTACTGTCGTCTATTTAACACAGTTATAAGTTAAAATGTTCGAACAGGTTAATGTGCTTAGCTCACTAGTATACATAAGCTCTGGTACTACTGGATGTTACCGAAAGCTGGAATACTGTAAGTCTATACAGATGTGTAGTACTGTTCTTGTAACACTGTTCGTACAAATGATACTAAGGGTTTAAAATCAATGTCCTTACGTATTTCGGTCGTTCATTTGTTCACCACATTCACTAGTTAAAAATGTATTTCGAATAAATTACAGGACGTAGTCCTTATCGCAGTAAGTCACTTTTCACAGCGTTCTTTGTTTAACTAGATATTATTCGCTGGACTGTGAAAACTGTCTGAGCGCCATAGGTAACAGCTTTAGTCTTTGCGCTCAGGCATAGTTAAACTGTCGTTGGACGTCTCGAGAGGACATCTTGAGAGTAGGTCTGCAATTGTATTTTCTGTCCCGCTGATGTGTCTTATTTCGAAGCTGTAGTTCTGGAGTAATAACGCCCATCTGGCGGTTCTGTGGTTTGTCGGTGTTCCTTTTGTAATGACAGTCAATGGGTTGGTATCTGTCTCAACGATGAAATGTTTACCTAGCAAATACTTGGATAATTTAGAAATAGCATTAATTAATGCGAGGCCTTCAAACTCTGGTGTAGACCATCTGCGTTCTCTTGGTGACATCATGCGGCTTACATAATAGACTGGATGTAAGATGTCATAATAGGATTGTAACAAAATAGCCGCTATACCTATCGTGCTCGCGTGAGTTCTCAATCTGAAAGGATTGTTCAGATTTGGCAATTTTAGTATGGGATTGGAAGTAAAATATGAGAATACTTTTGTAAAGGCAGGTCTGATGCCCTCTCTGTTTACAATTTTATTAGGTTGATTTTTTAAAAACAGATTTGTAAAATTTTCTGTCAAACTAGAGAAGTTAGGTATGAACCTTCTGTAATAATTCAACAATCCTAACATACTTCTTACTTCCTTTTTGGTTGTAGGAAGTGACAATTTTAGAATTCTAGAAACAATATTGTCATCAGTGGTAATATGTCCATCACAAATTTTGTAGCCTAGAAAAGTAATTTCATGAAAGGCAATTTCTACCTTTTATGGCTTTACTGTCAGGCCATGTTGCCTGATGCGTTCAAAAGTTTGTCGTAGCGTCACTAGGTGTTCTGTCATTGTCTAAGTGTGTACACAGATGTCGTCCATATATGATAGGATGTTGGGTATGTCTGCCAGTAGCAGTCTTGTCATTCTTACAAATGTCGCTGGGGCATTGACTAGTCCAAATGGCAGTTTACACCATTCGTACAGTCCCCAAGGTGTTGCAAATGCTGTCAAGTGGATAAAGTCTTCGGTCATGGCTTTTTGCCAGTACCCTTTTGTCATGTCGAGTTTTGTAAAGTATTTGGCATCTGCCATTTCTGTCAGTATGTCCTCACAGTTAGCCATTGGTTCTGAATCTAACTGCGTTATTGCGTTGAGTTTTCGATAATCAACGCATATGCGTATTGAATTTCCTTTTTTAACAATCACGATAAGAGAACAATATTGTGATTGTGATCTTCTAATAAATAGGTTCTTTTCCAGGTCTAAGATTTCTTGGTGTAATTTGTCTTTGTAATGTATAGGTATTGGATACGGTCTGTATTTTATTGGTGAGTTGTTAGTATGATCTGGTGTTCTACTAGATCTGTCTGTCCTGGATGGTTGGAGAAAATGGTTCTATAGTCTTGTAACAGTTGTCTGTCTCAGTCTGAGAGAGATTGGGAGATAGTTTGATGTCTTGCAGTGTGTCTGTCGTATTGAGTAATGGGACTGGTATTTTGTCTGTATCTTCTAAGTCTGTGTGGTCCACTATTGTTGTGTTTGCTGCTGTCTCGTCTTGGTCTTCGTATCTGTTGTAGTAGGGTTTCAACATGTTAATGTGGAATATTTTGTTTTTGTTATTTATTGCAACTTCGTAATCTACTGTTGAAATTTGTCTTAGTATTTTAAAAGGTCCTTGCCTAGAGTCTGCTAGGAGATTTTTGTCTCTGGGTAAGAGAAGTAGCACGTCCTGTCGTGGTGTCAACGTTATTATTCTGTTTTTTCTGTTGGCTTACTCCCTGTAGATGGCACCAGATTGTCTTAATGATTCTATGGCTAATATGCATGATTTCATGATTCTGTCACGTAATGTTGTAACATGCTGGTATGGTGACACTGGTTTTAGTTCATCGTTCAATTCAGTTAACAAACTCTTATAAATTGCTAATGGGCCACGTGGTCTGGCTGCATATACTAACTCGAAAGGTGAAAACCCAGTGCTAGAGTGAGGTACTTCTCGATAGTCGAAAAGTGTAGCCGGTAAAAAGGTGCTCCAATCATTTGGGCATTCTTGGGTGACTTTCGCTAACATGTGTTTTAGGTCACCATTAATTTTCTCTATAATACCCGTTGAATGAGGGTGATAGGGGCTGTTAAAACATTGTTTAATGCCTAGAATTTTGTTAAAGGCTTGAGTTGCAGCAAAAATAAACTGGCTTCCTCTGTCCGATAGAATAGTGTCGGGAAAGCCTATCCTAGCAGAGATATGGAAGAAAACTTCTATGATGTCTTTAGAGGTTATTGTTTTTGAGGGCGATAGCCTCAGGCCAACGTGTACATATATTAATCATTGTTAAAATATATTTATTTCCTTTTGATGTTACGTTGTTCAATGGTCCCACGATATCTACAGAAATTTTCTCAAAAGGTCTACTTGCAAGATCTGTTGTTTGTAATTTTGCTTGAGGGTGTTTCCCTCTTTTAACAAGCTTCTGACAGACCTCACATGATCTACAGCAGTGGTTCTCAACCTTTTTTGGCCCGTTCCCCCCTTCACCATATTTTCGGAACATCATTCCCCCTCCTTCCTATCAAAATTTTGGCCCGTCCCCCCCCCCCCTTTTCATCGTATTTTCATAACGTCGTTCCCCCTTTTCATATTTCCTATCTAAAAATCCCCCCACCCCTATACATTATACGTAAAAATATAAGGTAAATTTAATAGCACATACTAAAACAAGTCTAGACATCCACATAAAACATGATTTGTGGGTCTACTGACTTTATAAAATGAATTTTAGAAGGATGAGACGTACGTAAATGTAAAGTATGAAGGGAAAAACAATATCAAGTAATCGGTTCTTGTATTAACGCGATCTTGAAATGGTCTTCATTCCCCCCCCTGGAAACCCTAAAATTCCCCCGGGGGGGGGGGGGAATTCCCCACCGGTTGAGAACCACTGATCTACAGTATTGTTTGATATCACTGCAGAATTTGGGCCAGTAGAACTGTGTCAGTATTCTTGATCTTGTTTTGGCATAGGCCATATGCCCTGGGAAGGGTGCGTCATGTGCTAGTTGCAATGCCTTCTTCCGGTGCTCAGTTGGTAACACCGTTTGTGCTATGGTATTGGCATCTTTTGTGTAGTATCTTGTTAGGATACCGCATTTCAAATCGAAGTGCCAGCTAGCATTCTTTGTTACCTTTGGCTTTTGGCCTACGAGTTTAAAATATTTCTGTAATGATACATCGGCTTTTTGTGCCTTAACAAACTTTCCCCTCATGTTTTTAAGAGGTGTTATAATTGGGTTTAGTAGTTCTAATGTCTCAGTCTGGTTTGTCTGAGATTGTAATTCTGCAGCTGATCTAGTTACTGCGTTATTTGATAAACTATTTTCACAGCAAGATATTACAAGGTCATATGGCATATCATTAACCTCAGGCAGATTTCCAATAATTACATCACAACATGGATTAAACAATGCTGCTCATTTAACCTTGCCTGTCAAAAAAGGTGTTTGAATGTATGCCCATGCAAGTGAATATTTCTTAATATTTCCTGAGAAAGTTCTACATGTTACATGTTTGCCTGTGTAATCTGCAGGTTGTATTAAGTCTTTCCATAAACCAATAAGGGTACTACCACTATCTCTCAAAACACTGGCTAGTT
This sequence comes from Cepaea nemoralis, assembly GCA_014155875.1. Classification (NCBI taxonomy): domain Eukaryota; kingdom Metazoa; phylum Mollusca; class Gastropoda; order Stylommatophora; family Helicidae; genus Cepaea; species Cepaea nemoralis. The sequence continues at coordinate 80,051 of JACEFZ010013518.1, forward strand.
TGCAATTGACATAGCTCTGATGGATGTTTAGCTTCCCATTTGAATCTATTACTAGATTGGCTTCATCATTTGCTATTGGTATAGAGTGGCCGCATGTTAAAACGCCATCTTCATGGAAGCGGTTGCAGGTAGTGCATTTCTCTAGGTGGAATACATCAATAGTTTCGGCTCCATTGACTGGATTTTGATTTTCTTCTTCTTCCTCAGAGGATGAACTATCGAACATTGCCGCGTTGGCTTTCCTTGTCATTTGCTTTCATTTACAAGCATGATGCTAGTGGCCGTACGCTTTGCAAAGATAACATTTAGTCAATCGTCTATAGTTCCTTCTATCCTTCTCTGGCTTATCTATGTAATTGTGTAAATATGTAAGGTATCCTGGTTGTTTATCACACATCTCACTTTCACTGTGGTTATAGTTACAGTATTTACAACGGTAGTTGTTAGATTGCCTAAATGTTTTTTTTTTTTTTTTTTTTTTTTTTTTTTTTTTTTTTTTTGTAGCTGGTTGGTTTAGATTTACATATGCAGCGGCTGCTACAAATTCTGTATCTTTGAGAACATTTACAAAATAGTCTTTGTTGGCTGTAAAATAAGCCGATCCACGTTGCTCGATCTGTTGGACACTCTCACATTCACATTCTTGCAAAAATCTTGAAAAAGGTGGTGGCAGCGACAATATGATTTTATCTCTTAACATAAGATCTTTCAAACGCTCAAAATTGATGTCAATTTTCGCTGACGATAACCAATTACTGAAAACATCTTGTACTAGCGAGGTGTAATCAGAGAATGTTTGTGTTGCTTTTGGAGATAATTTAGCAAACTGTTCCCTATACTCTGCCTCATCTAATAGGTAATGTGCCATGATTTTGGCTATCATGTAGTGATAGTCTTTTCTCAACTCTTTGGGGATGGTTTCTATGACTTTTAATGGTTCCCCAGATAGACTTCTTATATAGATTATGTTCCAATCTTTAACTGGTACTTGATAGTGCTCCATTATTGTTTCAAAATTTTGAGTAAATGCTGAAATACAGTCCCCAGTAGTGAAATTTTTCACGATTCCTTGATACTTTTTTTTATTGGTTTTGTTTCTCTTTCATTTCTAGTTTTCTAGATTCTCTATCGGCAGAAGTTTCAATTTCTAGTTGCTTAAGTTTTAACTGCATTTCCAGTTCTTCTCTTTTACTTTGTGCGCTGATTTAAGCTTTTCTTAGTTCAGCGTCTGTTTCTGCTTTCTTAGCATCCAACTCAGCCTGTTTGTTTTTAGCCTCTACCTCAGCCTTTCGTAGTTCAGCCTCTAACTTAGCCTTTTGAAGTTCCCTTTCAGCAGCTCTTTCCTGCCTTTCTTTAGCTTTTTTCCTTCTAATTGGACATATTCTGCATATGTTGTCTCACTCCATTTTGTCAACTCGTCTCCGGTTAGATTTAATTTTAGTCCAGATTCAATAAATTCGTGTAACGTAGACATGGTAATTTTACAATTTTGTTACACTGGTTTTATGTAAAAATACTTACAATATGTTATCAAATATAGTACATGTACAATATACAATAGTGAAGAAACAACTTTACAGATAAGGCCTGATCCCCTACAAAAGTATATAAGGAAAAAATACTTAAGTGTCGATTGGGTTCGGAGCTTTGGAAGTCTGTTGGTAACTGCACCAGAGAAGGGATGCTTGGTCTTTTCCAGCCGGGAAGATCAATTTAGTACTTCTACAATTATAGCTGGCAAACCTGTTTAATTGGGAGAGAGATATTAGTATGTGTTTGATTTTGTGGTGTATGCGTTGTCAACTAAGTGTTTATAGGTTTGTATGCAGTCAAGTATGAATGTATTGTCGTCTCGTCGTCAGTTCAGATTAATGTAAAATTAGTATAACTTGTTCGCTGATGCTTTCATTCGCATAATAGAACATTTTTCAAGCCATCACATCTCATATTATCAAATAATATATATATATATATATATATATATATATATATATATATATATATATATATATATATATATATATATATATATATATATATATATATATATATATATATATATATATATATATATATATATATATATATATATATATATATATATATATATATATTGTTTAATCTTTCTCACGTTCAATTTGTGTTCAATCGTCGTTCGTTCACAATCCTATTTCACTTGTGAGCACCTTCTAACTTTCACGTCTTTCGCTCACTCAAACTGACGAGATATTCATACCCAATCACTCAATTACAAGTGTGATTCGTTCAACGTTCAAAGCCGAACGAGATCCCCACGTTCATTCACTAACACACATCTATTGTTCAACTGTTATGAAACCGGACCAGCTTCCCGCGTTCACTGCCTGTCAGGGTCTTGCTTTCTATTAACAATGGCTCGTATTCTCTAACAGGAGTGAAACAATCATACACAGCGAATGATTGTACTCAAACACACGGCAACATAACTGAAACACTTTAATCACACTCCTCAACGGCATTCATATAATGTTGCGCTCACAATTAGCGACAATGCCATTTACAGATACATTATATACAATATACAATTCATAGATGCATGGAATAAAACACTCACTCAGTCTCTAAATCGACTCTACAAAGCATACAGGCTTTCTTCCATCAAGCGTAGAACAATACGTAAATATATACACCACTTTCTCTCATGTCCGTCCAATCTCGAAGTCCTAGGCAGTCTGAGCTACCAGCGTTGGTTTCTCGTTGGCCTTGCTTTTAGTCCTCGTGCGCTTCGTTCGTCACGCTGACCACTGGCGATGGAGATTCTGACACTGTTGTGAATTATACAATGAAGCCATAAACAATATGTTGCTCGATTTCTTGCCTGGCATATCTCGTCAAATGCATACTGCAGAGTTATATATCACATATACACGGAAAAATTCATTATTGAATGGGATGACTTTCGTGTGGGTAACGTACTGCACTTTCGTCCAGTATCAGTGACGGTGTATTTAGTATTTCGGCTAAAGTAGTATTCGTTTACACTTCAGATGTAAGACAGGATGTTTGTAAAATATCACTACACTTTGAATGTAGAACAAAATTGAAAACAAAAATATTTCTTCTGTTTATAACAACATTCTGTTTGGAGTGAAAAGAATTACTCCAGCACAAGACAGCCATTCGCAGCATATTGCTTCACGATGGACAGTGGGTCACATTTTTTAAATGACATCATATACGTTATTTTTCAAATTTGCTCTACATAAAAAGTGTTGTGAGACTTTACAAACACCCTGTATAACCATGCATCGAAATATGCAAGACATCGTGTAATATATTGTTTCAGACTTCTGTGCTTAACTGATTCAGTGATATACATAAAGTTAGTTTCGACCAAACATGGTTCACAATCAAATGAACATGTATTATGATATAAATTTCCTTTCACTGAACATTACAATTTCGGAAGATATCGCAAAACGAAACAAATAAAACGATGACTCTAGTGTGGTGATATAACGTCCTTTTGTCCACTTGGGAGGTCAGATTTGGCGATATGTTATCCTATGGCAGAGAATCATTTACATTCTAAATTATAACTTGTCTTATTTCAATCACTTTATCGTTTCAAATAACAAAAGAAGGATCAAGACAAATGCCATACTTTGTTCCATAAAGAGATCTTGATGCCGAGGGATCACGAATCCAAAAAGGTTCATAGTCCAAGCTTCTGAATAAACCTGCCCACACAGCTGCCTCTGATGTTCTCGTATAGTGGTGCCTTTCCTTGAGAGAATTCGCTGCTCCAGGTTGCTCTTGCATTCAATCTGCATGCAGAGTGCACATGAAAGTGATAGAACAACGGGCTTTTCTGGGAATGATAGATACAGTGGCACACTACCAGCAGACAATAGAGACAGAAAACAAGATATCGCTGCGTATATAGATCTGTTTGTTTATATGTTCATAGATAGATGGATCTGTCTGTCTGCCTGTCCACGTATCTACTACCTACCTACTTACTATTTGACTGCCTGCTTACTTATCTATCTGTCTACCTTCATATTTATCTATTTTCCTACCTACCTACCAACCAGCATGTCTGCCTGCCTGCCTAGCCACTTAACTATCAACCAACCAAGCTAACTACCTAACTAGATAATACCTAAGTAAGTAACTACCTATCTAGCTACCTTCCTACTTAGTTAATACCTATCTACCAGCATGTCTGTCTGCACGCATAGTCACCCCATTACCAACTAACCAAGCTACCTACATGATACCTAAGTCAGTATCTACCTACTTAGCTACCTTCCTACTTAGTTAATACCTACCTACCTATCCGATTGCCTGTCTGTGTATCTGAATGTCTCTCTATCCATTTTTCCGTCTCTTATTCTGTCTGCCTGCCTGTCTATCTATCTGTATGTTTTTCATTCAGCCTATCTGTCTGTCTGTCTGTCTGTATATCGGGCTGTCTGTCTATGTATCTATTAATGTTTCTATGATATTTTACACAGAACACAGCTACCCACCTGTTCAGAAACCATTGTGTACAGAATTTGGTGTGTGAGATAGTATTCCCCAGACCCGGGACCGTGTCATGTAGGACAAGCAGTCGTCACTGACGGCACATCTCGCAACAGTGCTAGGAATCGTAACAATGATGATAATAGCATATATGGTTATGTTTGTTTGTTTGTTTTTTTTTTTTTTTTTGCATATCCTTTACAGGACATCGCTGTCAACACCAGCATCTTTCAGCTGTATCTTGATTTCTTGGCAAGATTACGCTCAGTAGTTTGCCATTGCTTTCTGAGCGGCCGGCACACATACCCCGTAAGTTACCGATTCGATTCGAACCACTGCTGATTCAAACCGCCATCTCGTTACCGACGAGAGTATACGAGATTACGGAGAAAAGTCATAACCTCTAAGCCACGAAGCCGGCATATGGTTATGTACCATTCCTTATATAATACATGTATGGTTATGTACCATTCCTAATATAATACATATTGGCTTATGTGCCATTCATTATATATAATAGCATATATGGTTATGTACCATTCATTATATAATAGCATATATGGTTATGTACCTACATTGGCATCTTGCCGTCTTGACAGACGATAGTTTGTGCTTTAAAAAGGCATAATAACTTTTACCTTGGCAGTAGCGAATGTGACTGATAAGGCCAACTTGCTCTGTAAATGTCCGTTCACAGTGGGTGCATGTGAAAACGTGGTCATTTCCACCATCATGCACCATCTTACGTCTCACACGCTCGGTGTGTGACTTATCTGCAATAAGTTTCTCCTTTGTCTTTATTCCATTTCTGATGTTTGCCCTCCATGCAACACGTTCAGCGGCGACTTGCTCCCAATGTGCATTATCAATGCCTGTATCAATCATGTCCCGCTTACACACATCTTTGTATCGTAGTAGAGGCCGACCCTGAGATCTCTTACCCATCTGTAATTCACCAGAAAAGATGTCCTTTGGTATTCTACCATCATCCATCCTCCTAATATGTCCTATCCATCTAAGTCTACGAAGACTGAGCATGGAATAAACCGTCACACAACCTGATCTTTCCAATACTTCAGTATTTGTGATTTTGTCTTGCCACTTAATACCAAGAATTCTTCGCAGACACCGCATATGAAAGCTGTTTAAACGTTTCTCTTGGTGTGAGTAAGTTGTCCAGGTTTCACTGCCATAAAGAAGAGTACTAAGGACACAGGCTTGATAGACAAGGACTTTTGTTTTGGCAGTAAGCTTCCTGTTCTCCCAGACTCTTTTTCTTAACCTGTTCATTGTTGTTGCTGCCTTACCAATCCGGATGTTGATTTCCTGATCTAGGGATAATTTGCTATTTACCACTGATCCTAGATATGTAAAATGGTCTACCATCTCTAGTTCGGCGTCGTCAATAAAGATTGATGGTACCCCATGTGCACCTTGTGACATAATCTGTGTCTTCTTTTTGCTAATTGTTAAACCAAATTCAGAACAAGCATTGGAGAATGCAGATAGTAGACATTGCAATTCTTCCTCAGAGTGGGTCGTAACTGCAGCATCATCTGCAAAAAGCAACTCTCTGATCAGTACCCTCCTAATTTTGGTCATGGCCTTCAATCTCTGAGCATTGTAGAGGCCGCCATCTGTGCGTGAGTGAATGTATATACCACCATCGGAATCACAAAAGGCATATTTCAGTAGAAGTGAAAAGTATATTCCAAAGAGGGTGGGAGCTAGTACACAACCTTGCTTAACTCCACTCTTGATTTCAAACTCTTCAGAAGTTGCACCATCAAACTTGATTATACCCTTCATGCTGTGTGGAACGATTCCACAATGAACAGAAGAGTTGGTGGGCAGCCAATCTTCTTTAGTACCTTGAACAGACCCTCACGACTGACCAAATCAAATGCCTTTGTGAGGTCGATGAAGGCAATAAACATTGGTTGATTCTGTTCACGACATTTTTCTTGCATTTGTCGCAATGAGAATATCATATCAATGGTAGACCGGTTCTGTCGAAAACCACACTGTGATTCGGGATAGACTTGATCTCCTAGGACTTGAAGTCTGCGCAGAACAATTCTGGCAAATACTTTTCCAACAATACACAGAAGTGAGATACCCCTATAGTTGTTGCAGTCGCTCCGATCCCCCTTGTTCTTGTACAGTGTTATGATGCTTGATTCTTTGAAATCATGTGGGACTTATCCTTCTCTCCAGCATAGCTCTATTAGCTGGTGGATCTGTATAGTCAGTGTGTCTTGCCCACTACTTATAACCTCTATTGGAATCCCATCCTTACCTGGAGCCTTGTCAGGTGCAAGTTCATTTATAGCACACTTAACTTCTGTTATGGTGGGAAGTGTGTCCAGGTGGTCAAGAGTTGGTAGAGCCGCTATGGCGTTGAGGGCATCATCCGCTTGTTTGGTCTCACTTGAGTAAAGCTACACATAGTGCTCTACCCATCTGTCCATCTGCTGTTCCTTATTAGTGATTATTTCTCCAGTCAAGGTTTTCAATGGCGCACTTCTTTTGATCACTGGACCACATGCTTTCTTTATTCCTTCATACATACTTCTTATGTTTCCCTTATCACTTGCGATTTGAATGGACTCACATAACTTGATCCAATAATCATTTGCATACTGCCTGGAAGCCTTAGCTCACTCAGAGTGTTACGCGTCGGTCTGTCCTTGTTTCTTAAGAGAGCTATCTTCTTCTTATCAATCTAGGGCTGCAGAATCTCGCTGTATGCCGCAAACCAGTCCTGCCTCTTATGATCCACAGTGCCGTAAACCCCTACGGCAGTTGTATAAAGAGCTTCCTTAAGTTGACCCCACTTTTCATTTACTGTACAATTTTCTGGTGTATCAGTGAAAGCGTCTTCAAGTTGCTGTTGAAATTGAAAGCACTTTTCAGGATCGTGAGTGTTAATAATATTAATCCTGGGGCTATATTTGTGTTTAGCTGTGTAGATTCTCTTTGGTCTCAGTCTAACCCTTGCAACAACCAAAGAATGATCCGTATCACAATCAGGACTGTGGTAACTGCGAGTCAATGATATATGGTTCAGATGTTGTCTCCGTGTGATGATGAAGTCCAGCTGGTGCCAATGGCCGGATCTTGGATGTTTCCATGTGACCTTATGCATCTCTTTTGTTTTAAAAAAGGCGTTTCTAATACATAGATCATTACTGGTGCAATGCTCCAACAGCCTTTGCCCATTTTCATTCATGCGACCGATGTTGTATTTTCCAAGGCACACTGGCCATGAACTCGAGTCCTTGCCCACAGGAGCATTGAAATCACCGAGCATATAAATGTAGACAGATTTTGGAACTGCCTTTATCACGGAGTCTAACTCCTCATAGAACGACTTCTTCACATCATCAGAGGAATCGAGTGTCGGTGCATATGCAGTAATAACGGTGGCAAAACCACAAGATGTTGCCAAGCGCAGGGATAATAGCTTTTCATTTCCTCCTGCTGGAATTTCAATCATTCCCAGTAGCGAATTCTTCACTGCAAAGCCCACACCGTGTTGCCTTTTTTCTGCCTGCCCTCTACCCTTCCAAAAAAAAGGTGTAATTGTTTTCCCTGAGTGACCCTTCCTCAGCGAGGCGAGTATTCTGCAGGCCAGCAATATCAATCTTCTGACGATTGAGAGCCGTTTTTCTCACATCGTCAATATTGGTCAAGTCAGTGGAATATCCTGGGCACATGGTTCTCACGTCCAGGTTGCTAGCCGTAGCTTGATGTTTCTATTTTTTATTTGTATTTGTACCTGGTGCATTGGTTTTACAGTCTGCGAATCAGATTTTGTCCTAGTCCCAAGCACCCATTGAAGCAGGCAGGCTGTGGCGGATCAGCACCCAATTGGCCGGGGGCTGCCCAGCTTGAGGCGGGCGGTAGCTGATCAGTGACACCTGTAGGTGTCTCCCACCGTCAGAGGCAACGCGTGGCGCTTCATGTCTACGCCAATTGACAGGGACTTATAACCCGAAATAGTTGCCTCTCGCTTTGATTCCGAGACCGGTTAAGACCAGGGATGGAGTTATTGCTTCTCCATAGCACAAAGCCTGGGCTAAAATATAGAGATCAAGTGTTGCCCGTGCAGCATGATCCCTCTCTCGACCTGCCTAGTTCACTCCAGACGAAAGGTAACACCTCTACATCTGGAACAAGACAAGCTGCAGAAGCTGCCGGATCAGCAAAGCAATGCTCTAACTGTCCGCCTATCGGAGCTTCGATCCTAGACCCGCCGCCAACCAAGGCTTAGGGTCTGGTCTGCCCTGCCATGATATTTTGTCTTTAGCTTGCATTTTCTCGGACCAGGTAAGGCTTGTACCCTCCCAATTGCGCTCTTCCGCCAGAAGCCGTTGGCACAATGTGGGGTGTCGGGTTTGGTAAGCGCCGCCCAACGTTCGGCGCTAACAGAAAGCAGGTAGTACCGTCTACTGTTATACGGTAGCTCAGTCATATCTGACTAAGACCTGACAATGAATGGTTATGTACCATTCACTATATAATACATATATGGTTATGTACCATTCACTATATAATACATATATGGTTATGTACCATTCATTATATAATAGCATATATGATTATGTATCATTCACTATATAATACATATATGGTTATGTACCATTCATTATATAATAACACATACGGTTATGTACCATTACTTATATAATACGTAAATGGTTATGTACCATTCATTATATAATACATATATGGTTATGTACCATTGTCACAGAATACTGACAGGTTAACGATCCCATTATATATCAAAACAGAAAATTGCTTATATTACATGAGGATAGAAAGTTATTGACCTTAAGATCAGGAAAACAAGCGAACGCTTCTGTCCTGAGGTGAGTACAGGTTATTGACTCCAAGATCAAAACAGATACCGCGATTTGTTGGGAGACGGGCGACGGAAAACGACGATCTTAAACCCTTTGAACACCGGAGAGGGAATCACGATAAAACAATTTCACAAACCTTTGAAATGGGAAACCAAGAGTCACGATCACGCCGTTTCACAACCCATTGAACAACGAAGACGTAGTTACGATAAAAACTATCAGATGTTTTTTGAAGTAACGGAAACGAATGTCCGTGGTTCGAAGAAACGAGTGGATAATCATTGATGTCCCGAAATGACCGTTTATCAAAGGAGAATTTCGGTTGTTGTTGTATAAGATCAAAAGACCGGTGAAGAGGACAGGGGAATATTTGGTGGAATATGCCAAGGGCAATTATACAGAGCCAAAGGATAAATGGTCTGGATATTCAAGTTTAATTGAGTGTGCTACGAGTCTTCCAGGAGAGAAACTGGTGAATTATTCTGGAGCTAGTAGAAAAGGGATTTAAGATGTTCCGCGTTGCTTGAAGGCAACGAACATCTGTACTTAATGTGCATATGTATTCCCGATTCAGCCGAGGATAGTTATAAGATTCCACTGAACTCCACTAAACTCCACTGAACTCCGCTGAATTCCACTACACTGGAAATTGTAATAGCTACACCCATAAAAAGAAGGACATTATCATACTTGGGTGCAGTGATCAATATCCACAAGATTTAAGTCTTGTATCAACCCTAAGGTCAACCAGTTCTAATAGTAACGGCATAATAAGTCTGTCCTGATAGGATACTGACAGCAGAAGATATGTCACCTCCACATACAACGGACTAGCAATATGGTTCACATGACCATAAGATAAATACAAACAAACTGTAATACCAGAAATTTTCCTCTGAGGAATAGAACATTCTTGGACTGTAATACAAACAGTGTGTCAGTGTAATATATACGCAGTGTTGTGATTAGTCCTACATCCATAGACAATAATTCATTAACTATATCGGATGTGTAAACATTCCCTGGATTTAAAAAAAAAACATTCATAATATTGGATATTTCACCCGGAAAGACATTACATATAAAAAACACGCTTTTGTGAAAATACATTTTATTTCAAAAATCAAGGATATTGTGAAGACATCATCATCATCAGTCAGAGAGAAACTACACTGGGTGAGAGCAAAACAGTTCTATGCTGTGGTGACAATATAAGGCCGTTGCGTGATGAGAATGTGATATGGATCTTAGATTGTCACTCTTACCTCATCTATACGATAGAACACACCAACAACGTCTTTACATACACTCTATACACACCCATGACACTTTTTATTCAATAAATAATGTTAGTATTTATTGGAGGACAGTTTTGTGTGGGTATGTTCTAAAGGAAAGTGAAGAGGGGTATGGCATTGCGATAAGAGAGAGAGAGAGAGAGAGAGAGAGAGAGAGAGAGAGAGAGAGAGAGAGAGAGAGAGAGAGAGAGAGAGAGAGAGAGAGAGAGAGAGAGAGAATAGAAGACTGGAACGGGGGTGTGTAGACAAAGGTCAGGCAATAGACCCAACATTGGAAAAAGGGAAGTTGAAGTGTGCTTGTTGATTCTACTGTCCCCCCCCCCCCCCCCAGAAACGACAAGCGACATTAATGGGGGTATGTCCATAGGAAATAGGTATATGGTGACTTTAAATGAGAGCACGTCCATGGGATATATGGTGATATTGCATTAATATATATGGGCTACATTACATTGTTGTTGGGGACATTATTGATGGGAAAGTATAGATCCAGATAGGGTGAACGTGGAAAGGTGTTAAGACACATTACATACCTGTTCACACTTTACACGTCTACATAAGTCTTAGTCCTAAATCTCCTCTTGTCGTTGAGAGATTGTTTTGTGGTGTCCTGTGTGGTGTCATATATATATATATATATATATATATATATATATATATATATATATATATATATATATATATATATATATATATATATATATATATATATATATAGTAATTTTAGATATTGAGTATTTACATATTGCCTTGGGGCTTCTTTACTCAACCTGCTGACTCACCTTCTTAAACTATGGCCACTCATAAACTAGATATGGCAGAATTGAGGGAAAGGGGAGAAGGGATGGGCTTGGCGGGACAGGCACTGTCAGAGTATATACAGGGGGTGGAAAGAGAGCTTTGTCAGGCAGAAAGAGAAGATAGAAAGGCCGAGTTGGAGCTAAAAAGGATGGATATGGAGACCAAACGAATGGAAGCTGAACAGGCAAACAAGAGATTAGAAGCAGAACAAGAGGCGCAGAGAAAAGAACATGAATACCGCATGCGAGAACTGGAACTCAAAACACAAACTAAGGGAGGAAATGATGGGGCAGAAGGAGGAACATCTTCTCATGGTTCAACCAACAGGAATGGACATGGTTACCGTGCCATGAAGTTTCCCTTAGATGTTTATGAGGAAAATAAAGAAAGATTTGACCAATACTTGAATCGCTTAGATGCCATGTCTGTCGCTATGGGTCTAGATAGAGACAAATGGAATCTTAAATTGTCCCATAGATTACGCGGAACGGGTTACGAGATTTACTCCCGCCTACCACCAGGACATGAGAATAACTACGAAGAGTTGAAAGTCGCTTTGCTGAAACATTACGAGATCACCTAAAAAACGTATCGGAATAAGTTTCGTTCAGCAAAAAGAGAGACGGGAGAGCTATTCGCCGCCTACAGTTTAAGGCTGAAATCATACCTCCAAAATTGGATTGATTTAGCAGGGTTCGCGAGGGACTATGAGAGTCTGGAAGAGTTCATGGTAGTCGACCAGATGCGAAAGCAAATGTCACAACCTCTCAGAACATTCTTGGGAGAGCTAGGGGCGGAACGGATTGAGGTGGTGAATAAGTTGGTGGAGAGATTCTTGAAAGTACATGGGGAGGCTGCGGAACCAAGTACGCAAGAACACAAGAAACGTCACAGAGCGATTAGCCCAACAACGGCAGACTTGTGGGGAAAGTCAAACGAGAAGGCAGTGCAAGTTGGATGTCTCTAAATTGAACTGGATTTATGGTTACTTGGCATTAAACTACTGGCGGAATATTGCTAACTGACATGGAAAAGACTTAGCAACATGGTGCAGAATATCGCCACGAAGAAATGAACTAACGGCGAAAGGAAATAGCTATATTTCCCAGAGCGGAAAGAAACACAACAGATGGAATGAGTGAAGAATCTTAGAGGACGTTAGCTCAAGTTGTCAACGGTGGCAATGACAAGGTTGGTGAACCTTTTGTTTATTATTGTCAGCTACTAATAACACTTGCTGCGGACCTGGTATAACAGGCCCTGCAAGGCCTGCATAGTAATTATTGGACGCGTTAATCCTTGCATGCTGTAAAACGTATTAAACGACAGTTTTTGCTGGACTTACGTCAAAGAAGTCTTTCTCATCGTCTTTGTTCATATTGCTGTTGTTGATCTATCGAAGCGACCCGAGATATATTTTTGTTAGAGTTCATATAAGTATATTATCATGGAACAGCCCTGTCAGCAGCAATATGGCACGTATTATTCGCATGCTCCTAGTGGACCTTCACCGCGTCAGCCTTATGCCTCAAATCACCCCTTAATGATGAGGCACCAGCCAGTCTGTCTGCCTGTTCATTTCCAAACACTCCAGAGTGTCCTGGAGATAAGATCCAGCGAATGTTCACAACCCGCCACCTCTAAATTAATGCATGCCGTTCTGCACGAAGCATGCTGGTCTTAACTTCTTAATATGAAAACCAAAAGTGAGTGCTAAATGACATGCACTGGCCAAGAATTACAAATGAGTTATCTGAAATAATACCAGGCATCATACATAATAGTCAGATATTAAACGAATTATACCAGTGAATGTATATTCTTCTTCTTATAAGGCATGTTTGTCCACATCCTCCTGTCTCTTGCACTACCAATCATTTGTTATACCAATGTTCTCCATTCCCATGATGTCAAAATTTATCATTTTCCCTCAGGGTCTCCCCCTGCCTCTCTTTCCTTTCCAACCTCTTCCGTTGTTCTCGCTTACTCCAATTTTCGTACTTCTCATGGCATGCACAAGGAATGTGGACTGTCTTCTTCTGAGTGGGAGCACCAGTTATCTTTGTGAGTTAACTGTTTTCAAGATGTCTCCATTAATAGTAACTGTAGGAGGTTTACTAGCCAATTGAAGTCGTCGCTGTTTTATTTTCGCTTTGAACTAAAACGTAGTCCATACGCTTCTAGTGCAGTAGGACCGATTATGCGTGTGGATTAGCTTTCCCTGTTGCTAATGTATCTCACCATTAGGCGAACCCACTGCTATTTTTGAGGCTCTTGTAATTTACGTCCCCATGTCAAGGACGAGAAGTCAACATTTTATCCCAACTAACAAGTTAAGGGGGAGAGAGGGGCGGGGGAGTCATATTTGGCGATATATCATCTTTTGGCACTGAATCAGTTAAAGAAGGTTGTTCATAAATAATATCGTGGACAGAGAAGAGATGTTTAGCACACTAACAGCTGCAGACATTATCAGACCGTCCATTACAAACATGAGGAAGATTACAGTTATGGAGCATATCACCGGATTACATGGATTATAGATTGTAGCCATTACCTGATAAAATGCAAGGCAATAGAGGCAGAGGAAGATAGAGAGAGCGCACTTTGAAAGGTTAAATAGATGCGCAACCCCCCTGACAGATAGACAGACAGACATACTGACTGACAGAGTGAGACGGAAAGATAGACTGACTGACATTGACAGACAGACAAAGACACAGACAGATACATAGATACACAGACAGACAGACATAACCTTCAATCAGTGTGTATTTTAAGTGTCGAAATGAATATTAAGCAGGTACTTACTCTTCGGAATTACCGCGTCCCAACAAATTCATGATACACTGATCACCTTGTGTCCCTTCATAACTAAGGAATAGCCTGGCCCATGGAACAATTCTTCCTATGTTTTCTGGAATATACCTGACCACGAACGGCTTGGTCATCAACTCTGAGAACGCTGAGAAGCGGGCCAAATTTTGCTTCTGTGAATACCAGAAAGGAACGGAGAAGATCATTTTCTGAACTCATTGTGATCCACACATTTCATATTGTTTGGATTCACAGTCATCATGTGCCATTTAAAGCGGCGCAGAAGTTCACGCTTCTCTGCATACATCCACTCTTTGTATTCTTGATAAATTTGATTTATGAGCATCTTCCCTTCCACTTTGTCAACCCCTCTGGCATTTTATTTCGGCTTCTGTTTCTAAAGCGGCCATCTACATTGTCACATGACTCTCGCGTCTCTGTTCTTTCATAAAGTGACCAACGAGCTATCTGACTCTGGTGTGGATGATCAAATCTCTGTGTTAATTTGCTTCTTATAGTGTTGTGTTTAATTGATTAAGCGCAATGAGATGATTAATCGTCTGAAGCGAATTCCATTGTCTGCCATGGGTTTAAATATCGCCGAAATTTTGTCACTGCATTATTACACAACATGTCTGCTACCATATTAACAATTCTTAAGTCGTAACTGTGACACACCTCTACTTCCCATTTTCAGTCACTCCTTTTTGTTTGATCCAAACCTGCATTTTGTTTGGCACAGAATGTGTTAATATGATAAATCTCCATAATTTAAAAGCTAAATATAATGAAGTAAGTAATGCAGAATTGGTCACACTAACAACGTGATGTGAAATGAAGATTTAGCTCACTCTCAAGTAACAACTTAGGTGGCACTGACATTTCTATAACTGACATAATTTTTTGTTCAAGCGACAAAACCACACGTCTTGTCTTGAAGAACTTTCTTAATCACAGCTAGAGCGTTCTCCACACAACATGAATTAATAACCAACATTCTGTCATCTCTCATCAATACCAGCATCTTCCTCATATTATAAATGTGTGTTTGTATGTGTTTGTGTGTGTTTTCAATCATATATGTGATATACTTTATTTTCACTAGAGTAACGTGCGATAAATATTTCCCGTCGACAATTAAAGTTGACACCGCAAGAGCGTTGTTTTGTTCCACAATTGTACACTCCAAGATTTAATATAACTCATTGTCGGCGTAAAACCCGAACTCGGAAAAAGCTGAGATATAAAGAGCTACAACCGGTTTTCGGGCCTCATTGTACAAACGCAAACCATAACTCGTCACAAACCAAGAGAAAGGCCGACTGTGCATGCGGGAAATGGTAGCTTCTCAACTCGCTACGACCACACTAGAAAAGTAAAGTCTAGAGATAATAGAAAGACGAAAACCAGCAGCCAGTATTTGGAATCAACGAAATGAGGACATGACATCTTGGTGTTGTCAACTGTTGACATGTGTTGTGAAGCCGTCCCGTTCGGATGAAGGTGAATATAATATTTATTTTAAATCTTAGATTAGTTTGTGAGTCTTTTTTCCAGAAGAGGAGTTGGTAAGTGACTTGTTGAACCCATGTGGTGAGTTCTTAATAAATTAATTTAGTAGGAGACTAAATTATAATATATTTAATTGTTATAGTTTATATATAAACTCTACATTAAGTATAACCATAGTGAGTTTTATTTTTCTCCCAAAGTAAACAACTGATTTAATATATAAGCATTAGTCCAAGTTGTACATTTATTTCTTAAGCAACTCAATCTACAATGATTTAGAATGGTGAGCTCTTAAAAAATTAATCTGGTAGAAACTAAATAATATTATATTCAGTTTTCATAGTCATAGATAACTGTACATTAGGAGAAAACTACAGTGAGTTTTATTTTCTCCTAGCTAAACAACTTAGTTAATGAAAGCATTAGACTGAAGTTGTACATATTTCTTAAGTAGTCAACTCATTCAGTAATGATTTAGGATTGGTGATTAACTTAAGATTTAAAACTAGTTGACCTGTGCCAGCACTGATAGAGAAATTAGTATAATGTGTATAGTCAAGTAGATTGAGCACATGCAAAGAAAGGTTGTTTATATTGTATTTCATGAACACATGGGAACCAAAATGAGTTCTATAGGTATCATAATTTGTGTGATGTTAAAGCACACATGTGGTAAGAAAAATATATTTTCATGGTTGTCAAACATGTGGAATAATAATATTTGTGCCACATAATAGTGCGTAATCAACCGACATACAAGAATGATTATGATTCATAATGAATGAATGTGAACTGAGTATATCACGTAAATTGTATGTATTTGATGAAAGTATGTGGTGACTCATGGATTTAATTTAGCTAAATCCTTGGTGAATTTCATAAGTATGCCTAATGATCACATAAGTCTATGATAGTTCAGATAGTGAATTTTATCAAAAGAGGAGCTCTCAACTCACGGCTTTTAAGCAGTTATGAGTTGACATGGATGCAGGCCACCATTTGCTTCTTTTCCACACAAATGTTCGATGGCTGTCAAGAGGAAATGTAACTGCGCGAGTATATGAGCTGAGAGACGAGCTCAAATTATTTTTTGAAGTTCAGGGTAAGATGGACTTTTTCGCCAGGCTTGATGATGAGGAATGGATCATGCGCCTTGCCTATTTAGTTGATATTTTTGAGCAGATGAATAAACTCAATCTTCAGATGCAAGGAAGGAATACAAATATCATACAATTTGTGGATGCCTTGAGAGCTTTTATGAGCAAGCTGGATAACTTGAAAAGAAAGGTCAATATGACAAATGTTGCAATGTTTGAGAAGCTGTTATCCGTTCTTGTTGTTGATGATAAAGACCAAGTACTTCCACAATTTGCAAAAAATGAAATTGTGCAGCATTTGACAGCGCTAGAAAATGATTTTGAGCGATATTTTCCTGAACTTAGTGATGATGAGCTGGATTTGGTGCGAAACCCATTCAAATTATTAGTTGAAAAAGTTTCTAATGATTGTCAAGATGAATTTCTGGAGCTGAAAAATGATTCGGGGGCAAGGGATGTGTTCAGTGAGAAACCAATCACGGAATATTGGCCTTTAATGTGCTGTTCATACCCAAAAGTGGCAGAAAAAGCAATCCGTGCATTGCTTCCATTTGCGTCAACATATCTTTGTGAGTCAAGCTTTTCAGCTCTGCTAGAAATTAAAACGTAACGACGCAACAGATTAGATGTTGAAAACGATCTCCGTTGTGCCCTTTCAAGCACTCCTCCGCGTATTTCAGAATTGCTGCGTGAAAAACAATCACAATGTTCTTATTGATTACAATTTTCATTTAAATTACGAATCTACAATATCCAGGTTTTGTAATGAGCTTTTTTGTTTGATGAAGCACAATTTTCTGGCATCCTGGTGTCGTATATTAAGCTACAATTCTTTGACGTTTTAACTGTTTGTTTATTGTAGTATGATTAATGTGGTGTTTTAATAAAATATTGCGAATGTAAACATGCTTCTATTTAAGTTTTAATATCCATCAGCATATTCATTTGCTATTAACTGTAGAAAACTACACTATAAAATGTATCTTTACATGTGAAGGTTATGTACAACTATGGAAGAAAATAAGTATTTTCACTAGTATAGGCATGTTATTTTTAATGCACCTTTTGAGGCTGACAATTTTGGAAAGTTAGAAAAGGGGGGGGGGGGGGGGGGGATGACAGCCTGAACATATGGTGAAGGGGGCACGGGCCAAAACAGGTTGAGAACCACTGCATTATTACGTATACTGTGTAGGGGTGGGAGGGAGTTTTAGGTAGGAAGTACAGGGGGGGGGGATGACGTTCTGAAAATATGGTGAAGGGGGTCACGGGCCAAATTTTTAGGTACAAAATATGAAAAGGGGGGGGGGGGGGAATGACGTTATGAAAATATGCTGAAGGGGGGAACGGGCTATAAAAGGTTTAGAACCACTGCGTTAGAGGGATGAAGCATTTATCTGAGCGAGTGTATTGTTCGCGGGTGTGAGAGCCAGTTTTTGCGAGCGAAGGTAGCGAGTACTGAGTGCGGGGTTGTGATGTGATTACATTGACTGATATAGCTGAGTGTTAATTAGCATCTATGTACATAAGAGTGATGTGATAATTAACTGCCATGTGTGCGGGACACTGTTGTACAATGCACGCATTCTGCCGATGATGCTGTTATGCATAAATAAATAGGATTAACCCACATGCACCGTTTGATCTCTTTGAATGCATGTGAAGAAACCCCTGTAGCGTGTAGAATGACGAATGAAGGGTGCTTTGTGTGAGACGCTGACACTATTCAATCATTTTGAGTTATTGATTGGTTTTTCTGGTCGGTTATTTTTAATGTATTATTTAATTTGGTTTTTCCAAAGCTGGTTCTGTGGCAGCTGGCTTTCGATTACAATTCTTAATCTCACATACCGCGTTCGAAACACAGCGACGTGGAAGCAGACCGCCTCGCATTGATTTTCGTTCAATGGTATTGTCACATAGCTTCCCTGGGGTGAAGGGAACAGGCTATTGCATTTATTTATCAAGATCCATTCATACATATATCTCTATATTTATTTATATATGTATATGTATACATCTCGGGATTACTTCAGTTCTGGGATTGGGACACTTTCAGTCTGCGACCCCACCAGTCCTCAGATACATATCTCTCTCTCAACCAACCAAGGGATGTTACCCTTTCAAATATCGTCCTGAATAAATGATGCAACTCCGGTATCTACAAACTCAATAACAAAAGTGTATTGTACAAAAAAGGAAAGTGAAGATAATGTAGATGTAGTGCAGATCTGTCTGGTGTGCTAGTTGCTACTAGATAGTTAGCTGAGGCAGCCAGATAAAGATGTCTTCATAGCACAATGCCAACGCCTCACACCACACATGGATGATACTTAGCCAGTGTCTCTCGCATCAAATCCTCAGTCTTTGACCAGATAGAACCTCCAAAGAGTTGACCTCAGATCAGGCTAATGGCCGTGGAACACCAGAGCATATGCTCAAATAGTACCATGAATGTTCATCTTCATCCTATCATGTAGGTGCCTCTATAAAAGGTTTGATTTATTCTGCAAGTTCGTTGGTTTACCCAACAGTAGCAATCAAACTCAACAATATATTGATTGAAAACACAGTTCCTGAATTACAGTTTATCTAATCACACTGTCCAGTGCTAAATCAATACATTGAACCTTGTTCATTGCCAGAGTCACAACTGCCTAAAGTCTGTGGCTGCATTCATTATCAGGATCATAATCCATG
Source organism: Cepaea nemoralis (assembly GCA_014155875.1). Classification (NCBI taxonomy): domain Eukaryota; kingdom Metazoa; phylum Mollusca; class Gastropoda; order Stylommatophora; family Helicidae; genus Cepaea; species Cepaea nemoralis. The sequence goes on from JACEFZ010013518.1 coordinate 99,653, forward strand.
CTTACGAAGTGTGGAATATCATCAATAGCAGAGTGGTTGTCGAATAGATAATGAGTGCACATCTGGACGATCACACGAACAATATACTTGCCCAGACGTTGACTCTATCATAAACGGTTGATTAGTTCTCTTGGAGCTACTCTGAGTCTATAGACGACTGACCGTGTAGTGGGCAGTATGATCACCTCCCATTGACTGGTTTGTCCAGACTGCTGATTCTGGCACAGAATGATGGTTTTACTGACTGTCCATCACTCCTCTCCGGAAGGTAAAATCTCTTCGTTTGGGCATGCAGTTAGAAGCATGGAACCTCAGTTCACCTGGAACATCGTCTACATGGTTTAAAGACCTTAGGAACCATTTCCTTCTGACAAACTGCAGCCAAACAGAAATCCGCCAGCTGCCAGACCTATCGGATTCTCCCAGCTGCTTGCCAGCCTACTCCGATTTCACAGTTAAAACCCCTTCCGGTGTCTTTCTCTAGAACAATCCGGAATCCAAGGGCTAATTGTCTCTACTCCGTCAGGGGTAGATTTACATGGATTATCTCCTTTTGACCACTAGGTGGGTGTATATATATTGTGAACTGTGTTGCAGGCCGTGAGATCTCATGTGTCTGGTCCGTCCCTATCTCCTGATCGCCATTCTCCAGTCGCATTATGTGACAGGTATGAGTTTGAATAACGAAGATACAAACCATAGAGTGTACGATTTATTGGCTGGCAATAAATAGTATAATCTACGTTGTGTGTCTTCGTTATTCAAATTCACTACCGGAAAACATTGTTTTGATTTTCTGAAATGGTATGAGTGTCGGTCGTTCAAAAAAGCAATGGCAAACTAAAGAATGTAATCTTTCCAAGAAATCACAATCCAAGAAATCACAAACAGCCGAAAAATTATGGGGTTGACTGCGACGTTCTGTAAAAGATTTGCAAATAAATATTCGTTCTCCCGAACATTTTGTGTTTTCACCGTGTTTTATTTCGTTATCTTCGGATATGTTTCTGAATGAATTAGGATACTTTTATTTTCTAGCCAAGAATTCTTATTTTCTGTTTTTCGGCTTTCTGTTTGTACAAAGACTTTGGCTAACACCTAAGTTTTATTCATCTATTTTATGTATTTATGTTCAGTTAGTTTCCCTCGTTTGTACAGCAGCTTCCGGTGACATTTCAGGATCCTTGCTTTCAACAATCACAGACTTTTGCAGACATAAACGTCATTATCAAGTTCTTTACCAAGTGGTGCAGGCGTTTTGTGTTTCACCGACTATTTCGGTTCTTGGTATACTGGACTATTATTTTTTTCTTTATCATATTTCTCCGTGTTTCGTCCTACACCATCAAACATCTTTTCTTTCCTTGTGTCTTTACCTCGCCTTCCACTGATATTTGATGTCGTCAGGGATCTCTCCCAATGTTTATCTTTTGTAAAATGACTAAATAACAGTTTATCTATTTCTTAGAGTTGGCACCAGGAGATGGCAGTGCATATTCTTTTAGCATGTGATGAGAAGAGTACAGCTGGAGTGTGTCATTACAACGGGAAAGATGTGGGAAGTAGAGGCAAGGAGAGACCAAGAGAGATGATGCTGGAAAGTTTGGCAAAATGGCATGGGGAAGGTCCGTATCAGAAATGACTGGTAGCACAAGAGACAGAAGCCTGTGGACAGACAAGAAGACACACACCACGCTTCATGGACTGTAAGATAAATATGTGGGTATCCATCCATCATGTGTCATGCAGGTTAGCGAGGACGGTCATGTTTCGCCATCTGACACAATCACCAGAGTCGTGTATCAGCGTTGTGTCCTTGTCCCGGCCATGCCATGGTTCAAGCCATCCAGATATTTGCTTCTCCGCTTTTCCCTTGGTTCTGCCCTCAAGCTTGCCAGTTGTCACCAAGTTCTCAAGTTTATTTCTTCTCATAACGTGCCCAAAAGCGTTAGGCTGTCTGCATCTAAATTCTTTAAGAGTTGAGTTGAGCTAAGAACCAACATCACAGCACTCAGGACATCCCCATACGTGCTCTCTCGTTCAACAGCCAGCGAGGACTCTATACTACAATCGTTTCCCACCGCTCTCTGATTAAAAGTTCTCATGGTCTTCCCTCAGAGTTTTGAGATTCTACCAGAACCTCTGCCGATCCGCCGCAAACTCATTCTTTCCACATACGGGTTCTCAGTCTGTTTCCTTGCCTGATCTCACAGGCGCGTGACCACCTCTCCATTGTACCATTGGTAATCTACCACCAAGGGGTACATTCACTGCCAGCCTACCAGCTCTGCTCATTACCCCACACTCCCGCAAGGCCAGGGCAAAACATTCATACAATTCTCACAATCTAGCGACTTCTGAAGAGAGGATAGCCATTCCACACGAAATATTCTCTAAGAAACATATACCAACCTGAATGTAAGGGATCGCCCTGTCTTCGATGTCGTTGAGTTTATCATTGGTGGCTTTAATATCTTGTATCACTTTTTGGGGACAATTGAGGTTGGATCCACAGTCTTCTAGGATTCCAATAAGGCTGCCTGTGGAGAATATTACGGAAATATGCACTGGAACATTCACCCAGTAATATACAGTTTGCACTGAAACATTCCTTGCAGTCTGGTAACCTAGAATGTCAAGTTAATTAGTTGCATATCCTTTGCAGGACGTCGCAGTCAACCCGATCCCGCTTAGGCTGTTTGTGATTTCTTAGGAAGTTTACGTTCACTACCTTGCCTATTGCCTTTTGAACGACCGGCTCTCATACCATTATATGAAAACCAATGCAACGCGGTCTGCTGCAAAATCACCCGCAGCTGCGTTTCTAACGCGGTATGCGCGGTTACTATAGTCCGTTTACTTTTGTCTGCCCCAATATAAAATTCCATACCTCTGTAACCAACTGAGGGAAATGATGAAATTTAACATATAACCTTATCATTATGTCCACCCAACAACAAAAAATTTTGTTCTGGAGTTTGTACAGCAGATTTCAAAGTTTGTTTATATGCGGTATATAATTTACGGGACAGAGATGAAGTGCATATTAATAAATGTATTAGATCTTCACGCGGAAACATCAGGGTTAAATAGTAAATGTTCCCATTATTCACGGGATTGGCCTTATGAAAAAAGCCTCGCGTAGTGGAACGGGGAGTCTTCAGAGGTGTCGTCAGTATCTTCAGAGGTGTCGTTACTAATGTGGGTTCTTTCATGAAACGTGATTATTTTATGAATCTTACCATTTATTGCTAACATCGGAATGTGTGAATATTGTCGAATGGGATTGAATGTGAAATATTTGTACACTTCAGAGCATCGCTATGAAGTTGTACACATAATTTTGTCAAGAAGCTGATCACAGGAAACTGTTTCATACTATTACAAATCCCGAAAAAAAGAACAGCACATGCACTGGGTTTGAGTAAACGGCCATTTCGTCGATGGGTGCAAGAATCTGGAATGAGGTCACCACGCAATAAGCAAATGGTAGGTAGAAAGGCAAATGTAGACAGGTTTGACAAGGTGTCATAAGGCGAGCAATTATAAACATGCTGGATACCAAAGAAACAGTGACTGTAAGAAAACTGTAGGGTTTGGTTGAGAAATAACAATGACATAGAGCTATCCAAAACAACTTTGTGGAAAATTATAAGGACATTAGGCTTCACGTTTAGAAAGGACAAGGGAGGTAGAAATATCATTTGCGAGCAGCTGCATAAAGGAGCCATGAGAAGCAGATACCTACGTGAAATAAGGGAAATTCGCAAAGAAATTATGACATAGTGTATTTGGATGAGACGTGGATCAATGCGCACCACACAAGTGAAAATTGATGGCAATCAGTGGACGGAAAGATAAAGCTATATGTGCCCAGTAGTAAAGGACCGCGTGTGGTCATAGCCCATGCTTATAGTACTCATAATAGGCTTACTACAGAATGCTAGACTCGTGTTCGTATCAAAGCATACAGACAGTAGTGATTATCATAATGAGATGAATGGTAATGTATTTAGCGAGTTGAGTTGAGTTGAGTTAAGAACCGAATCACTGCACTCAGGGCATTCCCATACGTGCTCCGTCCCCTTGTTCAACAGCCAGCGAAGAGTAATATTGCTAATCGTTCCCACCGCTATCTAATTAAAAGTTCTCCTGGTCTTCCCTCTCAGTTTTGAGATTCTTCCAGAACCCCTGCCGATCCCCCGAAATATCATTCTTTCCACATATGGGTTCTCAATCTGTTCCTCCGCCTTCTCCACCTGGTCCCACAAGAGCACGATCACCTCCCCCTTGTCCATACGCAAAATTCCACCAAGAGGTGCCTTCCCTGCTAGCCTAACAGCCTGTTCATTCCCCCGTACACCTGCATGGCCAGGGCTAAAATATCCATACAATTCTCACAATCTGTGACCTCTGAAGCGACGAGAGCCATTCCACACTAAACATTCCTTTCTCCACCTTGCTAAGCATACTCTTTGTATTTAGCGATTAGCTCGAGAATACAGTGCTTCTATCCCTAGATAGACCGTCTTGTCTAATTATGGACAATACATCATATCACAATGCAGTTGCCCAAGAAGACAAAATACCAATGGCATCGAGCACAAAGGAAGCGGTAAAGATATGGCTCCATTTCCAGAAACGTGTTTTAAGCTATAATTGTTGTCCCTTGTAAAACAGGGACAAAAAAGCAAGAGATATCAGATCGACAAGTTGGTAGAACAGCATGGCCATAGGTGCTTGAGACTTCCGCCGGGCCATTCTCATTTACACCCTATAGAACTTGTGTGGGTTAAAATTAAAGGACAGGTGGCAGCTGACAATACTACATTCAAATTATCTGACGTCAAGATACTAACCCAGACCGCGCTTTTAAAAATTGATAAAAGTTGCTACATAAAATGTAAGGACCATGTGATGAAAGAGGAAGATGACTATTGGAAAAAGGATGGATTGAATTTTATGCAACTGCGAGCAGTCATCAACCTACGGGAATCGTCCGACACAGATTAAGGTATGGGAAGATCGCAGACATTAATCCACATGCACACCGACTGGAATATTTTGCTCCCAACTATTCAGAAGAATTTCAGGCCCTAAACATTACACCATCGGCACTACCAATACAACTTGTCAGTGACAACAGTTTGTATTCCACAGTGATGAATTTTCAGTTCCCCAAGCCCTCATCGGTGACAAACAACTGGCGTTGAAAAGAAGAAAAAAATAACAACAACACTAAACGCATTGAATACCAACAGAAGAGTGATATTGCGGTGGAAACTGACATATTGTGGCATAATAAGAAACGTGAGAGCAAACACGTTGTCAAATTAGGGGACAACACACGTACATGCGAATCAATTATAAACTTCAATGAAAAGAGGAAAGAAGAAAGTCCACTACAGAAACATTGACAACTATTTTCATGGTACAAAACAGGTAATCATGTTCCGTCTTTGAACGGTAACCAGCAGAGTAGACAATCTTTCATGAAGACTCAAAGCGGATCTGTCACCCATGTGTACGTGTGAACAAACTACACGGGCAGCTGAACAGATCCTTAAAATTTGACACATGATGACTAAATTGCAATATCATTTCTGGTCACTCCATACGCACATTAACGCACAGCTATTTGGAAGCTTTCACGAACTCAATATAAAAAGCTAAATGCAGCCTAATAACATGACTCCTTGTGTACACATTATTAACCAGCAGCTGAAGAAACAAGAAGGAAATGAAAAATAAGGTAAGAAATATATTCCTTCTACTTTCCTCTCTATTTACACATTATTTACCCCTTGCCTCTGTAAATTCTCTGTCTTTACTAATATTACACATTGCACCTCTCTCGGGAGTCTCCGTAGTGAAGTGGTCAAGCGGTCTCCGAAGGTTGTGTATTCGATTCCGGGCCGCGCCTTCATTTCACGAATGCATTCTTTCGGAGACTCCCGAGCTACGGAGTTCGTGCTTTGTGCGACGCTTTCCGCACTGCGGAAAGAGACTGAGCTATATGGAACTTTCAAGCGACTTCTTATTTTATTGCACTCACTTCCATACGAATCTGGCGACACCTTGTACTTGTGTCGTTACCCGAAATGATACTGTAAAACTAATTTGTTGGCGTGAATTAACTACATATTCACCAAAACATCAAAGAAATGTCGCCGCTTTCGATGATTTAAGTTGCCTTTGGACTTATCAAAGACATACTCCTTAGGTGGGGGTAAATACAAGACTGCAAGGAAAATTTCATAATGATGCAACAGACAGTTTTCATAAAAATTGATCGTGAATGAAGGCATTCATTTCTGATGACTATGACTACGTCCGTAGCCCATCCACCACAGAACAGATAGACTATCCAGAGGCAAATGAAAAGAAAGTGAATATCTTAGAACTGTGAAACAAGACAGACTCGGGCAGGAGAATTATACTCAGACGAATATAGTATAGCTTACTCCAGAGGGCACAAACATGAAAGAGATTTGAGTATAAGAGTATAATTTTGGGCAGAGAAAGGGCGAAAAGAGTTGACGGATACATGTCCATATGAGATTGTGTGTGTGTGTGTGTGTGTGTGTGTGTGTGTGTGTGTGTGTATATATATATATATATATATATATATATATATATATATATATATATATATATATATAATTCGAATAAAGCACAACTCCTGGGCTGACTTGTAGAGACTGTCTGGTGGAGCTTCGATCCTAGACCAGTTGCCAACCAAGGCTTATGGCCTGGTCTGTCCTGCCACGATATTTAGCCTTTAGGTTGCCTTTCCTCGCGCCAGGATAAGGCTTTTACCCTCACGATAGTGCTCTCCTGAAGCCGTTGGCACAATGTCTATTGTCATACGGTAGCTCAGTCATATCTGAATAAGACCTTTTACTTATATAGCATAAATACATATTCGAGAACGCTTTGGAATATTTCTTCTTCAGGTTGATGCCACAACTCTTGACAAAAGAATCTGAAATTCACACAATTCTGCCTAAAAACAATTAGAAACATGAAAACCAAAGAGAACATACACAAGAAAAAACGATTACTCTCAGACACAAACTACAATCTCAGTGTTCGACAGTTCCAACAAACATGTGCATAATCGTTCTGTGATCGCCTGGTGCGATACAAGATAGCGATAATAAGGCACAAGATAGTAGCGTCACCGATACCGGTCTGTCGTAGAATTTGGAAGAGAGTTCATGTACTTTGATATTTTTAAAACAGCTTGAAAGTTCAAGCTCTGAACCCGATTTGTTTCGGCCCCATAAACTCTACCTCAACTTTCGTTGTTCGTTAGCTTTCTCAGGGTGAGGAATGCCAGATGTAATATATACTTTGGGTTCAAGCTGTCAGGTGGACAACGGTGAACTTTGGAGGCAGTAGAATTTATGAGTACATGCGAGGTCAGAAGTGACCCGGCTGTCGGAAAAGAACGCTATACTCCAAATGTATGGCAGTGGGAAAAGTACATGAACTCAGGACCATGAACCCCCAAAACAATGTCGTAGCAGGGTGTAGGGGATTTGGGTTAATGATATGATGCAGAGTGAGTATGCAAATTAATCAGGGTACGAAGGTACGGATTGGAGGACCTTCGCGGGATGAGAGAGAAGATGGTCACGTGATTCCAGAAAGGCGCCAACTCAAGCAGGATATATACGAAAGAATCCGGTTAATTTGAGAAGAGTGGAACAAGAGAGCTTTGGCAGTAGGGTTCAAGGAGTCCGAGGGCTGGGCTCTGGCTCAGCCCGGAGGTATGAGTTCGGAACTTCGGCCATGGTGATGTCCATGTCCCATATCCAGGGAGATGAGGAGGTGGTATTGGAGACGGAAAGATGTCCATATCAAAGTTCCGTCTGAATCACCGGGAAAAGAAGGATGATCAAAGGATCTGTGGACCAATTTATTCCAGGCACATAGGCCTGACGGAATTGAACACTTATTCCGAGGATCACAAAATGGCGTGCAAGCCGTTTGAGTAGGACTGCCAGCTAAAGGAACTGCTCTTTAGTCGTAATAGATGGCTAAAAGTCGCACATGACGTACATTAGCCAGAGAGGAGACGAGGCCTGTTGGAAACGCACAGGACCGATAGTCAGATAGGACGGAAAGGTCAAGTAGGATCCACGACAAGCGATTGATTGGGCAGAGACAAATGAAACCCAGAAGGACAACCAGAAGATCAACTGAACGACAGAAACGAATGTAGTCATCCGACTTGCCTGGGTAAACAGTTACCCGCTGAACACGTTGGATGGGAGCGAATTAACTCCCTGGGTATAGGACTAATGGATCAATCAATGGATCACTGGGTTATCAATGGGTTATAGATGGCTGAATGGACTACTAATAAACCTACCGAATGGTCGCTACGAAATAGACGATGGCCAGTGTAATTCCTAGCTTCAGTCCTTTGCTTCACGGGGTTAGTAGGTAGTCATAGGTAGCATTTCCCTAACATCTGGTTGCATAGCCTACTATATTATCTATCTCTCCCTTATGAGGTTAAGCATTATTGTATTGTTCTACATTGGTTATACAATATTTGTCTGTAACAGATGTAATGGTCACCTTATTTGTTATGTTGGAGATTGTAACTTTTTACTGTTCAGAAGGAAATAAATATATGTTTGAGTTGCCTTTCATTTCGACTCGTCAATCTGAGGCTGTGGATTTTAGAGTAGTTTAGAGACCTTGTGGGTGTACATCTCTTCTATAACCTGACAGTATACCGCGAGACATCGATGGTGCAATAGTATAATTAACTATTGTTCTCACGAGGAACAACGGACCTAAAATCTGTCCTATCCCTTCCTTTATCTCTATCATCTCCATCATCTGTTTTCCCTCTTCCTGCTTCATCATCCCTTGTCACCAAAGACAGTGAGCTGCGGTCAGAGAACGAGTTGAGGAACGGACCCTTAGTCTTCCTGCTATATCTCATCTCCTTCTCTCTCTCTCTCTCTCTCTCTCTCTCTCTCTCTCTCTCTCTCTCTCTCTCTCTCTCTCTCTCTCTCTCTCTCTTTCCTTATTACGAAAGATAGTGCGTTGTAGGCAGAGTTCGACTGAGGAACGACCGCTTAGGCTTCACACTATCTCAAATCCTTTCCCTCATCAAAGATAGTGCGTTGCGGGCAGAGTTCGACTGAGGAACGACGTCTTAGGCTTCACACTGTTTCATATCATGTCCCTCATTCTCCCTCTTATCCTTCTTTCTTTTCTCATTTTCTCCCCCCCCCCTCTCTCTCTCTCTCTCTCTCTCTCTCTCTCTCTCTCTCTCTCTCTCTCTCTCTCTCTCTCTCTCTCTCTCTCTCCTTATTATGAAAGATAGTGCGTTGTAGGCAGAGTTCGACTGAGGAAAGAACACTTAGGCTTCACACTATTTAAATCATTTCCCTCAATTCCCTCTTCTTTCCCTCCTCTCTCTCTCTCTCCTCCCTTCATCTCTCTACTTTTCCCACTTTTTCTCACTCTGTCACAGTTCCTCAACCGTACTCAGCAAAACACAAACTGAAGCTCTCGCTTGTGAAGTTATGTATACTAACGAAACATAATAACCAGGTTGAGTTCACGGCTCAATTCGAAATGCTGTTTGATGATATCTCAAATTTGACTCCATCTTCTGCTGACTCGCTCGGATGGCTCAAAACCAAATTAGTAGATAAACAACATCAGTATCACATTACGCCATCCAGACAGATATGTCCGTTAACTAAAGAGCACATCACCGCTCTGGGATCATTACCAGGCAACGAACAACTAGTAATACTAAGTCTGACTACGAAAGGAAAATGAAAGACCTGTTATCGGATCCATCAAAATTTCAGTTACATTCAAAAGCAATTCAGGGGACTTGGAAGCACATGCGAGGACAGATATTCAGTCACTGTTAAACAGAAAATCTAGCAGTAAGGTGATAGAGCAGCTATTCATTCCACGGGGCTCATACACCCCCCCCCCCCTCCCCCAACATTATGTACAAACCTGGGGTACCACTTATACCTATTTTATCTATGCTCAACTCTGCCTAACGCATGATGGCGAAATGGTTTGTCTAAATTCTCACACCAGTGCAACAATCATTTGACCTAGTACCAGACGATGGTCGAACTACTGGACCCCATCGATCTTAAATAAAAGTGCATGCCGTCAATGGACTTTGCGTCTCTTTTCACCAACGCTTTCCTTTAAGAAACATTGAGGATCATCCGTGATCGCATACAAAATAAGAAAGCGAAGTTAAGACTACCGACTTCTAAATTCGAGAACCTACTACGCCCAATATTAAATGCAATGTTAATAAAACATCCTACCGCCAATTTGACAGAGTGGCTATTGCGAGTCATGTAGGCCTCATTCTAGTTGACATCTTTATGGCGCATTTAGTAGAACAAAGAGCTTCGAATATTAAGGACCTGCTTCTATACCGCCTTTATGGGGATGATGTATTATTCATCACAGAGACCAGACAACAAGCAGAGTCGTTCCACTCGACCATGAACCAAACCCACAAGAACATCTCTTTGTCTATGAACATAATGACACCTTATTATTCCTAGACATCCTTATCCGACGGCGAGATGATAGTAACATTCAAACAGCAGTCTACCGAAAAGAAACATGGACGGTGCAATACAGGAATTACAATAGCTTTGCTAGTATCCGATTAAGCTTAGCCTGATAAGGACCCTGTTTATTCGCGGAAGAAATATTTTCCTCCAATGACACACTAAACGAGGAACGGGACACCCTTGACCAGACTTTACAATCTAATCGATATCCAGCGCACTTAATCAGGTGTCACTGCCAGCCTCCCAAGTCCGCTGCAACAGAATCATCGGTTCCCAAACTACAAGTGTTTCTTCATTTGACCTTTCGAGGGGACGACATAATGAAACGAATACACAATCGACTTAAAACAGCAGTAAAACGAAAATTCTTTTTCTGCTGAACCAATGATGAGATATAAAAACCACCCCCATACCTATTTAATATTTAAAATAATCGCTGTACCGGTACGCCAAATCAGACTGTATTTATTAAATGCAATGTGGGTGCCAAGCAACTTACACAGAACGACAACACAGCAAATCGAGTAGCCGAACATATACTAGTGTGGGTGGAAAATAGGGTTAATCAGTCTTCAGAATTCCTGTCTAGTCGGAAGGCCATAAAACGCCCTCCTCGTTGATAACTCAACCTTTCATAAACTATGACTATAACGCCAACAAAGGAAAAAGCATTTCGTATACTATACTCACGAACAATAAACGCTTTCTCAAATCTAGTGAGGCGTTAGAGATTTGGCAATTCCAGCCGGTTTTATGAACATAGAAAGAGTTTGTGTTAAATTTGAAATTACCGTGGGAATAACAGATGGTCAACATTATAACAATAGCTGCGACTTTATGATTTCATTGTTCCAGCTGAAGTATTATTCATGTATTCACTCCATATGATAAATAACTCTACAACAGGTATGTGGCTCCGTGGCGATGTGGTTACGGACGCAGTGCGTGATCCCGCATACCCGCGTTCGAAACACGTGCGCAAGATTTGGCAGCAGACCGCGTTGCGTTGGTTTTTTACCAAATGGTATGGGTGTCGGTCGTTCAGAAAGTAAATGCAAATTACTGTACGTGAACTTGCCAAGAGTTTACAACAGCAAAAATTACTGGTGTTGACTGCAACGTCATGTAAAGGATATTCAACTAACTTAGTGTGCACCTGACGAGACGCAGCGAAACATGCCAGACAGTAAATCACGCAACATATTGTTTGTGGCTTCTGTATAGAAGAACTTATTGAAAATATCTCATCCAGTCAGTTTTAACTTGAACTCTTGATGTGTCAGCATTGTCGTCACCCGCCGGAGCAATACACTTTGTCTGTGTTCTTGACAAAACGTAAAGCATTGGTCATTGTCTATTAGTTCAAATTTTGTGTTAGGGTGCAAACAAGAGACCAGGGAAATCATCACAGCTCCGCTATATTTGATGTTTTCATTGTCTATTAGTTCATATTTCGTGTCAAAGTCTAAACAAGAGACCATGAAAAATATCACAGTTCGGCTTTATTTGATGTTTTCATTATCTATTAGTTCATATTTCGTGTCAGAGTTTAGACAAGAGACCAGGGAAATCATCACAGCTCCGCTATATTTAATGTTTTCATTGTATCTGCTCAGTGGATTACGGTTTAGTGAACGCGATTTCATAAATACCCCAACATACTTGGTCGATGGTTCCTAAATCAGCTTCAGGAGACAAGACAGCCTTGCGGTGATTACAATGGTAAGAACGTTGCCGTTCAGCAAGTAATGGCAACCAACTGAACATACAATATTTTAGTAACTGACAAACTGCCAATAAATGCTGGGGTCGATTTCAACACCCAGCAAAATATTATAATTTTATTGCGAATGCAAAGCTAGCATCTTGCGTGTCTAAGAGAATGGTCACAAACTCTTCGTTAACGATACAACAACAGTGATTTATACCTACCTTGACATAGCCGAATACAAAACACCGCATCTATATTCACGTACTGATAATTTGAAGCAAAGAAATCCACTGTCTTACATAAACCATTGAGGACATCGTTAAGTAATGAGGCCTGAATCTCTTTCCCCTCCAGATTTGCCTGACAATGTAGCCATGTGAAGCAGCTTACAGCAAGCAGGACAGCCACGCATGTAGCAGTGGACCACACTGGACATTTGATTGGAGTAGGATTCATTCTGGCCAATCTGTGTCCTTGAATGACTGTAGTCCTGAATGGGTCAACACTGGACATGGGATTTATACCATGAAGGCATATGTACGCAGTTGTGAATATTAACAGTCCATGAATTAAACTATCAATCAAATAAATTATCTATCTATCTATCTATCTATCTATCTATCTATCTATCTATCTATCTATCTATCTATCTATCTAGCTAGCTAGCTATCTATCTATCTATCTATCTATCTATCTAGCTACCAACCTACCTACTATCTGTCTATCTATCTACCTGTATGTCTGTCTGTCTGTCTGTTTACCTATTTATATCGATATATCACTCGGTCCGTCCGTCCGTCTATCTGTCTGTCTGCCTGCCTGTCTGTCTATCTATCTATATGTTTGTGTAGATGGAGATATATACATACACTGAAATAGGTAGACAGACACATACTAAAACATATATAGGTAGATAAACAGACATATACACACATATAGACAGACAGAGAGACCGGCAGACAGATAGAAACACAGACATAATAGACAGACAAACATATATATATATATATTTAATAGACAGACAGGCAGACATATAAACAGATTGGAAAACGAACTAACCTTTTCGTGTGTAGTCAAAAACGGTCTGTGTGAAGTACTACAGCGAGAGAACATGACATTGATCAATTTTTTGACACCTCAGCAATGTTTTATTCATCTGGTCGCCTCTGAACTTCATATTGACTTTATCGGATTGTATATCAGAAGATAACCCTAGCAGATAACCTGTGCACGGATTGCTGTAACATAATGATTAATGTATGTCAGAATGTGTGAGCGGTTTTGGGATTGTCAGCTGGGGTATGCGTGGCCGTTTGAGTAATGGATGCATGAAGCTGTGTATGGATGATTGTTGATTGGAAGGCTGGGTTCATCATCATCTTGTGCCATGCCGATAATCTCTGGTGGTCATTAGTCAAAATCTAAAAAAGATCACCAGTCTTGGATCAGACCTGGGTTCTTGTTCAGTTATGCTGTTTGACCTAGTAAGGGTGAGTTACGAGTGCTGTCATAAAGACGTCATTTGAGTTACTGTTACAGAAAGTTACTGGTAAAATCAGAATCATATCTCATTCCTGAACAAAGATATAAACTCAAGGATGAATTAGAAGATGGAAAAATAAATCTTCACCGGACGGATGCCGTTTACAATTCTATGATGCAAAGTTGGGCAATGAAAACTGTTATTCCAAATAGCCCATACAGTCTAGAATCAACAACGATTGTAGGATATCAGTTTGACGTCATAATTTACTACCACTTCAACAGTGAAGGAGTTAGAAAAGTGTAGATAACAACCTTGAGACATTCTGGTGTCATACACTCCGAAATGTACAGACCACGTCACCAGGACTTTCAGACCAAGTGGAGACTTTTAGTTTAGTTCACATGTGTGAACATACCCATGGCTAGCTTATACCACCTGCACTGACGCCATATTTGCTCAAATCAGATATGAAATTCAGTTGCCGGCAAATTCGGAAGGCGTAGGTGTAAGCAGCAGTTTGGAATGTATTACGTAACGTCAATTGCATCTCTCAGGAGCGGCCAAATCATGTTTTGGATGAAAGGTGTGGGCCGGTCAAAGGATGATTGACAGGTGAACTAGAGAGTTTATAGTGACAGTGATGAATTAATAGATACTGGTCATGAGACGTCCAAGTAACCATCCAAAGTGAAAATGGGAGGAGAGAAGACGAACATGACGTTAGGGACGAAAACTGTAGATGAATACCTTGCAGACAGCACTCAGACGCAAACATAATTAGCCTGTCAAGGAAGTCTTCTGGCGGAATACTACAATCACATTTTGCTCGACTTTCAGTAAGAAGTCTAGAAGCAGGATTCTTGGCTAAAACTTAGCTACCATATGAGACAATCACAATCCACTCACATAACAGAGCGATTGATCCTCGTGCAAGGACACATTCATGATGTGAGGCCTGCAAGCTGGATGTGCGAAGTATCTCAAGATAAGCACTCACCTATGAGGTTACTTCGACGAACAATAAACGATTGCTCAAATATAGTGAGGTGTTAGCAATTAGACGGTTACAGCCGGTTTTGTGCAACCAGAAAGAGTTCGTTGTAAATGTGAAATTACCGTGGATATAACAGATGTTCCGCATTCGAATATTTTTGTGATTTTGTGTTTTATTTTTATTTTTATTTTTTTTTCATTTGAAGTATTATTAATTTATTAACTTCATATGATATATAACTCTGAAGCTGACGAATGCAGCCAAATATGCCAGGTAATAAACCGCGTAATATATTGTTCGTGGCTTCTTCGCTTAAATTCACCAATGGAATACATTGTTTTGAGTCACTTCTTCAATTGTGTTTCTTCTTCATTTCTTGTTCGCTTTACATTTATCTATAACTGCAATGTTGTAGACAAATTCTGCAATGTTGTAGACAAATTCTGCAATGTTGCAGACAAATTATGCAATGTTGTAGACAAACAGCCGCATCCTGAGTCAGTTGTGGTAAACAATTATGCGCTGTTGTTTTCTATAAATGTGTAACATTGTGTACATGCCAGTTGATCAACTTTCTCTAATCGCATACCACGAGCATATCAAAACATCAACTAGTATAATGATCATCATCATATTAACGTTTCAACAACACGTTTGATTTATTAATATCATCAATTCTATTGGAAGATCATGAAACGCTAATAAACAAAGTGGTAGTATGTTTAACCCCTAGTTCTTCCATAATATTTCTAACTTTATGTAGAAGTTTATTTGTAGCTAAAGTCGTTTTAAACTCCTTTACATTAAAGTCGGTTTTTTGTTGTTGTTTTTTCTTTTTTGCATATCCTTTACAGGACATTGTTGTCAACACCAGCATCTTTCAGCTTTATGTTGATTTCTTGGCAAGATTAAGCTCAGTAGTTTGCCATTGCTTTCTGAGCGGCCGGCTCACATACCCCGTAAGTTACCGATGCGATTCGACCCACTGCTGATTCTCACCGTCATCACGTTACCCACGAGAATATACGAGATTACGGAGAAAACTCATAACCTCTAAGCCACGAAGCCGGCACTTAAGTCGGTTGGGGTGGAAAAATAACTTTCCAGGGGGGGGGGGGGGGGGGGAATAACTCAGGGAAGCAACTTGCCCTATGTAGTTGTCTTTGTTTAAACGTATACTACGTGCCAAAATTCCTATTTCTCACATCGGGGGAATATGCCAGTGTTTAGTAAAGGAGAGCTTGGCATATGATACCACAACCTCAATTCTAAGAATGATGTTGGAGGCGGTTAGTGCAGCTTTCCACTGGCTGGATAATTAATTGTATACGCATGTCGTGATTGTGACTAATTCACAAAACGTGCTGACAAAAGTGAAGACTGGCATGCTTCGTGATGAATGGTATGCATCAATTCCGGTATCGCGGCTTGCGAGCATTCGGATCTTGCCTCCAGGAGACTCTGGTGTGGCTGGCAATGAACAGACAGATTGGCTTTTGCCGCATCATTGAGGAGTGATTTGATGCATGATAAGGCAGATGTGGTGAAGGCTTTCTGTGAGCATGTGAATAATGCAGAAAAGATAGACTATCATGGTCTGCGATGTTCGTCCATCATGAATGACGAGGACCATTCATTACACTACATCTTTTGATGAGGAACGAATGACTTGCGCTTTGGTTTTATATAGCGAGGTAGTGGTCGCGCAACTCCGTCGTCCCCGCTCTCTCGTCTGTGTCCGTCTGGCTCCAGTGGCGAGCATGGCAAGACGACTGGAAGACGATCACAGATGCAGTGGACGTTAGGCTGCCACGGCCAGTTATCCCTGTATATATTGGCTCTCGAGAGCCTCGTGCAAACGGCCCTTCCCTCAATTCCTTTAATTTTCAGTTTTAAGACAAGCGTGTAGATCAATGATGTCGGCTCTTGACTAAACTCATCTAACCTCAACTTCGGGGGTACCAAGAGCTGCTACATCTACAGTTTCTGCGAGCCACTTCTTGGCTGTTTTCTCGAGTATCCAAGGTTTGTTTCTTCAATCAGCTTAAATGAGACATTGATCCCAAATTTTCTCACCTGAACCTTAAGGATAAGAGATCTGAGCATGCGCCAACAACTAAACGCCAGTGTGAGTCAACCTGAATTCTGACACTGTTTGGTCACTCGTCTCGCGATATGGACTAGGGATAACTTAATTTCTTAAAATCGCATTACATAACTTCATGGCAATCATCATCATGAACATCTTTATCATTATGATGATCTTCTTCTTCTTCTTCTTCTTCTTCTTCTTCTTCTTCTTCTTCTTCTTCTTCTTCTTCTTCTTCTTCTTCTTCTTCTTCTTCTTCTTCTTCTTCTTCTTCTTCTTCTTCTTATTATTATTATTATTATTATTATTATTATTATTAATATTATTATTATTATTCCTTTTCTTTGGAGGGCGTTGCAATCAGCCCCAGGTAGATTCTCTAATAAATTCTACGAGTAGTAGGTTGCCATTGGTTTCTGAACGAGAAGTTAATGGTCAAAATCAACTGATCGGTGCAGGGAATTATATATATATATATATATATATATATATATATATATATATATATATATATATATATATATATATATATATATATATATATATGTGTGTTAGTGCGCATACGTGTGGGCACGCAAATTTAATACGTGTTTAATAATTTGGCAACAGCAGCTCTCACACCCCCGCGCTAGGTGTGTAAGAGAAAGCAATGTTTATGTGGGTCGGTGACACCTGCAGTTGGCTTCACCAGACACTAACTCCTCCGGTGCTGCGATCTGATTGCACACGAAGCGCAGCATGAAGGAGATCACTAACGGTTTTCAGGTTCATGTGATGAGGCTTTCCAATGTAACCCATTAACTTTATGATCAGTCAGTGCGCAAAGGCATTTTGGGTTATGTTGTACATCCAGGCATATTTGCAGATGAGGAAAAAACAATTATGAAAGAAACAAAGCAATGCTCACAAGCACTGCTCCCTAAGATAAATGACACTGCAATTGTATTTCGGATGAAGATATTTTTTTTTTACAATTATAACATATGTAATGCTCGCGTTGATGATCCCCTTGTAGATGATCCCCGTGTAGGTGATCCATGTGTATGTGATCCCATTGTAGATGATCCCCGTGTAGATGATCCCCTTGGAGATGATCCCCTTGAAGATGATCCTCGTGTAGATCATCCCCTTGTAGATGATCCCCGAGTAGATGATCCCCGTGTAGGTGATGCTCGTGTATGAGATCCCAGTGTAGGTGATTCACTTGTAGATGATCCCCGTGCAGATGATCCCCGTGTAGATGATCAACGTGTAGGTGATCCCCGTGTATGTGATCCCATTGTAGATGATCCCCGTGTAGATGATCACCTTGTAGATGATCCTCGTGTAGATGATCCCCGTGTAGATGATCCCCGTGTAGATGATCCCCGTGTAGATGATCCCCGTGTAGGTGATGCTCGTGTATGAGATCCCAGTGTAGGTGATTCACTTGTAGATGATCCCCGTGCAGATGATCCCCGTGTAGATGATCCCCGTGTAGATGATCCCCGTGTAGATGATCACCTTGTAGATGATCCCCGTGTAGATGATCCCCGTGTAGATGATCCCCGTGTAGATGATCCCCGTGTAGATGATCCCCGTGTAGGTGATCCCCGTGTAGATGATCCCCGTGTAGATGATCCCAGTGTAGATGATCCCCGTGTAGATGATCCCAGTGTAGGTGATCTTCGTGTAGGTGATCCCAGTGTAGTTGATCCCAGTGTAGATGATCCCCGTGTAGATGATCCCAGTGTAGATGATCCCCGTGTAGGTGATCTTCGTGTAGGTGATCCCAGTGTAGATGATCCCAGTGTAGGTGATCCCAGTGTAGATGATCCCCGTGTAGATGATCCTCGTGTAGGTGATCCCCATGTAGGTGATTCCCGTGTAGATGATCCCCGTGTAGGTGATCCCCATGTAGGTGATCCCCATGTAGGTGATCCCCATGTAGGTGATCCCCTTGTAGATGATCCCCATGTAGATGATCCTAGTGTAGGTGATCCCCGTGTAGATGATCCTAGTGTAGGTGATCCTCGTGTAGGTGATCCTAGTGTAGGTGATCCCCGTGTAGATGATCCTAGTGTAGGTGATCCTCGTGTAGGTGATCCTCGTGTAGGTGATCCCAGTTTAGGTGATCCCCGTGTAGATGATCCTAGTGTAGGTGATCCCCGTGTAGATGATCCTAGTGTAGGTGATCCCCGTGTAGATGATCCTAGTGTAGGTGATCCTCGTGTAGGTGATCCCAGTGTTGATGATCCTAGTGTAGATGATCCTAGTGTAGATGATCCTAGTGTAGATTATCCTCTTGTAGATGATCCTCGTGTAGATGATCCTCGTGTAGGTGATCCCCATGTAGATGATCCTCGTGTAGATGATCCTCGTGTAGGTGATCCTCGTGTAGATGATCCTCGTGTAGGTGATCCCCGTGTAGATGATCCTATTGTAGATGATCCTCGTGTAGATGATCCTCATGTAGATGATCCTCGTGTAGATGATCCTCATGTAGATGATCCTCGTGTAGATGATCCTCGTGTAGGTGATCCCCATGTAGGTGATCCTCGTGTAGATGATCCTCATGTAGATGATCCTCGTGTAGATGATCCTCGTGTAGATGATCCTCGTGTAGGTGATCCCCGTGTAGATGATCCCCGTGTAGATGATCCTCGTGTAGATGATCCTCGTGTATATGATCCTCGTGTAGATGATCCCCGTGTAGATGATCTCGTGTAGATGATCCCCGTGTAGATGATCCTCGTATAGATGATCCCCGTGTAGATGATCCTCGTGTAGATGATCCCCGTGTAGATGATCCTCGTGTAGATGATCCTCGTGTAGATGATCCCCGTGTAGATGATCCTCGTGTAGATGATCCCCGTGTAGATGATCCTCGTGTAGATGATCCTCGTGTAGATGATCCTCGTGTAGGTGATCCTCGTGTAGGTGATCCCAGTGTAGATGATCCTCGTGTAGATGATCCCCGTGTAGATGATCCTCGTGTAGATGATCCTATTGTAGGTGATCCCAGTGTAGATGATCCTCGTGTCGATGATCTCCGTGTAGATGATCCTCGTGTAGATGATCCTCGTGTAGATGATCCTCGTGTAGGTGATCCTGGTGTAGATGATCCTCGTGTAGATGATCCCAGTGTAGATGATCCTCGTGTAGATGATCCCAGTGTAGATGATCCTCGTGTAGATGATCCCCGTGTAGATGACCCTCGTGTAGATGATCCTCGTGTAGATGATCCCCATGTAGATGATCCTCGTGTAGATGATCCTCGTGTAGGTGATCCCAGTGTAGATGATCCTCGTGTAGATGATCCTCGTGTAGATGATCCCCGTGTAGATGATCCTCGTGTAGATGATCCTCGTGTAGGTGGTCCTCGTGTAGATGATCCTCTTGTAGATGATCCTCGTGTAGATGATCCCCATGTAGATGATCCTCGTGTAGATGATCCTCGTGTAGATGATCCCCATGTAGATGATCCTCGTGTAGATGATCCTCGTGTAGATGATCCCCATGTAGATGATCCTCGTGTAGATGATCCTCGTGTAGATGATCACCATGTAGATGATCCCCGTGTAGATGATCCTCGTGTAGATGATCCTCGTGTAGGTGATCCTCGTGTAGATGATCCTATTGTAGATGATCCTCGTGTAGATGATCCCCGTGTAGATGATCCTCGTGTAGATGATCCTCGTGTAGATGATCCTCGTGTAGATGATCCCCATGTAGATGATCCCCGTGTAGATGATCCTCGTGTAGATGATCCTCGTGTAGGTGATCCTCGTGTAGATGATCCCCGTGTAGATGATCCCCGTGTAGATGATCCTCGTGTAGATGATCCTCGTGTAGGTGATCCTCGTGTAGATGATCCTCGTGTAGATGATCCTCGTGTAGGTGATCCTCGTGTAGATGATCCCAGTGTAGATGATCCTCGTGTAGATGATCCCCATGTAGATGATCCCCGTGTAGATGATCCTCGTGTAGATGATCCTCGTGTAGGTGATCCTCGTGTAGATGATCCTATTGTAGATGATCCTCGTGTAGATTATCCCCATGTAGATGATCCCCATGTAGATGATCCTCGTGTAGGTATCCCCATGTAGATGATCCTCGTGTAGATGATCCTCGTGTAGATGATCCTCGTGTAGATGATCCTCGTGTAGGTGATCCCCGTGTAGATGATCCCCGTGTAGATGATCCCCGTGTAGATGATCCTCGTGTAGGTGATCCCAGTGTAGATGATCCCCTTGTAGGTGATCCCCGTGTAGATGATCCCAGTGTAGGTGATCCCATCGTAGGTGATCCCCGTGTGTTGTTGAAGAAACGCGCTGATAGTGCCATGAGACGGTCGGGCGAGAGTTCGACGCTTGTGCTCGTCGCTTGCTACATAAGGGAGAAATTGTCCGCCTATTCATCTGTGTCTGAGCGGAACCCTAACGGGAAGCATAGAATATTAGAACTGCAACCTAGCGTACGCCGGCTTCGTGGCTTAGAGGTTATGACTTTTCTCCGTAATCTCGTATACTCTCGTCGGTAACGTGATGACGGTTCAAATCAGCAGTGGTTCGAATCGCATCGGTAACTTACGGGGTACGTGAGCCGGCCGCTCAGAAAGCAATGGCAAACTACTGAGCGTAATCTTGCCAAGAAATCAACATACAGCTGAAAGATGCTGGTGTTGGCAGCTAAGTCCTGTAAAGGATATGCTAAAAAAAAAAACCTTTCCGTTTAGTAGAAGAACTTTAGCGGCAAACTCCAACCAATCACGAACAAGTCAACAGATAAACAGAAAAAGTATAACCAAGTTAATCAAGATGGAAAAAGGAGGAGGGGGGGGGGGGGGGTGGTATTCTGGAAGAGACAGTATCAGAGTGGAGAAAGCCATATGGAGTCCGAATCGCAGATTTGGCGGTGGTAATCATGTCTGCCATCAACCTTCTGTCTCTAGTGTGCTGCCGATCATTTATGACACTGATATCCCTCCATGCCTATGATGTCATACTGTCCGGCATCTTCTCTCTTGGCCTCCCCTTGCCAGGTGTCTAGATAGAGTAACTACGACAGAAACACAACACGTAACAAGTTAAAGACAGTTACACAATAAGTTCAAATGAAACCACACTATAGCGAGACAGAAATCATGACATGCCCAGAAATCCAGTCAGAGGGTAAGCCGAGGGTAAGCCAGTGAGCTCTAGTGACAAAACCTCGGGTTAACAAGAGAAAAGTTCAGGACCAGAGTTGTTCCGAATCGGGGAAAAAATAGAGCCACGAGGCAGCGTAGCGATATGTCATACAAGTTAGAGAAGACACACGTTAGAGAAGTCACACAAGTCGTCCCGTAGACGCAACAAGAAATAGCAACACTCGACATCAACTCGCATACAATTCATATCTTGAAACTATCCATTTATGTCCTCCATCATAGGCGTATTGGCAAATGTCATTCTGTTAACAGGGGGGCTGAGTGGTCTCGAGGTATGGTGTCCGCCTCGAGTGCTGGAGGTCCCGGGTTCAGGCCCCAGTGAGGACCGGGATTTATTTAAAAGATCCACCTGGACTTCCAGTAATAAAATTTCCCCTGGTCTCTGGGTAGTGAGATCGGACGCCCGTGTGTATTGTTGCCACGTAAAAAATCCCTTGGCAGTTGGAAATCGAAAAAGAGTAGTCTGACGGCGCTGCCCGGGCAAAATTTTCGAGTTAAAAATTTACCCAAAGTATTTCAGGATCCTCGCCGATGCTATGGAGTTCGTGCATTGAGCTGAGTTTCTCCAGACTCAGGTTTTAGTTAGGAGGAAAACGGAGCACTTATGGGTTAAACCGTGTGTCCGTGATGTTGATCCAACGACTAAAAAAAAAAATTCTGTTAACATTGAGTGGACATAAGTGTGCAATTGACACTATAATGAGTGATGGGAAGGCCTAGTATTTTGTTATTTGTTTTTGTTTGTTGCGCACGCTCGTTTTGAACTCAAGCACAGTCCATAATCGTTGCTACTAGTTTTAGTGCTGGAATGACTTTTGCGTGTGGATTAGCTTTCTCTTTTACCTGTGTCCCTCGCCATCAGACAAACCCACTCGGATATTAGAGGTACTGTAATTAACGTCCCCAAGTCAAGGACGAAAAGTCAACATGTTAGTCCAACTGACAAGTGTAGGGGTTGAACCCGCTGCCTGAGCACCAGCATACCTGGTGTTTAAGAACGAGAGCTCTTATCCAGCGATCATGCTGATCTCCTGGTCCAGTAGATGTTGGCAGTGAGTTATCGTCAAATGTAACTCGTAGGAAGAAACAGCGAGTTATCGTCCATTGTGTACAGTGATACGCGGTTCTAATGAGCGGCGCCATGCAGCGGTAGAGCAGGAGTACATGTAGGTAAAGATTGTGACGGTTGGACATCGTTCTAATTATTGAGGGCTGGCAAGTGGGCTGCCCACGATTGAGAGTTGGACGAGTACGAGGGTCTGTTGTGTCTGAAACGAGTTTTGGCTGCTGTGGGAGTATATCTGCATGCAACGCCTCTGGAAATAAATGTTACCCCAGCTGCTGCGGTGAGTTATCTTGAGTTATCTTGGTCCTTTCATCTGGACATGTGTCAGATTCTGGTTTATACGCGCCATTATTCAAGTAACCATTATCTAAAGTATTATCCCTGAATCAATACACCCATACTAGCATCTTGGCACTGGCGCTCATCCCTGCCATGATACTAAACTGACCAGTATCTTCTTTCCTGGTCTCCCCCTGCTCCTCCAGATAAGTGCCTACACTTATCGACATGGCACATGAAGATGATGAGTATAAGGAAGTAAGTAAAAGAGAAGGATTTCTTACACGCCTTGGAAGCGTTGGATGTATGGTGTTAGAGCAACATTTGTAGACCAATCGGCACCCAATAAATAATATCACACTGGCATCCTTTCCTTCCCATGACGCTTCCTGGTATCAGTTGTGGGCTGGGTGGACCTGGTTGGTGGGAATATACTGGATTCTGGAGTAACTAACGGTTGTCTGGACAAGGCTAAGGAATGCAATACAATATAGAGAGATAGGAGGGAGAGGGAAAGCAAACTTATTTGGTGGTATAATGAGAAGAGAGGCATTGTGGAACATCGTGACAAATGGACAGGTAGGCGGTACAAGAGGCAGGAACAGACATAGAGAAATGATGTGGGATGGCCTATGATGGAGGAATGCAAGAGAACTGAAACGACGACAAGGGTGGATTCATGAATGATTACACCGGCTTGTATGGTACATGATGATGGTGATAATGACCTGCGTGTTAAACAACACATCTCGAAGGTGTTATAAAGTATTACTGTAATAACAGACCGGCTGTGTGGCTTAGAGGCAGAATTCCACGACACACCAAATCGAGGGGTCAAAATCAGCTGAAGACGATTTGGAAGCAGACCGGCTTGCGCTGATTTCGAAGGTATGAGCGTCGGCCGTTCAAAAATCAATTGGAAACTCCTGAAAGTAAGCACTGCCTAGTAAGCACAAACAGCAAGAACATGCTGGGGTTTGCTACAAGGTTCTGTAAAGGACATGCAATCAACTATAATAACATAGAAGAACTGGGAATATTTTGGGCCGTAGATCGACGGAGATGGCTCACAAGAATGCCTAGGTACCATCTGCAACAAAGAGCCACGTTGGAGACATGTACTGGATACCAAGCAAGGGGAAAACCACGTAGAATATGAAGTGAGTGTATCAAGAACAAAGTTGAAAATGAATAACAACTCACACAGAGCATTAGGAAGATCGCAGAAAGAGCTTTACATCTCCCCCGAAGAGAAGAAGAATAAGGAGGAGAAGAAGAAGAAGACGCACGGATGACAACCAGCAGTCGAACTTATCAAGAGTACAGACAGATGATAGTTGTACGGTTTTTGATGGCCTACGCAGCCCGGCATGCCCGTGATCATGTTGATGTCAGAATTAAGAAAGATAACTAGCACCAAAAGAAACCCGAATTCGGGAACAGTTGCAATTACTTCCCCTTGTAAATAACTGTTTTAACAAATGTTAGCGTGAAGTTTAATATTAATTGAGGTAGTCACTGATCCTTTCCACGACGTCGTAATCAACCCTATTATTGTTGGCTGATTGTAATTTACCAGTCAAGTCTACATTTAATAGTTTGCTATTGCTTTCTGAACGGCTGACGTTCAAACCGTTGTTAAAAATCAACACAATCCGGTCTGATTCCAAATCACCTGAGCTGGTTTCGAAGCGGGATGTGGATCACGTTCTCTACCTCTTTGCCACATACTCTAGTTATTAGTCTCATCTCATCTCATCTCATCTCATCTCATCATGTTCCTCATGTACATCGTGAGAGTGCCCGGTTATGGGCTTCGTATATCGACATTCCCATGGATTCTGTTATTCCCTCCGTCCAACGTTTACGTGGTCGGCCTCTTCCTCTGTTTCCATCTGGTCTGTACATCATTGCTTGTTGTGGTATGCTGTTGACTGGTAACCTACTTGCATGACCAAACCATTTGACTTGCTTGCTGCTTTCTAATAAAATCTAGTGCTGCTTTAGCCCCCACTTTAGTCCTGATTTCTTAATTTCTGATCTTATCTCTTCTTGATACGTTGAGTATTCTTCTCAGGAATCTCATTTCTATTGTTCTGATTTTTCTTTTCTCTTTTTCTGTCATTGTCCAGGTTTGGCATTGGTAGCATAGAGTTGGTAGGAAGATTGTGTTGTAAAGTGCTTTCTTAGTTGTTATTGATACATGTTTGTTCTTTAGTATTGGTGCCATTTGTCCAATGAGTTGGTTTGCCTTATTGCATCTATTTTCGATCTCGTCTTCTGATCTGCCATTTGATGGTATTATACTTCCTAGGTACTTGAAACTCTTTACTTGTTTCAAGGGATGTTCGTTTAGATGAATTGTTGTTGTTTGTTCTTCTTTAGTTATAGTCATTACCTAAGTTTTGCTTGTGCTAATTTTTATGTAATGTTCCCTACACATTTCGTTTAGACTATTACTACTAGTTATTAGCATTGACCCAACATATATTGTAACGGTAATCTCCGGTTTATCATCAAATGCCTTGCCGGCCTGTGTGGGAGATTATACTTCTAGAGATCTCCAACTGCATGCATCCGTTCATGTGCTGGCACCGTTTAGTTCTATGACACAAGGCTGTCAAAGATATTCTCTGTTTCTCTTTTCGAAAATTTTTCTGTAGTCATAACATGTTCTAGCTTCAGTCTTCTCATAATGTGACCAAATAGGATGATTGAATCTGTCTAATGTTTGTGATGATTTGTCTTTGTGCCTTCTTTTTCCGCTCGCTTTGAACTCAAACGTAGTCCATAGGCTTGCTATTACTTCTAGTGCAACGGACTGGTTTTTGCGTGTGGATTAGCTTTCCCCTTTACCAGTGTCCCTTGCCGTAAAGCGAACCCACCTCGACTTCAGAGGTAATTGTAATTTACGTCCCAAGTCAAGGACGAGAAGTCAACCTTATAGTCCAACTGACCGTGTAAGGGTTAAAGCCGTTACCTCGTTACCACTGATTCTATGTAATATTCAAGAATACTTTTATTATTCTTCATTGGCAAAGATTTATTGCATAAGATTTTCTTCTTTTTATGAAATGGAGTTCCTGCTTCATTCATCATGTGCCATGCCGATAAGCGTGGGCGGTCATGTTTCCCTCATCTTACACAATCACCAGAGTTGTGGATCAACTCTGTGTTCTTGTCTCGACCATGCCATGTAGTTAAACCATCCAGGTATTTACTTCTCTGCCTACCCATTGTTCTTTTTCCTCTCAATCGTGCCTGTTGTCACCGATTTCTCTAGTCTATTTCTTCTTATAACGTGCCCAAAACATTTTTCCTGTCTACGTCTAATTTCTCTAGTTAGTTTGCGGTTTTCATTTGCCTCTTGTGGCACTTGCTCATTGGTTTTTCTGTCTGCCCATTGTATTCTTTGCATTTTCCTCAGAAACCACATTTCCACAGCCATCAGATGTTTTTCATCTTGTCTGCTCATCGTCTGAGTCCATACAAAAGTACAGGTTCTATGTAGCACTTCAACAATCTGTTTCTCGTTGCAATTGATATCATCTTATTAGTCAGTACGTTTTCCATTTTGCAAAAGTCTACTTTTGCCGTAGCGATTCTTGTTCTAATGTCTTCATGGCACCTCCTATTACATGTTATGACTGTTTCGAGATTGTACGGATTCACTTGTTTAAGAATATTACCATTTATGCTTATATAACATTGTGATATTGACAGGTGTACGTGCCCAGTGGTCCAGGCGTGTATAGGACTCTTAACTGCGGGTTAGTCTAGTCTAGTCCCAATGGTTTAGGGTTTGGCCACTGCTCGCGTCCTGCTCGTGGGGGAGAGGTCTTGGAGGTTTGACGCTGAGCCTCCAGAATCTGCAGCCTACGTTGTACCAGACGTACTGGTTACCCTTTCCTCTGGATCAAACAAGGCAAGGCCGAGAGAGGGAACATGTCGTTTGGGCACCACATGTTCTCTGAAGCTCTGCCCAGGGATTATGAGATGAAATTTTGGCCAAATTCCAATCCACATACTTTCGTCTGTCAAGACTGCAAGGTGCCACTCACTCACATTGTGATATTTCTTTTCTTTTTTTTCTTAGAGATGACCATACTATCTGTCTATATATATATATATATATATGATATTAATCTAGATCCTCGCCAGCCGGTGAATCGAGTGGTAGAAGAAATTCTCACACGCAGGCAATATCATCGTGCGATTTACATTAAAATCTAAATTTACGTCAACATCATCGAGTGCAGTGCCGAAAAGCATGATTCATTCATTCATTCACTAGCATGTCCTTTGCAGAACCTCGCTCCCATAACACCCATCTGGAGATCATCCGCCACATCCTGCACCCATCTTCTCTTTGGCCTTCCTCCTCCTCTCTTCCCAGGCATATACCCCTCCATTATTATTCTCTCCAAACTTTCGTGACGTTTCAAGTGACCAAAATATTTAAATTCTCTTCGTTTTATCGTTTTTAATAGCCAACCTTCAATATTCAGCTCTTGAAGTATTGATGCATTTGTTCTTTTCTTTACCCAAGATATTCTTAGAACTCGTCTATAACATTTATATTCAAAGGCATTTATGCGCTGTTCAGCTTGTTTAGTAAGTGTCCATGTCTCACAGGCGTATGTTCAATTGGAAAGATGCATGCTCTTAAAAATCTAATTTTTGTAGTTCTGTCTGTCCCGTCCATAATTTATTCAGTTGTTTTAGTCTTTGAAGAGCAATTGATGGTCGTCGTTTAATTTCTTTCATTGTGTCACCGTTGTTGGTAATCAATGACCTAAGATATTCAAAATTTGTAACCACCTCCAATTTTTCCCCATTAACATATATTTCTTTCTCCATAGTAGTTTTATATGTATGCATTATCTTTGTTTTGCAATGTTGAGATACAAGTTGAGATTTTCACTATTCAATTGGGTTGAGGTTATTATGTTTTCTATACCAGTCTGTGTTGTGGATAGCAATACTGTATCATCAGCATATCGAATCTCTGGTATGTCATGACCGCCGATATTTAGAGCATTATATAGCTCCCTGTTTATATCATCTCTTACATTTCTCATTATATTTTCGGCGTACAGGTTAAACAAATAGGGGGACAGCACACATCCTTGACGGACTCCTTGCTTGATGTCAAACCAATCTGATGTCTCGCCATATATTCTAACTGCTGCTTGTTGGTCTAGATAGAGCATTCTTATGAGTTGTATTACATGTGGTGGAAAGCCATATTCCTCATGATCTCCCAAAGTTTCTGATGTTGTACACAGTCAAATGCCTTTGAATAATCCACAAAACATGAGAATAGGTTTACATTAAATTCTCTGCACTTCTCTATTATTAAACGCATATTGAGGATGTGATCTCTTGTTCCTCTTCCATGGTCTAAATCCAGCTTGAACCACGTTAATTTCTTCTTCCATTTTCTTACGAAGTCTTCTCTTTATGATTTTTAGTAGAATTTTACTTGCATGACTGATCAGGGCATCAGTTCTATAGTTGGTGCATAATTTCAGGTTGCCCTTTTTTGGTATTGTAATGAAGATAGTTCTCTTCCAATCTTTTGACCATATACCATATTTCCATATCTTTTTACATAATGCGTGATAGATTTGTATGCTTTCTTCTCTCTCTCTCTCTCTCTCTCTCTCTCTCTCTCTCTCTCTCTCTCTCTCTCTCTCTCTCTCCCCCCCCCGCGCGCGCTTTAATTAGCTCTTCTGGTATCTCATCACATCCGGGTGATTTACCATTCTTCAGGTTCTTTATTGCCCATGCAATTTCATCTAATGAGGGTTCAGAAAAGTATGATAACGAGTTTAATATCGTGTAGATGTGTGTCAAGAAATGTCTCAGAAATACTGTATTGTTGCATCTTAATACCGACGCTAACTTGAAAGGGATGGTTTAATGCCAAAAGGATCGGCTTTAGTGCACCGGATTTCTCCACCCAAGTGGCTCAGTCTCTGTCCACAGAAAGATATGCTGAAATCTTCGCACAGAACATGAGCTACCTAATTCCATCTACAAAACACAGGCGTCTCTGATGAGACTGAACCCCTTAAAACGCATGATGGAGTACGAAAACGAACCCACGATCTTCGGAGCGCAATGCTGACGGTTTGAACCCATCGCCACAGTCACCCCAAACGTGTTGACATGTTTAGTTGAAAGTTCTCGCCTCGGCTCAAGTCTCTTGGCGTACACAATAATAAGGCTCACTCCATAACATGACCGTCTGATATTGTGTTGGTAGCCGAAGCTACCAGAAGAAGAGGCGGACCATGTAATCGATGGACAGAGGGAATAACATAGTCCATGGGAATCTCGATATATGCAACCCATAAACGGACACTCTACCGCTGGTTATGTTTCACATCGACGCCGCAAGGTACAAGAGGAATGAGATGAGATGATGAGTCGAAGCTAGCCGATCAATCCCCTGTTCTCGTGTAGTATTACATCAGTCAACACTGACCACGGTATAAAAACCAAGGCTGAATATCAACCACGTAATCATGTTTCTCAGTTACGTCGACTCACATCACCATACATATTCATACTGCGTGTTTTCAGCACAGAGAAAATATAGTTGTTTCGTCTCAGAGACACCCTCGTCTGGCCTGTTTTTTATTTACTTGACCCTAGGTGTGTGTCTAGGTTACCGTAATCTGAATTTTTTTTTTCCCCACCCCCAAGAATCAACGAGGAAATACCTCCGTGAGTGTTGTTAGTCCATCCCCCAGAAATCAACTAGGAAATTACCTCTCTGAATAATGTTTTCACTCACGCTGACTGTTTAGAAATGTGTGTTTATTTCCCTTTCTTCTTAACTCATCATCTTCATTTTCCTCTTCCTCCTTCTCCCTGTCCTCCTCCTCCTCCACCTCCTCCTACTCCTTCTATCTGCTATTCACAAATTGCGTGTATAAGACCAAGACTTTTTTGTCTAAAATGCCAGTCCGATGTTGCGATTTTAGGTGCACGAATAATCTTTAGTACAACAAAAAGGTAGAGAGATACTTGTGTGATTGACCTAGATTTAAGCACACGCCTGTCCTATAGTATGTGACGTCAAGAGATCATATGTGCATTAGTTGCTTGCTGTTTGTCTTTGTCAATCGTCAAATAATTCTCCTTAACCTCTACAATTATTTTCAATTTGGTTGCATAAAAATGCATTTACATTGCGTGGTTGCAAAAACGTATGGCAGAACAATAAGATCGTTATGTTACAACTTTAAGATGGACACTTTAACTCTTCCTATAGCAAGCGCCGCCGGTCTCTCTGGCTGAGGGGTTACACCACTTTCACCGTAATCCCGTTTATCCACGCAGGGTCTCGCAGCGAGGCGCGAACTGGAAGCGGTTCCACCCGCGCTCGTGACTTGCGGGATAATGAGCCGGCCGCTCAGAAACAATGGCACACTACTGAGAGTAATCTTGCCAAGAAATCAACATACAGCTGAAAGATGCTGATGTTGACAGCGACGTACTGTAAAGGATATGCAAAACATAGCAAGCGACACATAAAATGAATCGCAAATTCCGCCACATATACATTTGTTTGAGGAGTGGCTGGCCGAGAGGCTAGAACGCCGGACTCTCATTCGGGAGGTCCGGGTTCGATCCCTCGGTAAGGTGTCGGATTTTTTTCTGTCGGGGGCAAAAAGAAAATCCTAACCTGCACAGTTCGCGGCGACTGCACTAGCCAGGCGGCCCTTATTCCTCAGACCCCTCTGCCATACACCGCAAGGTACTATATTGGCAGTAAATGACAGTTTTATACATTTGTTTTAACGCATCACTATAATGTACTTTTAACTCCACTTGTAGCATTTTTGTCGCTTCTAAACCTAGCCACTTGTGATGGGCCGTTGCCAAACGTGATCCAAACATCACGAGCGGGTACAGGCATAAATGCCGATTAAGCTATTTTTTACACCTGGCCGATCTTACAAGAAGTTTTATTCAATGAGTGGTCTGTCCTGTGCTTAGATTCGCCTAATAACTTCTTTTATCCTACTGTTTTTGACGTGATGTTTTGCAGAGAGGAAGTAGACGTAGTTTTCTCATTTACGCGTGTCTTGTTGCTTGTATAAGGGGCGTTTATTTGAAATCCGTTCGTGCCGCACGGCGCGTAATTGCGTACGTTGAACATGATCATGTCATAGTCATGCGATAAGTACTGACCAATGTATAAAAGAGCAATTGCTTATCGTCTCATGATGCATAGGTTCTGTTTCTGACCGATGAAAAAATGGCCGGGTTGATCCAAAATCCGTCCAAAGAAGCTCAAAGAGTTTCTTTCATTTGAAGGATGTCGACCAGTGGACATTCATCGAAGAATGCAGACAGCGAACGGTAACACATGTGTGTCCACGAAAACAGTGACAAACTGGGCACGAATGTTTCGGAAAGGACATCAGTTCACGACAGCTCTTTGACGGCCGGGTCAAGCGCATATTGTTGTAACAGAAAAAAACCATCGCCAAAATTGATGCAGCAGTTAGTTAGTTAGTTAGTTAGTCGACAGATCATCCTCGTTGCACATCGAACCATTCAGTACATAAGTGCTCGGATCCCCTCCTCAGCAAATCCCGCAGCGTGTAGCGGCTAACGACGCCAGTTCTGTGTTGGTTTATCAATCTTCTTTGGCTTCCTGCGTAGTGTTCTTGTTTGGGCACCCCTCTTTTAATTTGCTGCTCCCGCAGTCTGGCCATTGTTGTAGATTCACAGTCATCACTTGGTTCTCGCAAAAGTCTCACTTCTCGTAGAGCATTCAGAATGTCAGCCTGGTCCATGGCGCGGCCGCCCTCCACAGTAGCCTCACCTGCGAGCTTGTCAGCCCGCTCATTTCCTTGTACTCCCGCATGACCTGGCACGAAGATGAAACTAATCTTTGCCAGCCGAGACCGCTTCAGAGGCAGCAACCATTCTCTTCGGATCGACCCCTCCTCTATCCTCTTGATCATGTTCATTGAGTCGCTAAGGAAACATGCCCTAGTGAATGTCTGTGTCTCGAGCCATGTTATTGCTTTACTTACTGCCATGACTTCCATGGTCAGGCTACTTGTGGTTTCAGTGAAAGCACCAGAGACCTCCTTCACAATTCTCCCTCCGGCCCGAGCTGTAAAGGCCCATGAGCTTCTCACATGTCGGACGACCGACCCATCTGTGTAGATAACCGCGTCACCGTGCAGCAGTACAGATGAACAGTTATCAAAGCATACGTTCGCTAGCGAAAGAATTTGATGTGTCAATTGGGACAATTCAAAAGGTCGTTCGTAAGAAACTGCAATATCGGGAGGTGTGTTCACAGTGCGTACCACGGATTTTGACCGACCACCAAAAAGAGGAACGCATGGGATGGTGTTTGAACCACTTGCTGCGTTACAGAGTGGAGGGTGATGCATTTCTTTTCAGCATACTGGCAGGCGATGAATCGTGATGTCACCACTTTGAGCCAAGCAGCAAAAGTGAAGGCATGCAATGGAAGCATGCTGGATCACCAAAAGCCAAAAAATTCAAGTTACAGGTTTCCGCTGGTAAGGTTATGCTGAGCGCATTTTTGTTTTACCATGAAGGGATAATATATATACAGACCTACAAGCACTTGGAATCAACGACTGGCAAGAGAAGGTCAACCAGAGAGACGAATGGAGACGGATTGTATCTGCAGCAAAGAACCTCAATGGCTCGGAACGCTGAAGAAGAAGAAGAAGAAGAAGAAGAAGAAGAAGAAGAAGAAGAAGAAGAAGAAGAAGAAGAAGAAGAAGAAGAAGAAGAAGAAGAAGAAGAAGAAGAAGATGAAGGGCTATTGTTGGCCGACTTCAAAGAACCTGGAGTCATCATCAACTCTACCCACTACTTGCAAACACTAGACAAGCTGCAAAAAGCCATCAAGAATAAACGACCCGGCATGCTTACATGCGGTGTGATTTTGTTGCACGATAATGTTCGTCCGCATGTTGCAAAGATTGTGCAAAAAGCATTAGCAAGGAAGAAGTAGGAAATTCTGCAACATCCAGGCTATAGTCCTGATTTGTCACCATGTGATTTTCATTTGTTCGAACCTCTAAAAGAAGCTGTCAAGGGGCAAAGATTTCACACAGATGCAGACGTAATGAAAGCAGTAAACACTTGGTTCAGTGAGCAACCACAATCCCTTTTTGCGGACGGCAGTTGCCGCCTACCTAAGCAATGGGATGCTTGCCTGAATGCATACGGCGCCTTCTTCTGAAAAACCCATGGTGCATAATTCATTCAAATTGAATGCTTTGTTTAATTCTACCACATCTCTGTTAATGTTTCTTTCATGCTTTTGTAATAAAGTTATTGGAACGGGTTTCAAATAAACGCCCATAATACTAATGTCTTACTTGATATCTTCAAAATCTCGTTTACTTCATCTAACCATCTTTCCTTGGGGCTTCCTCTCGTCTTGTATCCCCAATGTGGAGTGCTCTAGCAACCGAATGATTTAAAAAAAAAAATATTTATATCTAGTCGGTTAGTCGCGGTTCTAACTTCACGGCAAAGGGTCGCCCCATTGTGTTCCGTTCCTGTGCCAATAAATATCACACAAACTGCTCATCATTGAACCATGCGAAATGTGGAACAGACGGGAGTCTCGACAAACCAACAGCACGCACAGGTATACTATGATTAATGCCGCTGTCAGAATGTCAACACAGAAGTCCACAACGAAAGTACAGTTCATCGTTGATGGAAGCGACAGTCACTAGAAAACCAGCAGCCACGCATTACTGCATAAGGCAACCAAGTTAGTTCAGCTACTGGCCGGCCTCCATTTTTCTGATCACATATTGCACCCTTCAAACAACCGCAGACAGATGTAAAAGGTATTCCAAACGAAATTCACAGTCCACAGTGTCGATCCACGTACTCAAGTCTGAAGCAGGGTAACGGAACCATGTACTACAATTTCAACATGAGGATTATGCGTAAGCAAACCGCAGCCACAGGCATAAACACTCCAGAGGCCTTAATAGCTCTACCGCCTATCCTCCGTGTTGGGGACCGGAAGTTTATAGCTAAACGTCCTAACCATGTTTTTATTTGGTTTTCTATAGTCAGTAATTGTTCTTGGTATATTTGTTCTTAGTTTCTCGTTTGTGTTTTACGTGTGCGTTTTCTTATGTATCTTGTGTTTGTTCATCAAGTATGATGACTACCATTAATTTCATCCAGTGGGTAAGATAAAATTGGATGAAGAATGACTTGCGCGATGAATTGGATTAAAGTGAGAAAGTTGCGCAATTCGTCGACCAAACCCTCTCGGCTGAGTCCATTTGAATCCAGTAGCAAGACAAGTCAAGACGACTGGAGACGAATACAGGTGCAGTGATGACCAGGGCGCTCTACGTGCCTTGCCTTATGCATCTAATTTTACATATGATTCTACACCTATATGTTTCTAGGACTGTGTATATCTGACACTGATAACGCAGAGCTGGAACGAGTAAAACATCTATCACCTCATTTTTTATATACGTGTTGTTATTTTGATTGTTTTATGATTGGGGCTATTTGATATTCGATGTTGTCTTATTCTAGTTTCTATGTCCAAACCTCTGTGAACACACAGCCAAGGTAATTGTACCCTCCAGCTTCACATCAGAAATCTGACAGCAACTGTCAAGGCAATGCATATATGGTGCTGGAGATCGACGTTGTTCTCATACAGTAATCACTGGCCCTCTGCAAAAACCAACTCACTGAAACTGTGGCTGTATGTTTGCTTCCTTAGTAATCTTATTCCTGCAGGTGATGAACACATGTGGTGATAAAACGCATCCCTGTCCAACGCCTTATTTTACCTGGAACCTGTGTCTCATAACTATGATTGAACACAATCCACTATTGGCACCGTTGAGCTATAGCTTACAGTGGGTGACTGTGATATTCTAGTGTGATAATTTAGTCGCGTCTAGCGTGAGTCGCGCGGTCAAGTAGTTACACACCCACCTCACTCGCCAGTGATCCGGACTTCGATTCCAGGTCCAGTCAAGGATATGCCCTACTGACGAGCTCAAACGAGAGCGAAATTTGAGTCTAGTGCTTCCATTCAGACGTGGACAAGGCCCAAGGTCTGTACCGGAATACGATCAGCGTTGCCAGTAGTGGGTTGTGCTCAATCTGTAAACCTCACATCCCGAAATACCTACGTTTGTTCTTTCCGCACATTTACTGTGATGGGTCACAGCCCTGATACTATCCAACAGGTGCCCATCTGTCACATCTAGCATACTTCTCTTAGTGTAGCTTCAGTATATCACGCCCTGCATGTCCATCATCATGCAGTGGCTTCTGTGCAGAACGTCGCACTCATCATAACCTCGCGTCAAGTATCCCTAATAACTGCCAGCCCTCATGCCTCTGGTCGGCCTCTGCGTCTTCCTCCAGTAACCACGCCTCCCATCATTGTTGTCTCCAAGCTACTGTGATGTTTAATATAGCCAAAGTCTTTCAGTTTCCGAGACATGCAACTCCAGATTAAGAATGTGAAAGGTTCATATTCTAATCCAGCATTCCCACGAGTCACTTCTTGTACCTGGGCTCCCAGATCGACCCAACCTAAAATGGGGTTTCGGGAAAGTTCTGTGGAAGCACGGACAGCTAAAGTGATATTGACCACATAACCCGTAATGGTCATTAGTCTATGAAAATATGGGGCATATTGTTAAATGTTCTAATTTCATGTTTTTGTTGAGATCTTTTTGTGTTTTTCTTGATGCAGATTAGTATAATCGAAACGTCGTTCGTTGTGTCGTAGTATACTTAATTTGACTGTATTATTTGTTTCTTTTGTTTGCTTGTTTGTTTGTCTGTTTGTTTGTTGTTGTTGTTGTTTTGTTTTTTTTTGCATTTTTATTTTTATTGTCTACCTGTGATTTACGTTTACTGTAGTGGAGTTCGTTGTAAGGTATTTACACTGTGTCTGTGTTTAGGGTTTCTCACTTTTTCGCAGGAGCTACACATACCTAACTGATTTTATTTCTTATTAGGAAAATATGGGACTATAGTCTGTTTATTTTTGTCTGCCTCAATATAAAATTCCATATCTCAGTAAACAACTGAGGGGAAATGATGAGATTTAGCATATAACCTTATCATTATGTCCA
This sequence comes from Cepaea nemoralis, assembly GCA_014155875.1. Taxonomy (NCBI): domain Eukaryota; kingdom Metazoa; phylum Mollusca; class Gastropoda; order Stylommatophora; family Helicidae; genus Cepaea; species Cepaea nemoralis. The sequence goes on from JACEFZ010013518.1 coordinate 136,224, forward strand.
CCCAACAAAACCATTTTTGTTCTGGAGATTTTACAGCAGATTTCAAAGTTTGTTTATATGCGGTATATAATTTACGGGTCAGAGATGAAGTTCACATTACTAAATGTATTACGTCTTCACACGGAAACATTAGCGTTGAATAGTTAATTATCTCGTGGGACATGGGATTGGCCTTATGACTAGAGCCTCGCGTAGTGGAACGGGGCATTACTGTAAAACAACTTTGTTAGCGAGAAATCATTAGTTTTTCAGCAAAACGTCAAAGAAATGTCGCCGATTTCCATGAATTTAGTTGCTTTTGGATCTTTCAAAGACATATTCCTTGGGTGGGGGTAAATATAAGACGGCAGGAAAAAATGCATGATGATGCAACAGACAGTTTTCAAAATAATTGATCATTAATGAAGACATTCATTTCTGGACAGACTTTAGTACGTCCGTCCAAGTCTTCTTAAGGCGTGTAAGAGGGCCCATTACTTTGTACTAACTTCAGGTTGGTGTCCATTACTTTGTACTTACTTCGGGTTCCCTGTGTGGTATCCATTACTTTATACTTACTTCAGGTTCCCTGTGTGGTGTCAATTACTTAGTATTTACTTCAGGTTCCCTGTGTGGTATCCATTACTTTATACTTACTTCAGGTTCCATGTGTGGTGTCCATTACTTTGTACTTACTTCGGGTTCCCTGTGTGGTGTCCATTACTTAGTATTTACTTCAGGTTCCCTGTGTGGTATCCATTTCTTTATACTTACTTCAAGTTCAATGTGTGGTGTCCATTACTTTGTACTTACTTCGGGTTCCCTGTGTGGTGTCCATTACTTTATACTTACTTCAGGTTCCCTTGTGGTGTCCATTACTTTGTACTTACTTCGGGTTCCCTGTGTGGTGCCCATTACTTTGTACTTACTTCAGGTTCCCTGTGTGGTGTCCATTACTTTGTACTTACTCCAGGTTCCCTGTGTGGTGTACATTACTTTGTACTTACTTCAGGTTTCCTCTTTGGTGTCCATTACTTTGTACTTACTTCGGGTTCCCTGTGTGGTGTCCATTACTTTGTACTTACTTCGGGTTCCCTGTGTGGTGTCCATTACTTTGTACTTACTTCGGGTTCCCTGTGTGGTGTCCATTACTTTGTACTTACTTCAGGTTCCCTGTGTGGTGTCCATTACTTTGTACTTACTTCGGGTTCCCTGTGTGGTGTCCATTACTTTGTACTTACTTCAGGTTCCTTGTGTGGTGTCCATTACTTTGTACTTACTTCGGGTTCCCTGTGTGGGTGTCCATTACTTTGTACTTACTTCGGGTTCCCTGTGTGGTGTCCATTACTTTGTACTTACTTCGGGTTCCCTGTGTGGTGTCCATTACTTTGTACTTACTTCGGGTTCCCTGTGTGGTGTCCATTACTTTGTACTTACTTCAGGTTCCCCTGTGTGGTGTCCATTACTTTGTACTTACTTCAGGTTCCCTGTGTGGTGTCCATTACTTTGTACTTACTTCAGGTTCCCTGTGTGGTGTCCATTACTTTGTACTTACTTCGGGTTCCCTGTGTGGTGTCCATTACTTTGTACTTACTTCAGGTTCCCTGTGTGGTGTCCATTACTTTGTACTTACTTCGGGTTCCCTGTGTGGTGTCCATTACTTTGTACTTACTTCAGGTTTCCTCTTTGGTGTCCATTACTTTGTACTTACTTCGGGTTCCCTGTGTGGTGTCCATTACTTTGTACTTACTTCGGGTTCCCTGTGTGGTGTCCATTACTTTGTACTTACTTCGGGTTCCCTGTGTGGTGTCCATTACTTTGTACTTACTTCGGGTTCCCTGTGTGGTGTCCATTACTTTGTACTTACTTCGGGTTCCCTGTGTGGTGTCCATTACTTTGTACTTACTTCAGGTTCCCTGTGTGGTGTCCATTACTTTGTACTTACTTCAGGTTCCCTGTGTGGTGTCCATTACTTTGTACTTACTTCGGGTTCCCTGTGTGGTGTCCATTACTTTGTACTTACTTCGGGTTCCCTGTGTGGTGTCCATTACTTTGTACTTACTTCGGGTTCCCTGTGTGGTGTCCATTACTTTGTACTTACTTCAGGTTCCCTGTGTGGTGTCTATTACTTTGTACTTACTTCAGGTTCCCTGTGTGGTGTCCATTACTTTGTACTTACTTCAGGTTCCCTGTGTGGTGTCCATTACTTTGTACTTACTTCAGGTTCCCTGTGTGGTGTCCATTACTTTGTACTTACTTCAGGTTCCCTGTGTGGTGTCCATTACTTTGTACTTACTTCGGGTTCCCTGTGTGGTGTCCATTACTTTGTACTTACTTCGGGTTCCCTGTGTGGTGTCCATACTTTGTACTTACTTCAGGTTCCCTGTGTGGTGTCCATTACTTTGTACTTACTTCAGGTTCCCTGTGTGGTGTCCATTACTTTGTACTTACTTCGGGTTCCCTGTGTGGTGTCCATTACTTTGTACTTACTTCGGGTTCCCTGTGTGGTGTCCATTACTTTGTACTTACTTCAGGTTCCCTGTGTGGTGTCCATTACTTTGTACTTACTTCAGGTTCCCTGTGTGGTGTCCATTACTTTGTACTTACTTCAGGTTCCCTGTGTGGTGTCCATTACTTTGTACTTACTTCAGGTTCCCTGTGTGGTGTCCATTACTTTGTACTTACTTCGGGTTCCCTGTGTGGTGTCCATTACTTTGTACTTACTTCGGGTTCCCTGTGTGGTGTCCATTACTTTGTACTTACTTCGTGTTCCCTGTGTGGTGTCCATTACTTTGTACTCACTTCGGGTTCCCTGTGTGGTGCCCACACATCTCTGCAGAAAATCGCTCCTATACAAGCCCGATGTACAGATTTTCTGTCATTATTAAGTTCTCCCGTCTCACGTGTGTTCATGTCCAGAGTGTAATTAACGTCCTGCATCCAGCGTCGTGTTGACCAGTCCCTCCCTGATCTTCCAAGAACAATGTCTTCCATTGGCTTCTTTCTACACCAATTTTATCTTTGATCCAGATCAAAGATGACACCCATATCTCTTTACATCGTTATACATTACTCCACGGATACCAAGTTACATAACTAGTCTTGCACGCCCAATTGATTTTTTCAAGCATAGAGAAGGGAAATAAATATCTACAGCACAGTTACTTGGAGCCGTTACCCGGGGTGGAGGATGGTCACTACAGCATTTTCATTCTGAATGATACAATCTTATCAGGTTTTAGACCGTCAGAGCTCTAATCCATCGGACTTATGATTTAAAGATTGTATATGGGCAAATTATTTGAGGCACTAAGACATAACACTGTTTGTGTGGGCAATTTGAGACACTAAGACACAATACTGTTGTTTGTGGGCAAGGTAGTTGAGACACCAAAGCACCGTACTGTTTATAAACCGCTTGTCTTGGCTGTTCAGATCAAAATAAATGCCAGAATCTGTGTCTTCCGGATCCATGGCGTTCCAAGCCTATTCTGCAACATGTCAGTCCAATAGCCGTGATTGTCTGATGTTATATGGTGGAACTTGCAGTTACAAGTGGATATCAAATAATGCATTTCAAATACTTATTACGAATAGTAACCTGAAACTTATTTTTAAAACGACATTGTTGTTACTGATTTTGTTGTTGTTGTTGTTGTTGTTATTGTTGTTGTTGTTGTTGCTGTTTTTGTTGGTGATTTTGTTTGTTGTTGTTGTTTGTGTATCTTCTAGAAGACAGTGAGCTTTAACTGATCAGACCGATGTCCCGGCGTTCTGGTTGACTGAAACACGACAAAGGCTTGCATCCAACAGCTTGAAGTTGGAGTAGCGACATTCCTACAAACCCGGTAACAAAGTTATATCTGCACGCCACTGTGTTGTAACTGAGTTGAGATGAGTTATGTTGACTTCTGTTGAGTTGAGATTAGATGAGTTATGTTGAGTTGAGTTATGTTGAGTTGAGATGAGTTGAAAACTGATATCACAGTACTCGCGACATTCCCAAACCCTCTCTGTCCTCATCTTCTACAACCAGCGAAGAGTCGTAATACTAATACTACCAACTGCAGTTTGATTATGTGTCCGTCTGGCATTTTCCTCGGAGCACGGAGTATCAGACGGATCCTATAGTCACTCCCTGCTGCAAAATACTCTCCAGGCCAGGCTGTGTTAAAGCGCTTTCCTTCCCCTCTCCAATGTAATTAATAAAATTAGTGGGGTGTATACAACTGGTACCGAAACTTCCCATCCTTAGAGAAATATATTAGGATGTCACCAGATCTGGAGTTGACACAGCGGTACGGGCTGGCTGAGATGAGCTCTGGGTTGGTCATGTTTCATCCTGGTATTTTAGGTATTGCATTGTGAAAAGACTCCAGACTAATACTCACAGAGATCAAGTTATGTTAGTTTCATGCCTTCAAAACGTCACAACTCAACCTCAGTATTTTTGCCTGTTGTGTAATTTTCTGCGTATTGAACACGAGACAGTTTGCTCATGATCGAGTTTTCCTGAAGTTTATTATGTGAGTGCGCTTCTGCAAAGGGATGCATTAATGAGTGAACAAATGTAATTTTCTGGGCAGCTTTATTTTCTTTCTAGGCGACCGAGGCTAAGACCATTGTGAAAACCAACGCAAAGCGGTTTGTTTTTAATTCTTCTGTGGGTGGCTTCGAACTTTGTATGTCCCTTTTGTGAAACTGGGTTCACTAACCTCTGGCAAAAGAAGGGAGATCAAACCATCTTGAGGAAACGGCTGTCGTGTGCACATACTGGGGTTTGTCCATCAAGAATGATGATGACCATTCATTTCATCCAGTGGGGTTGAAGGTTTGCAGCCGTGAGTTCTAAGATGACTGATAAAGCCTATTGTGGCTCGAAATGTTCTTTGACAATGCGGGCAAAGAATGCTTGATGTTCAAGGAAAAGAATCTCCTGCGGTGGTTTTTTTTTTCTTCTTTTTTGTCCAGTCTTTTTTATTCACAGCTCTTGCATTCTGTTTGCTTCGCAAGTGACAACACTTGCATAACAATGTACGCCAAGAATTTTGTGACAGATGAAGTTGGATGAAAAATGACTTGCGGAATGAACTGGATTAAAGTGAGGAAGAGTTGCGCAATTCGTCGATCCCACTCTCTCGCCTGAGTCCATCTGAATCCAGTGGCAAGACATGTGTGCACATATTAAGAGTTAAGAGATACTCAAGCCCTCATTTAAACGTCACTGAATTAATCTGTGCATTCTATGTATCAGTTCTTGTGGTATAAACAGTATGTAGAGTAGGAACAGAATCCCTGGCTAATTTTTGCAGTAAAAACAAAGACAGGACACAGCTAACACTAAAAGAAAGTAAAGTAACATGATTTGAAAACAGTAGGTTGAAATTAATGCCGAATTCAGCCCACACGAGTTTAACACAGTTTTGGAATTTCTTGTAGGAGGGATACATAGATATATATCTTGGAGGCTTCTGTAGAACATACATGAAGACGCAAATAATACATTATGGACATACAGCTATGTATGTGATCATTACATTTTTTTGTTCGCTTGTTAAACTGTACTAGGTTATAACATGTTCAAAATATATATGTGTGTGTGCATGTATATGTAGTGTGGGCTGGCTCCGTGGCGAAGGAAGTATTGGACGCAATTTGACATACGGCATACCCGCGTTCGAAACACAGCTGCGGGCGATTTGGCAGCAGACCGCCTTGTGTTGTCTTTTAATGAAATGGTATGGGTGCCGGTCGTACAGAAAGCAATGACAAGCTATTGACCGTAACCTTGCCCAGGAATCATGAACAGTCAAAAATGCTAGATTTGACTGCCACGTCCTGTAAAGGATTTGCAACTAACTTTTTTATATAATATGACTGGCATCTTGACGTCTTGATAGACGATCTTTTGTAAAATGGCGTTATTTATACTATCGTCAGTAAAATGGCGTTATGTATACGATCGTCTGTAAGATGGCGTTATTTATACTATCGTCAGTAAAATGGCGTTATGTATACGATCGTCTGTAAGATGGCGTTATGTATACGATCGTCTGTAAGATGGCGTTATTTATACGATCGTCTGTAAAATGGCGTTATGCCTCTCCATAGCAGACAGTCTGGGCTGAGTTTAGAGACCATGTGTTGCCCATGCAACATAATCCCTCTCTCGGCGTGGCTACTTTACCCCAGTGATAAGGTAACGTGAACACGTCTGGAACAAGTCCAGCTGCACAAGTTGCCGGATCAGCAGAGCAGTGCTATAACTATCCACCTACTGAAGCTTCCATCATACACCAGCTGCCAACTAAGGCGTAAGGCCTGGTCTGCCTTGCCATGACATTTGATCTTTAAGATGCATTTCCTCGCCCTGGGGTAAGGTTTGTAACCTCCCAATTGCGCCCCTATGCCTGAAGCACCTCGCACAATGTGAGGTGTTGGGTTTGGTTAGCGCCTCCCACCATTTGGCGCTAACTGAATGCAGGTAGTAGCGTCTACTGTCATACAGTTACAAGTTATTTGCATATCCTTTACAGGATGGCCCAGTAAATTCCATAATTTGTATGTTTGTGATTTCTTGGCACGGTTACGTTCAGTACTTTGCTGTTCCTTTCTGGGCGACCGGCACTCATTCCTTTGTATGGAAACTAACACATAGCGGTCGGCTTCCAAATCGTCCTCAGCTGTGTTTCGAACGCGGTATGCGGGATTACGAATTGTATTCGTAACCCCTTTGCCACAGAGCCGGTAGCTCAGTCATATCTGACTTAGACCTGACTAATAAATTATGTCTATATAATGTTAACTCCCAGGCCAGGAAGCCCGGCTACTAATAAATTATGTCTATATAATGTTTTATTATGTCAGATATAGATTTGTTGTGTATTTTGTTCTTGCTTCAAGGGTAAATATCAGGAGGAGAAAGCAATGTTCTCCCTCTGCCGTGGCTCCATCGTACAGGATGAGATTCGTTTGAGTGTTCCAGTGACCCCACGAGCTATGCTGTTGATTGCGCAGCTGCTGACAGGGTTTCCCATGCGGACAGGTCAAGGATTAGGAACCAGGCGAAGAGAGAGACATGTCTGTTGCCTTGTGTATCAACAGGGCCGTCAAAGGTCAGGAAAGCAAACCCTGAATAAATTCTGGCCGAAGTCTGATGTACTGAGCCGCAGACATGACGCCACATAAACAACGCAACTAACTTGATGATTAAAACAATGTCGTGTGGGCGCATAACCAGACGAGAGGCTTTGGAAAACATATTGGCCATAAGAAAAGTCAGCAGGCATAGACTGAGAGAAATAATGCTGGCTGAACTTAGACAGTGGCATAAAGGACAGCATCAATACAATGAATCCAGATCACCAATGTCCGAGATTTTTGGAGACGCCGGAACGCATTCTCCAGTTATGCGGGCACGTGATGGTGATGATACCCATCTGTCTTCATTGTGATATGTAATTTACTGCATTTCTTTTCTTTAAAAGCTATTTCATTGATATTCAGCTCCAGATCTTGCAGTGATTCTACCGTATGTGACATGTTTCTGCTTGCGGCATGCTATTTGGAGAATGTTTTGTTACATGACCGAACCAACTGACAATCTATATGATAGCAAACATCGACCTGCCTACCCACTTTACTGTCGCAGAGATGTGAAATACTTTAACATGAAACACGTTCTCAGCATTGACGTTGTCTTCATTATCCTGCCGCCATCTTCGTGCTGGTCCAACATTGCTTCTTTCTCCAGGAATCATGCCCTCACGTCAGTTTTCTTTGAGAACCGCTGTGACGTTTAATATTGCCAAACTATTTCAGTTTCCGAGACATGTTGTCTGTAATGAGCCAGTTTTCTTCCGTGTGAATGTTCAGATCTGGCAACAAGTCAGTATTGTCCTTCTCCTCGGGTTACGGTCTTCTAGCAATGTTTCTGGATAATCAAGTTCAATGAAATGATAGAGCTTCAAATATCTACGGAGCCAAATTAAAGCAAGATTTTTAGGGATCTAGTTACGAAACTGCCTGCTTGGCGGGAAACAAAACATACGAGGGTTGGCTGCATTAATAATGTGTTTGTTGTGCGTTTTTAAACCCCTTCGATTCGATAAGACTTTAAGACGTGTGTGATGGGTCAGACTTGGCAGGCATGTAAAGTACTCACCCCAGTCATGCCTCTGAGATATCCAAGTAGTGAATATTGTAGGTGATGATTATCTGCCATATCATATGGAATGGCCACGACTAACTCACAGTCTCGAAGCGTGCAAAGTTTACACCCGTGGCAAGCATTATCACAGCATACACGTGATGGATGCTTACGTGTTTAGCCAGAGTTGCGCCTATCCTGGAATCTCCATGTGAATTTGACGACAGTCCTCGGCTTTTGTGAGCCTCGACTCTGGCACATAGGGCCCTCGGCCTCTTGTACCCACGGATTAAATAAATACATAACTTGCCATGAGGTATCACACTATAGCTCGCCGGAAACGCTGCATTAGAATGGCATGTGTTTGGTGAGTAATCCCCTGGTAGTGGTTGTATAGACGGATTAAATAAATACATAACTTGCCACTAGGTATCACACTATAGCTCGCCGGAAACGCTGAATTAGAAACAAACACGGCATGTGTTCGTTGAGTAATCCCCAATTTTGCAAAACACGGTTTTTTTTTCTTTCCTGTGTGAACTCGTATAAGGACAGATATCAAGGAATAGATTGGCAACCTGCTAATATTGTATCTATTTTCTCGTTGTGTTAGATTACAAGTTGTATTTATTTCGTTGTGAACGGATAGGCTCATGGGCCTTGACTGTTGTATAGATACGCATTGATCGAACATAGGTGATGTCTTGTGATGTTTTGTTGCTCGACTCTACCCGCCTACATGAATCCTCCAACTCCACCTCTTCCGCCTCGCCCATATCTTCTTCTCCTTTCTTTTCTTCTTTTTCCTCTCATACTTCTTCTGCCTCTTCTTCTTCCTATTCTGCTTCGACATCTTCTCTTTCATTCTCTTTGTAGTTTTTCTTTCTTTCTTTCTTTCTTTCTTTCTTTATTTCTTTCTTTCTTTCTTTCTTTCTTTCTTTCTTTCTCTTCTTGTTCATCTTCTTATTAGTTTTCCTCTGTAACTCGTCCGCTGTTGTTACAGTCATGTCTACACAAGAAATATGTAAGTACATTGAAATATTTAAAAGCTCATCGAGACACCCAATTAGCTTAATGTGGAGATTTGTCTTTGTAGGCCGTTACCCAGCCTGCAATGGCAAATCATATCTCAGACTTAAAGAAAACGTTAGTTGTTTTATGTTCTACCTGTCCGTAAGTGCATATTGGGTGACAGAGGCAGTTTCATTCTCTCTGAATAACAATTCAATCTGTAATGTTCTGTTACGATAAGGAACAGGTTCACATATTTAGTTCAATCAGGATACGACAGTTATCCTCATGTCTGTTGAGTTTCACGAGTGACCTGATATTTGTTTAAAAAAATTAGTTGAATATCCTTAACAGGACGTTGCAGTCAAAGCCATGATTTTTTGGTAAGTTTACGTTCAGTAGTTTGCCATTAATTTCTGAACGACCGGAACTTATACCATTGTATAAACGCCAAATCAAGGCGGTCTGCTGGCAAATCTCCGGCAGCTGTATTTCGAACGGAGTATGCGGGATTTCGAATTGCATCCGTAACTCCATCACCACAAAGCTGGTGACCTGATAAGGGTCTTAATGAATAATTTGAAACGATCATATCTGGGAAATGTAATCTGTAATTATTGTTTTGTTTTCAGACTGGTTGATACAAACAAGATAAAGAATTTCATCTGATGTCATGGCGATACTGAGACATCCTTCTTCATTGCTGCTGATTACCGTGGTGCTGTTTGTTGCAGTTGGTGACATTACAGCCCAGGTGTGTGGAGTGTCCAGTCAGCTTCTTTGTTTAAGTTTCGTTAAACTCATAACATAATATTATGTCGGATATAATGTAAAGATATTTATTTTTTGCTGTGTGATTAATTATGTCTGTCTGTCTGTCTGTCTGTCTGTCTGTCTGTCTGTTTGATATATGTCTGTTTGCCTGTCTGTCCATCTGTCCATCCGTCTATTTATCTGTTTATCTACCACCAACCTATCTACCTATCTGTTTACATTCCAACCAACCAAGCTAACTACCTACGTAATTTTCTATCCACCTGCCTATTTACCTACAACTACCTACCTACCTGTCTGTCAGTCAGTATGTCTGTTCCTGTCTCTCTGTCTGTCCATCTATCCATCTCAGCATTAATTAAGTCTCTTGAAAAGGCAACACCACGCCATTAATATTTAGGAACTTAAAGGTCACGGAAGTAGCCATCAGGGAAGCCAGATTTCTTAATGCGACCGACCAAAATAACAAACAATAGACTATTATTCGCGACTGGACAATCACTATCAAGCGCCAGTACCACACAAGTGTTAACGGTCTGATGAAATTAAGAACTGCTAATGTTACATATCTAGAGTTAAAAAACATGGCGACTCCAAGTAACGTCATCAGTTTCTCCTACGAAATATGCAGACATGGGTTATGATCACCAACCACCATAACTGACATTGATATATTTGGTGTTACTAATGAGAACCATGGTCGGAAACTAATCGCTCAATCTCTTTAAGAAACATAATTGAGCCCCAACAAATGGGCACGGTGATGTTTGTGGCCAGGGAGTGGGGTGAGAGATGACTGAGTGGCTGTAGAGGTGAGTCGTCCGCCTCCAACTTGAGCAGGCGGTGAACGTATCGGAATGGTATTTCTTTTTTCAAGAAACGAATCCAGTTTAAAAAATTAAAGGACACTTTTACACATTTCAAGAATCAATGGTCATATGGTGCTAATCCCATGTCTCAAAGAGCACTCGGCATTTGGTGGGTGATATGATCAGTTTCACGTCGGAGATCTCGTGGGTAACATATAACCTCCGAAACGCGGATAGTGGATCGGTCGGCTGTCCTTCTCCGATAAGACCGAGGAATTAGTTAGATCCGTCTGCAGGCTGATCATGTAAGATATCTCGGTATATTTGAAATAAAGAATCAGATTCGCTGGGCTGGTCAGGTTCGTATGCCAGATTACGGGCTCCCTAAACGAATTTTTACGGTGAACTGCATTGTGGTAAACGCTCCGAAGGCGGCTAGAGTAAACTCTTTAAACATACTACAAAAATATTGCTCAAAGCTTTTGGAATTCATCACGACACTTGGGGGACTGCTAACAAGACCGAAATCGTGGCGTGCATCATTACGCAAGGGTGTAGTCACCTGTGAAGCAAACAAGACTGCAAGAACTGCGAAAAAAAGTCTGGACAGAAAAACCACTGCAGGAGAACCTCCTCCTGGAACGTCATGCATTCTTTGCTCACATTGTCTAATAACATTTCGAGCCAAAATAGGCTTTACCAGCCATCTTAGAATTCACGACTGCAAACTTTCAACCCCTCTAGATGAAATGCATAATCATCATCATTCTTGATGGACAAACACCAGGACGTCGGATAACCCTTGGGTGACATACATCCTTTTCAGACACAGGAATTGTGGATTAGTCGACTGCGCTTCTCCGTTAGGCCTATACTACCTACACCTATACTTGTGTATGGAGGTGAAGCGTGGACAATAAGCAGTCAAGCTGAAAAACAGCTGATGGCTGTGAAAATGTTGTTTCTGGGGAATATGCAAAGAATACCATGGACAGACAGAAAAACCAATGAACAAGTGCTTCAAGAAACAAATGAAGATCATAAACTGATTAGAGTCATTAGACGTAGACAGTCAAATTATTTTGGGCATGTTATGAGAAGAAATGAATTGGAGAACTTGATTACGACTGGCAAGATCGAAGGGAAGAAACCAAGGGGAAGACCGAGAAGTAAATACTCGGATGGCTTGGCCACGTGGCGTGGTCAAGACAGGAACATGGAGCTGATCCACGACTCTTGCGATCGAGTGAGATGGTAGAACATGACTGCCCACGCTTATTGGCATGGCACATGATGGATGGATGGTTTGCAGACCGAACGTGTCAAACATCCCTTGGCATATTGGCTGAACATGTCAAACATCCCTCAGCATATTTGAAATTGAAAATACTACCGCCAATAGGCTGTTAGTTAGTTAGTTAGTCGACAGATCATCCTCATTGCACATCGAACCATTCATTTCATAAGTACTCGGATCCCCTCCTCAGCTAATCCCGCAGCGTTTAGCGGCTAACGACGCCAGTTCTGTGTTGGTTTATCAATCTTCTTTGGATTCCTGCGTAGTGTTCTTGTTTGGCCACCCCTCTTTTAATGTGCTGTTCTCGCAGTCTGGCCATGGTTGTAGATTCACAGTCATCACTTGGTTCACGCAAAAGTCTTACTTCTCGTAGAGCATTCAGAATGTCAGCCTGGTCCATGGCGCGTCCGCCCTCCACAGTAGCCTCACCTGCGAGCTTGTCAGCCCGCTCATTTCCTTGTACTCCCGCATGCCCTGGCACGAAGATGAAACTAATCTTTGCCAGGCGAGACCGCTCCAGAGGCAGCAACCATTCTCTTCGGATCGACCCCTCCTCTATCCTCTTGATCATGTTCATTGAGTCGCTAAGGAAACATGCCCTAGTGAATGTCTGTGTCTCGAGCCATGTTATTGCTTTACTTACTGCCATGACTTCCATAGTCAGGCTACTTGTGGTTTCAGTGAAAGCACCAGAGTCCTCCTTCACAATTCTCCCTCCGGCCCGAGCCGTAAAGGCCCATGAGCTTCTCACATGTCGGACGACCGACCCATCTGTGTAGATGACAGCATCACCGTCTAGCGAATTCTCGAAAATCAACGCTTGTACTTCAGCCTCCACAGCAGCCGGATTTTCTTGTCTGCATTTTCTATCTAGTTGGATGCAAACTGAAAAGGATGTGCAGAAATCTGTTGGCACTTGTACCCACTCCTCGCCAGGTTCTAAGTCCTCAAGTGAACACACCTGTTGAAGAATGTCTTCGGCTTGACCCATCCACGACCGTCCTCTTTTTAACCTGCTGCCCTTCACCTTCATAATTTCACTATGCAGTGGATGTTGTGTGTTTGCGTTAACTCTGAGGTAGTCGCGTGCTCTGCAAACTTGTATTCTGTCTTCAATGGTTGGAAAATCAAGAAGGTAGCGCATCGCCCTGCAAGCTGTATCTCTTGTACATCCAAGAATAATGCGCATAGCTTCATTCTGTATCCTTTCCATCCTTTCTATCTGCTTACTGGCTGAGAGTCAGGATTGCCATTGCATACTCAAAACAGACATGACCAGCCCCTCGTACAGAAGACATAGATGGCGCTGCTCACAGTTTGCTGCCGCCATCACCCGCATCGCAGCCAAACCCCGCTTGGCCTTTGTTATCACCTGGTCTATGTGCTCATTATAAGCAAGGCTTCGATCAAACCGTATCCCCAGGTATTTCATTGCCTGCGTTCTTTCCATCGTCTCAGAACACAGCTTTACAGTTGGTGTTGGAGTGTTGACAATATGATTATTCAACGAGAACCAAGTCACTGTTGCCTTTGTTGGGTTGACCATTGCCCCAGCTTCATCACACCAAGTACTTATGCGATTGAGTTCGGTTTGTAGTTCCACAGCAACCTGCTCTCTATCCTTACCCTGACGATACACTAAAACATCATCGGCATATGACAATGTCCTGCCAGGTCCAGTGATCTGCTCACTGGTGATTCTCACTGTGTAGGCGTTGAACAGTACCGGAGATAATGGTGATCCCTGTGGTAGGCCAGGATATATTGTTGTTGGTTCCGAAGTCCAACTGCCACATCTAAAACTACTTTCCGTTGGAAGAGGGCTGCAGCGATCCAACTAAGGAGGAATGGACTTACTTTTAGTTCAAGAAGCTGAAAGCATTAAACAATCCAATGGTACTCTGTTGTACGCGTCCTCAAGATCAATCGCTGCAGCAAAGGTTTCAATGCCTGAGTGGAAACCTTCATAGACATCATGGGAAAAAACTGCTGCATTGGTCCAGGTTTCTCTTTTTGGACGGTACCCACCCAGGGTAGGTGGGAAAACACCTTGCCTCTTTAGCTGGCTTGATATTTTCCTGGCAGTTACCTTCTCCAGCAGCTTGCCTATTGTATTCTGCATGGTTATAATTCGATATGCCTGAATGTGGTTGTGGTCTTTGTCAGGCTTCGGCAAGGGAATCAGATAGCTGTGTAACCATTCATCCTTGATGCTAGCACTCCCTATACTGTTGTTGTTACATGTCTGCTAGTCTCTCTAGCTCATTGTCGGTACACTTATTGATGTCGTCGTATCTTATGCCATCAGGCCCTGGAGCGCTGTTTTTTGATCGTCGAAGCACAGTCTTGATTTCTTTCACTTTCACTGTGTCTTCATCCGAAGTCTTCTGGGCCCTGCACCTGTCTGAGGTGACCTCCTTGGCCAGATTTTGGCCTCCCATGTCTGTCTGGTTGCTCTGCTCTAGATAGCGTTCAGAGAGGGCTTTGCCCTTGTCCTCGTCAGTCCTCTGCCAGATGAGGTCAGCACCTTGGAAGTCAGAAATGCTCTTATTCTTGACTACACCACTCATGCTTTTATGTAGCCGCTAGAACAATTTCAGTGACTTGTCTGTGCTTACTCTTTGACACACCTCTGCCCATTTTTTTACCAGGTTGTTAAAATAGCTTACTTTTGTGTGCAGATCTCTTTCTAAGTGCATGCAGGGACTAGGATGACCAGCTCTGTTCTTCTTGGCATTCTGCCATCTCCTTACAGCACTACGCTTATCCACCCAAGCCTTCTCCACATCGAAATTCCACCAAGGTGGCTGCTCCCAGCTCTTTTTCCTGCCTTGAAGCTTTCTGCGCTTGTCACGTCTTATTTTACTCACCACATCTTGCCCTGTACTGTCATACTGGAATGTCTTTACCTTAAGCTTGTGCTGCCTGGTTCTGCCTTTCTCCACCAATATGCTGCAAGGGTGGTGGTCGCTGCCGTGGTGTCCTAGGACACCCCATCTACACACTGTAGTTAGTGAAGGTGAAACCGGCGCCAGATCTGTCCTCATCGCCTGGACGGCTTGCTGTCCTGGTGACACAGCCACCGTTGATACAAACCAGGTCAATGGTTTCAAGTGCAGTCTCGAGCTCCTCCCCCTGTGTGTTGGAGGAAATGTTTCCCCATGATCTGCCTTTAGTGTTGAAATCGCCACAGAAAATAACATTTCCCTCGTGGCCTAATATGCCACTTAAGCACTGCCACTTCTGGTAATCCATACTCGCGTTGCGGGCATAAACATTAACCAACACGAATGGTATACTGGATTGAACTCTCAACTCCTGTATTTGTATATCGTCACTGTCCCAACTGGACATGTCTAGCTCTGACGCCACCATGCTGTCGCGAACGAGAATCGCCATTCCCAGATGTCGTCTGTTGTAGAAACATTTGAAGCCGGCAATTTGGAGTAGCTGATCGCCCAGTCTCGTCTCCTGGAGCGCTACAATGTCGTTCTTGTAGGCCAGGGTTTCTAAAATAGGACCCCGTTCTTTTACGCGGGCGCAGTTCCAATACAGAATACTGATATTCTTGATTCCTAGACGGTGACACTTGAGTCTAAAACGTCTTAAACCACCACGCTTACCTTGTCTCTTTCTGTCTGCCCGGCGCCCACGCCGCCTCGTTAGGTTGACTGCTGACCGCTCGGAGAACACATGTTGTTCCGCCATGTTGAATAACCGAAAACAACACAAATCACACAGGCTGCGAAGAATTCACTCAAGGATTGCTTCGCTCGATGCACGAAACTCCGTAGCATCCGCGCAGATCTTGAGTAGAAACTCCTGGTTTTACACCCTGGCACACATATTACACGCAAGAGATGAATAAATCCATCTCCTATGCGAAAAAGTAACGATCACACAACTACCCGACCGTCCGTCGCCATCTAGCAACATTTCAAAATTATAAAACCTACCCACCTGCTCTGTGTCGAAGCGGTTACGAATGCAACTTGTAATCCCGCCTTCCGAGTTCGAAACACAGCTGTGGCGCGATTTTGAAGCAGACCGCCTTGTGTTGGTTTCATACAATGGTATAAATGCCAGTCGTTCAGAAAAGCCCGGGAAGGTTAACCGTGTCAACAAATTCCTGAAGAAGCCGGATATGTCGTCTGAAAGGAGAAAATTTCGCAGCTCTGCTATAAACACGTCCCCAAATTACGTCCCCAAAATAAAAACAATAAAAACAATCCGGA
Source organism: Cepaea nemoralis (assembly GCA_014155875.1). NCBI lineage: Eukaryota > Metazoa > Mollusca > Gastropoda > Stylommatophora > Helicidae > Cepaea > Cepaea nemoralis. The sequence goes on from JACEFZ010013518.1 coordinate 152,478, forward strand.
TGAACACAGAAGAAGAGGAAGAAGTTCAGAAAACAATGGCAAACTACTGAACTTGCCAAGAAGTCACAGCCACCAAACAATGCTGGGGTTGACTGCGGAGTCATGTAAAGGATATGAAGCTAAGATTGTTTTGCTTGTTCATTGATAAGGACTTCAGTGGAAAGGTTGGTATATATCTGTGTGTGTTATTGCATTGGTCGAGTTCCTACATCTCTGTTGTGTTGGAGGGCTGGGTGTCAGGACAGCAGCAGCCAGCCCCTTGGTCCCGATACCACAGAGAGTAGGAAACGGCTCAGGTTGCTGTAGCTCCCAACAGGAATACCCCTACAACACACATCTCCATATGGATATAGAGCCTTTGACAGACACGCTAAGGTGTGAAACAGTAGGACTTTGTGCATAGTATACCTGTGCGGGCTGTTGGTTTGTCGAGACTCCTGTCTGTTCCGCTTTTCACATGGGGCAGTGAGGAGCATTTTGTGTAATACTGACTGGCACAGAAACGCAGCATAAGGGGGCGTCCCTTGTCGTGAAGTTGGAACCGCGACTAACTAACTGGCTAATTAGGACTCTACATATTCAAACACACGACATATTGAGATGATGAGGCAGTCAGTTAACTTCTTAACGCCTTTCAGTCCCAAATAATTGGGATGCCATTCTGAAGATTGACTGGCATTCATTTTGTTGAGAACGGGTCGACCCCAGAAACGATAATGTACCCCTGAACCGGTTAAGATCGAATCCAGAAAACTGCTTTCGCAGATAAGCACACTAATACTGCAACAGGCCGCTTGTGTTTAGTTAGTTTTGGAAAACTCCGCCACGGAGCAACCCCGATGTGAGGCTTCCGATCACCACAAGTGTTCTCCCGTAGCCGAATGTTTCGACCCCTTTGCCTGCTTGACGCTCTCAGTGGACGGGCCCGCCAGGAGCATGACTCCAACGCGTTTTTCTCCTGGTGTGTGTTCGCATATCCACCCTCGAGACGTTTCTAATATACAACTTATTCCACACTGACACCGCTATGCGATGTCTGCCCTAGAAGTAACCCTGCCCTCGGGGAGGCGAGCATTGTACATTGTGAATCTATCGGGAACATTCAAACAACGACAGTGGTCACCTGATACGCTAGATTTCATTACTGTGCTCAACCAAAATGTAATACAAGTTACATAATTATATTGCTTTTTCTCCCGTCTTTTGCAGCATTCAGAAGCCTGCTACACGTTGTGTGATCCGACAACACCCGATGTTATACACGTGGGGCCTGATGATATCCCGTTCAGAATTGACAGCCCAAACTTTGGCACCAATAACTACAGTAACAACGCCAATTGCTCATTTACTCTGCAATCTGGCTCCCAGCCGTTGGTTCTAACGTTTTACTACAGGTAAGTTTTGGACTGTGCATCCTGTAGTTATTGCTATATGCGAGTGTCTATACATGTGCGAGTAAGTGTTGAACTCTGCACATCATGTAATTAATTATGTACCTGTGTGTCTATATGTGAACGTGTGTTGGAATATGTATGTACAACATGTAATTACTTCTCTATCTCAATGTCTACTATGATGTCAAAGGGGACACCGTTAAACAATGGTGCTGTACCGTCGATGCCTGCTTCCAATGTAGGCACTTCCAGTGACACTCATAGCAATCCCTCGCTGGACGGTAATCTACAACCCTATGAGTGGAACCGTCAACTTCAGCAGCTAATGCGATACAATCCTGCAGCCCTGCACCAAGCATTCATGATATCACTCCAGCAAAGACATTTTCCTGCCCCCTCTAACAGCCTTAACTATTTCTAAATAAAGTTTCAAAGGAAATGGATCCCGGACAATCCCCCATTTCCTGCCATGTAGCTGATTGCTGGCTCGTCTATTCAGCCACAGTGACAGAAGTAAGCAGGAACATGTATCACATGAAAATAGCAAACAAGCTAATGTCCTTGCCATTCTTCAGTGTTTATTATTCACAATTATCGCAGCACTGAATATTACTCACTGCCGACCGATGCGGGCTGGCATGCGCTAAGAATGTACCTATCTAACCAATGTTCAATACCGAAGTACAGTTCTTATAATTATCGCTATCACCAACTTACGGTCACTTGCCCTTGACATCGGGCATGGGGCATTCTCAACTGCCGTCAACTCGGCACGCGGTAATAGAGCTTGAATCGCTGTGCAATTAGCCGCTCAGGTTGGGCGACATACTTTTGCCTCAGGCTGAAGTGTCGTTCCAATCTTGGAGTAATGTCAACTTCATGTCGCTTGGCTTCTGTACTTGTTTTTCCCACTGTCCCAGACGCGGGCCCTGGCTAGACTGATTCTGTCCAGCCGTGTCCTCTCCGTGGACTACACAACTCCTGTCACGTGATACGCAACTTCTCGGACTGACTTCCCTTTGGTCTTCATCATCATCATCCGTTGCTCACCGACTTCCCTCAACTTAGTCGTGTATATTTATATATTTACTCTTCTATGGTAAAAATGTTCTTACTCTATCAGTTTACCGCTGTGCTACCTCATATCGGTCCATGGCATCTAGACTTGTTTTAGTATGTGCTATTAAATTTAGCTTCAATTATTACGTATACTGTGTAGGGGCAGGGGGAATGTTTAGGGAGGCAGTACGAAAGGGGGGAATGACGTTCTAATAATATGTTGAGGGGGGGGGATGACGTCCTAAAAATATGGTGAAGGGGGGCACGGGTCAAAAAAGGTTGCGAACCACTGTTCTAAAGCATTAAACATTTCTGTTGTGACGCTGTCTGAACCGGGGGTCTTGCCATATTTCATATGGTTAAGAGCATTCTTAACCTCTATCTTCAAAATTGCTGGTCATTATTATTTTGAACATCATACTGTTCGTCTCTGTTATCGTCATAAGGTGTTTTCACGTAATCTGACCATACACGTAAGATCTGATGTTTTTCTGTTATGACTCTTCCATCTTTTGTCTTTAGGCAGCCTGCTGATGTACGTGTTCTTTTATTAGTAAGCTCCTGAATTCTTTTGTGCATTAGTTTCTCATTTTTACTGTTGTGTTGTTTTTTCAATTTCTCTGCAATTTTTCTCAAGCCATGATTCTTTTGCCTCCTTACATAAGTTCTGGCTATTCTGTGAAATTCTACATATTTGGCAGGATTATTTTTGTTCTGTCTTCTTGTTTCCATTAGTTGTAAAATTTCTTCAGCCATCCATGTCTTACGGCCCACTTTCTTTACTTTTGGAATAGTTTTTTTCTGCTGCACAACTGATTGAATTCTTCAGCATTTCCCATTGATCATCTACATCTTGAAATAGGATCTCTAGATCAGACAATAAATCACATTTGTTCTTTACTTCTATGTTAAAATTATCTTGTATTTCTTTGTCAGTTTTCAATTTGCACAAGTCATATTTAGGGTTTCCTGCTGTATACTTGACTTTCTATAACTTTACCCTCAATGTGCCTGTAATTAATCTGTGATCACTGTAACAGTCTGCATTTGGAACTGTTTTTACGACTGTTAACACATTTCGAAACCTTTTGCTAATCAGGATGTAATCTACCTGGTTTTTAATCCTGCTGCCTGGACTCCTCCATGTGCATAATCTTCTAGGATGCTGTTTAAACCAGGTGTTTCCTACAACCATATTTTGTTCTTTAGCTCATTCTACAAGTCTGTATCCTCTTTCATTTCTTTCTCCCAAACCATGGTTGCTTACACTGCATCCATCACTTTGCTTTCCTATTTTTGCGTTGAAATCACCCATTATGATATTTATTTCTGATTTTTTACAGTTTTTCAAAGCAGACTACGTGTCATTATAAAATTCCTCTATACTTTCTTCACTGCATTCACTTGTTGGGGCATATACTTGAATGACATTTATTTTAAAAGGACTTCCGTTTAATTTTACTAATAGAACTCTGTCTAACACAGCCCGATATCCTTTGACAGAATTTGATGTTTGCTTGTCTAATATAATGGCTACACCTCTTTGCTGTTCTTCTCCCCCAGAGTAAATAATCTTACAATTCTCTCCTGTCATTATCCCTGCTCATTTCCATCTCGTTTCCGATATTATTAATATGTTAATCTTCTCTCTCTCCATTTCTTTTTTGATGTTTTCTAGTTTTCCATCTGCATTCATTGTTCTAACATTCCAAGTTCCTACTTTCAATGATATTAATCTTTTGCACCTAGTAGCCTGTTGACGGTCTGGAGTCTCCTGGTGCGCATGAGTATCCCTACCGGGCGAGGCTGCTCCTATGGAGCACCCATTTACGCCGTTTCTCTGATTATCGATGAGTCCACACAACATTATTTTCTTGGCATCTGTAAAGAAGGTAGTTTGCCATTGCTTTCCTTCCTAGCAGTGACCATACTAGTCAGTGACCGTAGCTATTGTCTCCTCAAAAAAGAGATCGTCTGCCTACCGTCGTGAAGGTGGAGACCATAACCTACAACTATCTGTCGGCCGCTCATCATCTTCATCCACCACCTGCACGCATGGCTTCACGTAACCCTGATAGGGGGTGAGGGGGGGGGGGGGGCTAAACGGGTACTCCACCTTGCCCAAGGGTGTCCCGTAGGCTAGCGGAGGGAAGGAGGCGCCTTATTTCTCCTTTGATAGGAGATACCCCTACCCAGCTACCCGGACATATATATATATATATATATATATATATATATATATATATATATATATATATATATATATATATATATATATATATGTGTGTGTGTGTGTGTGTGTGTGTGCGTGCGTGTGTGTGTGTGTGTGTGTGTGTGTGCAAGTCTATGACTATGTACATAATTAGTTACTTCTGTATTCCAGTGTCTATATGTGTGTGTGTGTGTGTGTGTGTGTTTGTATGTGTGTGTATGTGTGTGTGTTTGTATGTGTATGTGTGTATGTGTGTGTATGTGTGTGTGTTTGTATGTGTGTATGTGTATGTGTGTGTGTTTGTATGTGTGTATGTGTGTGTTTGTGTGTGTGTGTGTGTATGTGTGTGTGCGTGTATGTGTGTGTGTGTTTGTATGTGTGTGTATGTGTGTGTTTGTATGTGTGTGTGTATGTGTGTGTGTTTGTATGTGTGTGTGTGCGCGTGTGTGTGTGTGTTTGTATGTGTGTGTGTCTGTATGTGTGTGTGTGTGCGTGCGTGTGTATGTGTGTGTGTGTGTGTGTGTGTGTGTGTGTGTGTGTGTGTGTGTGTGTGTGTGTGTGTGTGTGTGTGTGTGTGTGTTTGAACACGGTTGAACTCTAGGTGCACATTGCCAGGTAAACAGATTATGTCATTTCCAGTGCAGTTCGCTATCAACATCACTAGTGCTCTCGCCCTCACGGATATATCACCTTGATACACCTGAGGTGAACTTAACATGACAACTTTGAGTTAGCGGCCCCTAGATATGTAGCAGACGTCTGCGTGATCGGAAGGATAAGAGAGCTCGCTTTCACGCTTCCGGTGCGCTAATGATAAGGTAGGAGGTTTAACCCCTACACCGGCATGAAGTTGGACTTGGACGTGCTTAGTTTTATGGCTCATAAAGTGAACATGAAAGAGATGCGTGCAATCTGGAAGTTGTTCTTGAACCAAAGATCCGGCATCAGAAATATCACTGGACGTATCCGAACATTTAATGGTCATCGCCATCAATCTTCATCGCCATCTTCCTGCTGGTTCTAGTTCTCCTCATCCGTGTCCACCTCCTATCATTCCCCTCGTCATTCAACTCCATCATTCTTCTTTATCTTAAACACTGTACTTCCACTTTTTCATACCCTCTGCTTCTCCAGTTCATCCTTCTTCTTCTTCTTCTTCTTCTTCTTCTTCTTCTTCTTCTTCTTCTTCTTCTTCTTCTTCTTCTTCTTCTTCTTCTTCTTCTTCTTCTTCTTCTTCTTCTTCTTCTTCTTCTTCTTCTTCTTCTTCTTCATCTATTGTTCTTCGTTTCGGAGCTTATTCTCGACAATGGTTATACCACACAATACTTAGTAATGATAACAGACATATTACAAGGTATATTCACGTCCGTCAACAAGCTGAATATGATGCTGGTTCACTTCTATTTTTCTACTATTTTCCAGACATTTTGAAGTGGAGTTCAACCCAGGTTGCCACTTTGATTCCCTCTGCATCCATGGGATGACCTTTTGCGGCAGCTGGGTGACCGGGCATGAGTTTAGATACATCCTCCCCGAAAACTGCACGTCTACTGTTTTCTTCGTATCCGATAGCTCGGAGACAATGTCTGGCTTTGAGGTCAGTGATTTAATTCAGCAGGCTTTGTGTTTACATCTGTAAGAATCATATAATTATGACACCCTTTTGAGTTTCATGAACACAATTTTGACACCATTCAGTTTAATCTAAACAATTCAATGTTTCATCTGCATAATGTTGACACCAGTAAGTGCTTCATATACACAATTTTGACACCATTCAATGTTTCATCTACACAATTTTGACACCATTTAAGTTTCATTTGCACAATTCTGATACCATTTGATGTTTCATTTACATAATTCTGACACAATTTAATGTTTCATCTACACAACTCAGACACCGTTAAATGTTTCATCTAAACAATTTCTCTACATGATTCTAAAACCATTTAATGTTACATCTACATACGAGGTTCGTCCAGCAAGAATCAGGATTTTGTTATGATAACCAGAAGATGAAGACTATTAAGTTTAGTAACTAATCCAAAGTGAACAGTAGTTACAGTACACATCTGAAACTCTGTGCTGGAATGGGCAATTATCAGCAATACTCCCGCGCCTTATTTTTGAAAATGGCATCGAACCGTTTGACTCCAGCTCGGGAGCAGCGTTTTGTGATAACATCTTTGATAAAAGGAGATTCAAAACCCGCTAAGATTTATCGTCGTCTGACACATGTGTTTAGAGAACAGACTGTAGCACGTTTAGCAGTGTTTGAGTGTTGCAAGCGCTTTCGTGAAGGTCATAATCCATCTAGCTTGAGCTTTATGAAGGTAAAGGGTAAAGGTCACCCGAAACGTGTCATTTACGTGAAGCGATACAGTGTCGAAAAGACTGTATACAGTCGCCAAAACTGTTGCAATTATTGACGAATTGCATAGGAAGGTACCGCCATAAGTCCAGACTTGACTCCGAGTGATTAACACCTTTTTGGCTTTTGAAACAGCATCTTGGAGGACAACAGTTTGACGCAATGACGAAGTTAATAATAGGGTAATTACTAATTAATATTTTTAATACTAATTAATACTGCACTAGTTAGTAGTACTAGTTCACCAATGGCTCAAGAATCAGCCAAACGAATTTTAATGCTGCCGGAATATAGAAGCTGGTAGCCCGATGAGAAAGATATGTTGTAGTGGCAGGAGAATACGTCGACAAATAAAAGAGGTAAATGCAATCGATCTCGCATAGTTATCTAGAGATGGCATCAGTCTAGATACTTACTGGATGACCCTGGTAATTCTGAAATTTGTTAATGTTACACCTATAGGCGTCTGACACCATTTAATGTTACATCTGCACAATTCTGATAACATTTAATGTTACATCTACACAATTATGATAACATTTAATGTTACATCTGCACAATTCTGATAACATTTAATGTTACATCTACACAATTATGATAACATTTGATGTTACATCTGCACAATTCTGATAACATTTAATGTTACATCTACACAATTCTGATAACATTTAATGTTACATCTGCACAATTCTGATAACATTTAATGATTCATCTGCACAATTCTGATAACATTTAATGTTACATCTGCACAATTCTGATAACATTTAATGTTACATCTGCACAATTCTGATAACATTTAATGTTACATCTGCACAATTCTGATAACATTTAATGTCACTTCTACAAAATTCTGATAACATTTAATGTCACTTCTACAAAATTCTGAAACCATTTACCTCTATATAATTATGAAACCATGTAATGTCAAATCTACAAGATTCTTACACCATCTAGTATTAAATCTGCAATATTCTCACACCATTTAATGTCATACATTCTTTCACTATTTAATGTCAAATCTGCAATATTCTCACACCATTTAATGTTATATCTGCAAGATGCATACACCATTTAATGTCATACATTCTTTCACTATTTAATGTCAAATCTACAATATTCTTACACCATTTAATGTTAAATCTATAATATTCTTACACCATTTAATGTTACATCTATAATATTCTTACACCATTTCATGTTAAATCTACCAGAATCTTACACCATTTAATGTTAAATCTACCAGATTCTTACACCATTTAGTGTAAAATCTTCAATATTTTTACACCATTTAATGTCAAATCTACAAGATGCTTACAGCGTTTAATGTCACATCTACAGTATTCTTACACCATTTAATATCAAATCTACAACACACTTACACCATTTAATATCAAATCTACAACACACTTACACCATTTAATATCAAATCTACAACACACTTACACCATTTAATATCAAATGTACAACACACTTACACCATTTAATATCAAATGTACAACACACTTACACCATTTAATATCAAATATACAACACACTTACACCATTTAATATCAAATCTACAACACACTTACACCATTTAATATCAAATCTACAACACACTTACACCATTTAATATCAAAACTACAACACACTTACACCATTTAATATCAAATCTACAACACACTTACACCATTTAATATCAAATCTACAACACACTTACACCATTTAATATCAAATCTACAACACACTTACACCATTTAATATCAAATCTACAACACACTTACACCATTTAATATCAAATGTACAACACACTTGCACCATTTAATGTCACATTTACAATATTATTACACCATTTAATGTTAAATCTACAAGATGCTTACACCATTTAATATTACATCTACATAAACATGAAACACTTTAATATTACCTCTACATAATTATAAAACCGTTTAATGGTAACTATACATAAATATGACACAATTTAATGTCAAATCTAGAAGATTCTAACACAATTTAATGTCACATCTACAACATTCCAACACCATTTAATGTCAAATCTACAAGATTCCAACACCATTTAATGTTACACCTTCATACTTATGAGACTATTTAATGTTACATCTTCATAATTCTGACAGCATATATTGTTAAATCTATTAAAATATGCCCCTATTTTATATTTTAGCTATACAATTCTGATATAATTCAGTTTCTCCACTACATAAATAGCACGCCATTAGATGTTTATTTGGACAATAATGATACACCTTCAAATGTTTCAATTATAAGATATGTAACTTTGACAACTGTTGCACGTCTGCCAAGATAATTGTGACACTGTTTGATGTGTTAATTAGACAATTTTAAACATGTTCAATCTTTTGATTAGACAATTGTCACCGTTTTAAATGGGGTGATTAGTAACTGGGCGAGCCCGTTTATGAATCAATATTAGGAAATTTCCATTGCAAAACTATGACAACTTTTAATGCTGCCATTTGACAGTTATGACAAGCTTTTATTACAAAGCTATGAAATTGTCGGTGTTTTCATTACAAAATTATGACTTGTGTCAATGTTTTTACTACACAATTATGACAAGTTTCGATGCTTTCATTATAGAAATATGACACCTTTCAGTGCCTTTATTACATAATTATAACACCTTTCTATGTTTTCATCAAATAATGATGACATTTTAGTGTTTCTATTATAAACTTATAACACCTATGCTTTTATTACAAAAATTATAACACTTTTAATTGCTTTCACTACAAATTTATGACACAGGTCAATGATTCCATTACACAATTATGAAACCTGTCAACAATGCGTGTACAAAAATTATGACACCCTTCGATCTTCTCATTAGATACTCGTGACACCAGAACTGGCTGTGAATAACGAAAGAGTGGAACAAGCCATAGGTGATGGCTCTGACGTTCACAGCATTTCCTATGTGCCAACTACGTACTACCCAGGAATGGCATGTAGTGACAGATGCCCAATACCACCCATGACCCCTTCAATGTTCCCAATATCTTTATACCTTACCAGAACTACCAGTACAGTTGCAACTACTAGGGCACAAATCATATCCACTGACACTTCCGCAGCTAAAACAGAAACGTTCACCGCAATTGCTGAACAATCTATAACAGCTACTGAACATCCTGTCACAACTACTGAGTGTACAACAACTGCTGATAAACTTATCACAATAGCTGAACCATCTACAACAGCTATTGAACCACCCCCCAACACTACTCAACGAACCCCACAACTACTCAACCACCCACCACAACTACTCAACCACCCACCACAACTACTCAACCACCCACCACAACTACTCAACCACCTGCCACAACTACTCAACCACCCACAACAACTACACAACCACCTGCAACAACTACTCAAACACCCACCACAACTATTCAACAACCTGCCACAACTACTCAACCACCAGCAACAACTACTCAATCACCTGCCACAACTACTCAACCACCTGCCACAACTACTCTACCACCTGCCACAACTACTCAACCACCTGCCACAACTACTCAACCACCAGCCACAACTACTCAACCACCTGCCACATCTACACAACTACCTGCCGCAACTACTCAACCACGTTCCACAACAACTGAACAGCCTTCCACAACAACTGAAACACCTTCCACAACTACTCAACCACCTGTCACAGCTACGCAACCACCTGCCACAACAACTCAACCACCTGACACAACTACTCAACCGCCTGATACAACTACTCAACCACCTTCCACAACAACAGAACCGCCTGTCACAACAACACAGCCACCTGCCACAACTACTCAACCACCTTCCACAACAACTGAACCGCCTGCCACAACTATTCAACCACCTTCCAACACAACTGAACCGCCTGCCACATCTACTCAACCACCTGCCACAACAACTCAACCACCTGCCACAACTACTCAACCACCAGCCACAACTACTCAACCACCTGCCACAACTACTCAACCACCAGCCACAACTACTAAACCACCTGTCACAACTACTCAACCACCAGCCACAACTACTCAACCACCAGCCACAACTACTGAACCGCCTGCAACAACTACTCAACCACCTTCCACCACAACTGAACCGCCTACCACATCTACTCAACCACCTGCCACAACTACTCAAACACCTGCCACAACTACTCAACCACCAGCCACAACTACTCAACCACCTGCCACACCTACTCAACCACAAGCCACAACTACTCAACCACCTGCCACAATAACTCAACTGCCTGCCACAACTACTCAACCACGTTCCACAACAACTGAAAAACATTCCACACCAACTGAACCACTTGCCACAACTACTCAACCACCTGTCACAGCTACTCAAACACCTGCCACAACTACTCAACCACCCGTCACAGCAACTCAACCACCTGCAACAATTACTCAACCACAAGCCACAACTACTCAACCACCTGCCACAACTACTCAACTACCTGCCACAACTACTCAACCACGTTCCACAACAACTGAAACGACGTCCACAACAACTGAACCACCTGCCACAACTACTCATCCACCTGTCACAGCTACTCAACCAACTGCCACAACTACTCTAGCACCTGACACAACACCACAACCAACTGAAACAACTCAACCACCTGCCACAACAACCCAACCACCTACCACAACAACACAATCACCTGCCACAACAACACAACCACCTGCTACACCAACACAACCACCTGCCACAACTACTCCAGCACCTGTCACAACAACTCAACCACCTGCCACAACAACTCAACCATCTGCCACAACTACTCAACTACCTGCCACAGCTACTCAAACACCTGCCATAACTACTCAACCACCTGCCACAGCTACTCTAGCAACTGCCACAACTACTCAACCACCTGCCACAGCTACTCAAACACATGCCACAACTACTCAACCACCTGCCACAGCTACTCTAGCAACTGCCACAACTACTCAACCACCTGCCACAACAACTAAACCATCTGCCACAACTACTCAACTACCTGCCACAACAACTCAGCCATCTGCTACAACTACTCAACCACCTGCCACAGCTACACAACCACCTCCCACAGCCACTATAGCACCTGCCACAACTACTCAACCAACTGCCACAGCTACTCAGCCAACTGCCACAACTACTCAACCATCTACCACAGCTACTCTAGCACCTGCCACAGCTACTCAACTACCTGCCACAACTACTCAACCACCTGAAATAACACCTCAACCACCTGCCATAACTACTCAGCCACCGACCACAACTACTCAATCACCTGCCATAACTACTCAACCACCTGCCATAACTACTCAACCACCTGCCACAGCTACTCAAACACCTGTCACAGCTACTCAACCAAGTGCAACAACTACTCAACCATCAGCCACAACTACTAAACCAACTTATGCAGCAACACAACCACCTGCAACAACAATACAACCATCTGCCACAACAACACAACAGCCTGCCACAGCAACTCAACCACTTGCCACAACTACTCAACAACCTGCCACAACACAACCACCTGCCACAACAACACAACCACCTGCCACAAAAACACAACCACCTGACACAACAACACAACCACCTGCCACAACTACACAACCACCTGCCACAACAACTCAACGACCTGCCACAACAACACAACCACCTGCTACAACAACTCAACCACCTGCAACAACATCACAACCACCTGCCACAACAACACAACCACCTACCACAACAACACAACCAGCTGCTACAACAACTCAACCACATGGCACAACAACACAACCACCTGACACAACAACACAAGCAACTGTCACAACTACTCTAGCACCTGTCACAACAACACAACCACCTGCCACAATAACACAACCACCTGCCACAACAACTCAACCACCTGCAACAACATCACAACCACCTGTCACAACAACACAACCACCTAACACAACAACACAACCACCTTCCACAACAATTCAACCACCTAACACAACAACACAACCACATGACACAACAACACAAGCAACTGCCACAACTACTCTAGCACCTGCCACAACAACACAACCACCTGACACAACAACACAAACACCTGCCACAACAACACAACCACCTGACACAACAACACAACCACCTGCCACAACAACTCAACCATCTGTCACAACAACACAAACACCTGCCACAACAACACAAAAACCTGCCACAACAACACATCCACTTGACACAACAACACAACCACTTGACACAACAACACAAACACCTGCCACAACAACACAACCACTTGACACAACAACACAACCACCTGAAACAATAACACAACCACCTGACACAACTACTCTTGCACCTGCAAGAACAACACAACCACCTGACACAACAACACAACTACCTGAAACAACAACACAACCAATTGACACAACAACACAACCACCTGAAACAACAACACAACCACCTGACACAACTACTCTTGCACCTGAAACAACAACACAACCACCTGACACAACAACACAACCACCTGACACAACTACTCTAGCACCTGAAACAGCAACACAACCACCTGACACAACTACTCTAGCACCTGACACAACAACACAACCACCTGACACAACAACACAACCACCTGACACAACTACTCTAGCACCTGCCACAACAACACAACCACCTGCCACAACTACTTTAGCACCTGCCACAACAACACAACCACTTGCCACAACAACACAACCACCTGCCACAACAACACAACCATCTGATACAACAACACAACCACCTGCCACAACTACTCTAGCACATGCCACAACAACACAACCACCTTCCACAACAACACAACCACCTGCCACAACACCACAACCATCTGAGACAACAACACAACCACCTGACACAACTGTTCTAGCACCTGACACAACAACACAACCACCTGCCACAACAACACAACCATCTAAGACAACAGCACAACCACCTGACACAACTTCTCTAGCACCTGACACAACAACACAACCACCTGACACAACAACACAACCACCTGACACAACGAATCTAGCACCTGCCACAACAACACAACCACCTGCAACAACTACTTTAGCACCTGCAACAACTACTTTATCACCTGCCACAACTACTCAACCACCTGACACAACAACTCAACCACCTGACAAAACAACACAACCACCTGACACAACAACATTACCACCTGACACAACACCACAACCACCTGCCACAACAACACATCAACCTGCCACAACAACACAATTACCTGCCACAACAACACAACCACCTTCCACAACTACTCAACCACCTGCCACAACCATTCAACCACATGCCACAACTACTCAACCACTTGCCACAACACCTCAGCCACCTCCCACAACTACTCAACCACCTGCAACAACTACTCTACCTCCTGCCACAACTACTCAACCATCTGCCACATCTACTCTAGCACCTGCAACAACAACACAACCACCTGACACAACTACTCTAGCACCTGCCACGACAACACAACCACCTGCAACAACAACACAACCACCTGACACAACTACTCTAGCACCTGCCACGACAACACAACCACCTGCCACAACTACTCTAGCACCTGCCACGACAACACAACCACCTGCCACAACTACTCTAGCACCTGACACAACACCACACCCAACTGAAACAACAACACAACCACCTGCCACAACACCTCAACCACTTGCCACAACTACTCAAGCACCTGCCACAACTACTCAACCACCTGCCACAACTACTAAACAAACTGCCACAACAACACAACCACCTGACACAACAACACAACCACGTGCCACAACTACTCTAGCACCTGACACACCTACTCACCCACCTACCACACCAACACAGCCACCTACCACAACTACTCTAGCACCTGCCACAACAACACAACCACCTGACACAACAACACAACCACCTGCCACAACTACTCTAGCACCTGATACAACACCACCACCACCTTCCGCAACAACACAACCACCTGCCACAACACCACAACCATCTGAGACAACAACACAACCACCTGACACAACTACTCTAGCACCTGACACAACAACACAACCACCTGCCACAACAGCACAACCACCTGACACAACAACACAACCACCTGACACAACAACACAACCACCTGACACAACGACTCTAGCACCTGCCACAACAACACAACCACCTGCAACAACTACTTTAGCACCTGCCACAACTAGTCAACCACCTGACACAACAACTCAACCACCTGACAAAACAACACAACCACCTAACACAACAACATTACCACCTGACACAACACCACAACCACCTGCCACAACAACACAACAACCTGCCACAACAACACAATTACCTGCCACAACAACACAACCACCTTCCACAACTACTCAACCACCTGACACAACCACTCAACCACTTGCCACAACTACTCAACCACCTGCCACAACTACTCAACCACCTGCAACAACTACTCTACCACCTGCTACAACGACTCAGCCACCTGCAACAACAACACAACCACCTGCCACAACTACTCTAGCACCTGCCACAACAACACAACCACCTGACACAACAACACAACCACCTGCCACAACTACTATAGCACCTGACACAACACCACAACCAACTGACACAACTCAACCACCTGCCACAACAACCCAACCACCTACCACAACAACACAATCACCTGCCACAACAACACAACCACCTGCTACACCAACACAACCACCTGCCACAACTACTCAAGCACCTGTCACAACAACTCAACCACCTGCCACAACAACTCAGCCACCTACCACAACAACTCAACCACCTGCCATAACAACTCAATCACCTGTCACAACTACTCAGCCACCTGCCACAACTACTCAACCACCTGCCACAACAACACAACCACCTGCCACAACAACACAACCACCTGCCACAACTACTCAGCCACCTGCCACAACTACTCAACCACCTGCCACAACAACACAACCACCTGCCACAACAACTCAGCCACTTGCCACAACAACTCAGCCACTTGCCACAACAACTCAACCACCTGCCACAACAACACAACCACCTGCCACAACAACACAACCACCTTCCACAACTACTCAGCCACCTGCCACAACTACTCAACCACCTGCCACATCAACACAACCACCTGCCACAACAACTCAGCCACTTGCCACAACATCTCAGCCACTTGCCACAACAACTCAACCACCTGCCACAACAACTCAAGCACCTGCTACAACAACTCAACCACCTGCCACAACAACACAACTACCTGCCACAACAACACAACCACCTGCCACTACAACACAACCACCTGCCACATCAACACAACCACCTGACACAACAACACAAGCAACTGCCACAACTACTCTAGCACCTGCCACAACAACACAACCACCTGCCACAACAACACAACCACCTGATACAACAACACAACCACCTGCCACAACTACTCAACTACCTGCCACAACAACTCAACCTCCTGCCACAACTACTCAACCGCCTGCCACAATAACTGAACCGCCTGCCACAACTACTTACCCACCTGCCACAACTACTCAACTACCTGCCATAACTATTCACCCACCTGCCACAACTACTCATCCACCCGCCACAACTACTCAACCACCTGCCACAACTACTCAACCACCTTCCACAACTTCTCACCAGCCTGCCATTACTCAATCACATACCACATCTACTGAACAACCAACAACAACTACTCAACCACCTACCACAACTTCTAAACAACATGTAACAACTATTGAACCATGCCCAACAACTACTGAACCCACTACTACAACTACCGAACCCAAGACTACAACTACTGAACCATGCCCAACAACTACTGAACCCACTACTACAACTACTGAACCCACTACTACAACTACTGAACCATGCACAACAACTACTGAACCCACTACTACATCTACTGAACCCACTACTACAACTACTGAACCATGCACAACAACTACTGAACCCACTACTACAACTACTGAACCCACTACTACAACTACTGAACCCACTACTACAACTACTGAACCCACTACTACAACTACTGAACCTACTACTACAACTACTGAACCATGCACAACAACTACTGAACCCACTACTACAACTACTGAACCCACCACTACAACTACTGAACCCACTACTACAACTACTGAACCATGCACAACAACTACTGAACCCACTACTACAACTACTGAACCATGCACAACAACTACTGAACCCACTACTACAACTACTGAACCCACCACTACAACTACTGAACCATGCCCAATAACTACTGAACCCACTACTACAACTACTGAACCCACTACTACAACTACTGAACCCACTACTACAACTACTGAACCCACTACTACAACTACTGAACCATGCACAACAACTACTGAACCCACTTCTACAACTACTGAACCCACTACTACAACTACTGAACCCACTACTACAACTACTGAACCCACTACTACAACTACTGAACCCACCACTACAACTACTGAACCCACTACTACAACTACTGAGCCAACCACTACAACTACTGAACCCACTACTACAACTACTGAACCATGCACAACAACTACTGAACCCACTACTACAACTACTGAACCCACTACTACAACTACTGAACCCACTACTACAACTACTGAACCCACTACTACAACTACTGAACCCACTACTACAACTACTGAACCATGCACAACAACTACTGAACCCACTACTACAACTACTGAACCCACCACTACAACTACTGAACCCACTACTACAACTACTGAACCATGCCCAACAACTACTGAACCCACTACTACAACTACTGAACCCACTACTACAACTACTGAACCATGCCCAACAACTACTGAACCCACCACTACAACTACTGAACCCACTACTACAACTACTGAACCCACCACTACAACTACTGAACCATGCACAACAACTACTGAACCCACTACTACAACTACTGAACCATGCCCAACAACTACTGAACCCACTACTACAACTACTGAACCCACCACTACAACTACTGAACCATGCACAACAACTACTGAACCCACCACTACAACTACTGAACCATGCACAACAACTACTGAACCCACTACTACAACTACTGAACCCACCACTACAACTACTGAACCATGCCCAACAACTACTGAACTCACTACTACAACTACTGAACCCACTACTACAACTACTGAACCCCCCACTACAACTACTGAACCATGCCCAATAACTACTGAACCCACTACTACAACAACTGAACCCACTACTACAACTACTGAACCCACTACTACAACTACTGAACCCACTACTACAACTACTGAACCATGCACAACAACTACTGAACCCACTACTACAACTACTGAACCCACTACTACAACTACTGAACCCACTACTACAACTACTGAACCATGCACAACAACTACTGAACCCACTACTACAACTACTGAACCATGCTCGACAACTACTGAACCCACCACTACAACTACTGAACCCACTACTACAACTGCTGAACCCACCACTACAACTACTGACCCATGCACAACAACTACTGAACCCACTACTACAACTACTGAACCCACTACTGCAACTACTGAACCATGCCCAACAACCCCTGAACCCACTACAACAACTACTGAACCCACCACTACAACTACTGAAACCACTACTACATCTACTGAACCCACAACTACTGAACCCACTACTACAACTACTGACCCATGCGAAACAACTACTGACCCCACTACTACAACTACTGACCCATGCGAAACGACTACTGAACCCACTACTACAACTACTGAACCCACTACTACAACTACTGAACCCACTACTACAACTACTGAACCCACTACTACAACTACTGAACCCACTACTACAACTACTGAACCCACTACTACAACTACTGACCCATGCGAAACAACTACTGAACCCACTACTACAACTACTGACCCATGCGAAACGACTACTGAACCCACTACTACAACTACTGAACCCACTACTACAACTACTGAACCCACTACTACAACTACTGAACCCACTACTACAACTACTGAACCCACTACTACAACTACTGAACCCACTACTACAACTACTGACCCATGCGAAACAACTACTGAACCCACTACTAAAACTTCTGACCCATGCGAAACAACTACTGAACCCACTACTACAACTACAGAACCCACTACTACAACTACTGAACCCACTACTACAACTACTGAACCATGCACAACAACTACTGAACCCACTACTACAACTACTGAAC
The DNA here is from genome assembly GCA_014155875.1 of Cepaea nemoralis. Lineage (NCBI taxonomy): Eukaryota > Metazoa > Mollusca > Gastropoda > Stylommatophora > Helicidae > Cepaea > Cepaea nemoralis. Next base: position 171,755 of record JACEFZ010013518.1, read on the forward strand.
CCACTACTACAACTACTGAACCCACTACTACAACTACTGAACCCACTACTACAACTACTGAACCCACTACTACAACTACTGAACCTACTACTACAACTACTGAACCATGCACAACAACTACTGAACCCACTACTACAACTACTGAACCCACCACTACAACTACTGAACCCACTACTACAACTACTGAACCATGCACAACAACTACTGAACCCACCACTACAACTACAGAACCCACTACTACAACTACTGAACCATGCACAACAACTACTGAACCCACTACTACAACTACTGAACCATGCACAACAACTACTGAACCCCCTACCACACCTACTGTACCATGCCCAACAACTACTGAACCACCTCCCACAACTACTGAACCCACTACTACAACTACTGAACCCACTACTACAACTACTGAACCATGCACAACAACTACTGAACCACCTCCCACAACTACTGAACCCACTACCACAACTACTGAACCCACTACTACAACTACTGAACCATGCCCAACAACTACTGAACCACCTCCCACAACTACTGAACCCACTACCACAACTACTGAACCCACTACTACAACTACTGAACCACCTACCACAACTACTGAACCCACTACCACAACTACTGAACCCACTACTACAACTACTGAACCATGCCCAACAACTACTGAACCACCTACCACAACTACTGAACCACCTACCACAACTACTGAACCACCTACCACAACTACTGAACCATCAACCACAACGGCTGATCCATGTACAACTGAACATCTCACCACACCTACTCAACCAGCTACTACAACCACTCAGCAACCGACCATAACTGCTCAATACCCTACCTCAATTACGGAGATGCCCTCGATCAATGTACTACCATGCACGGAATCTGGACAACCGAACGTAAGTACAATTACATTTTTAAGCAGACTTGTTTTGGTTTTAAATGACGGTGTTATAGAACTATAAACTCACTCTTTCTATATAGTCATTATTGTCATGATATGTTTAATTTGCAGATGAGAACATTGAACACTACATATGTATGTCTGGCGCCACAGTAAGCTCACAGTGTTATCCGATTCAATTCCTCTTCAGCATTTCGAGACATTGAGGTTCTTTGCTGCAGATACAATCCGTCTCCATTCGTCTCTCTGGTTGACCTTCTCTTGCCAGTTGCTGATTCCAAGTGCTTGTAGATCTGTATGTATATTATCTCTCCACCGTCTTCTTGGTCTATCTCGGTGTCTACGGTCATGTATTTCTTAAGTGTAAGCGAGTTTTGTTTCCATGTTATCTTCCATTCTTTCTATATGCCCCAGCCATTGCAGTCTCTTGTTCAAGTAGACTTGAACAACGACGCGGCATCAGCCAATCTGTCTGCTTGTTCATTTCCAGCCACACCAGAATATCCTGGAGAAAAGATCCAACGAATGTTCACAACCCATATTAGTGTATATTTAAGTGTGTTGACGAACCTTAGCCTAATGTGTCCATCACTGCGTCTTATCATTTACTTCACTCTGTGTTAGATTTACTTCTATTGATTGTCAAGTCTCGACATTTAATGTGTCTGTCAACGCTGTGATATATTCATATCGAACATTTGTGAGTTTTAAAATGTAATGCGTTTATCAACGCTATGATATATTAATTTATATGTTTTGTCGAGTCAAGAAATGTAATTTGTGTGACAATGACGTGTTATCTTCACTTCTATGTTTGTCGCGCAAGTGACTGTCATCTCTATATTACATTCACATCCATAGTTTGGCGATTCTCTAAAATCTATGTGTCTGAACTTGGTGTTATCTTCACTTGTATTGTTTGTCGAGTCTCGAAACTCACTTTGTCTATCAGCGTTGTGTTATCTTCACATGTTTGTCGCGTCTCGAAGCTCACTTTGTCTATCAGTGTCGTGTTAGTGTTATCTTCACTTGTTTGTCGAGTATCGAAGCTCACTTTGTCTATCAGTGTCGTGTTAGTGTTATCTTCACTTGTTTGTCGAGTCTCGAAGCTCACTTTGTCTATCAGCGTCATGTTAGTGTTATCTTCACTTGTGTGTCGAGTCTCGAAGCTCAATTTGTCTTTCAGTGCCGTGGTATATGGCCGCTGTTATTTGTGCTCACTCGAAACTCAGCGTGTTTATCGGCGCCGTGCTATCTACACTTCTATGGTTTGTCTAGTCAGGAAATCAGCACTGTGTTATCTACACTTTTATTGTTTGTCTATTTAAGAAATCAGCATCGTGTTCTCTCCATTTATATTGTTTGTCTAGTTACGAAATCAGTACTGTGTTATCTACACTTCTATTGTTTGTCTAGTCAGTAAATCAGCACTGTGTTATCTACACTTCTATAATTTTTCTAGTCAGGAAATCAGCACTGTGTTATCTACACTTCTATTGTTTTTCTAGTCAGGAAATCAGCACTGTGTTATCTACACTTCTATTGTTTTTCTAGTCAGGAAATCAGCACTGTGTTATCTACACTTCTATTGTTTGTCTAGTTAAGAAATCAGCACTGTGTTATCTACACTTCTATTGTTTTTCTAGTCAGTAAATCAGCACTGTGTTATCTACACTTCTATTGTTTGTCTAGTTAAGAAATCAGCACTGTGTTATCTACACTTCTATTGTTTGTCTAGTTAAGAAATCAGCACTGTGTTATCTACACTTCTATTGTTTTTCTAGTCAGGAAATCAGCACTGTGTTATCTACACTTCTATTGTTTGTCTAGTCAAGAAATCAGCACTGTGTTATCTACACTTCTATTGTTTGTCTAGTTAAGAAATCAGCACTGTGTTATCTACACTTCTATTGTTTGTCTAGTTAAGAAATCAGCACTGTGTTATCTACACTTCTATTGTTTGTCTAGTTAAGAAATCAGCACTGTGTTATCTACACTTCTATTGTTTTTCTAGTCAGGAAATCAGCACTGTGTTATCTACACTTCTATAGTTTGTCTAGTTAAGAAATCAGCATCGTGTTATCTACACTTCTATTGTTTGTCTAGTCAAGAAATCAGCACTGTGTTCTCTCCACTTCTATTGTTTGTCTAGTCAAGAACTCAGCACCGTGTTCTCTCCACTTCTATTGTTTGTCTAGTCAAGAAATCAGCACCGTGTTCTCTCCACTTCTATTGTTTGTCTAGTCAAGAAATCAGCACCGTGTTCTCTCCACTTCTATTGTTTGTCTAGTCAAGAAATCAGCACCGTGTTCTCTCCACTTCTATTGTTTTTCTAGTCATGAAATCAGCACCGTGTTCTCTCCACTTCTATTGTTTGTCTAGTCAAGAAATCAGCACCGTGTTATCTCCACTTCTATTGTTTGTCTAGTCAAGAAATCAGCATCGTGTTCTCTCCACTTCTATTGTTTGTCTAGTTAAAAAATCAACAAAGTGTTATCTCCACTTCTTTCATTTCTTTAGTTAACAAATCAACACAGTATTATCTCCACTTCTACTTTATTCATTGTGACTATCTGCGCCGTGTTATCATGTTATCTAGTGTTTTTCGAGCATGGAAACTCACTGTATATAACCTCGTCTTTTTATCTTTGCTTCTATTTTAGTCTAGTCTTAAAGTCACTTTGACCATAAGCTAGTGTAAATCTCATTCCTAATTTATTTTTTTAATCTAGCCTAAAAACTCATTAATCCTTCAGAGCCATGTTTTCTTCATTTCTAGTGTTTGTCAGGTTGTCTTCAAATGTTATCTCGAACCGCGAAATCTAATGTATTCACCAACGCCGTGTTATCTATTCTCCTATTCTTTGTCGAGCCTCTAAACACATTTTCTATCAGTGTTTTATTATCTTCTTTTATATTGTTTGTCTAGCCTTCAACCTCATTACCTATCAGTGTCTTGTTATCTCTTTTTATATTGCTTTTCGAGCATCCAAACTCATTATCTATCATTGTTTTTTTCATCTCTTTTTCTATTGTTTGTCGAGCCTCCAAACTCATTGTGTATTAGTGGTTTGTTCTCTATTTCTATTGTTTGTCGAGACTCAAAACTCATTATCTATTAGTGATTTGTTCTCTATTTCTATTGTTTGTCGAGACTCGAAACTCATTATCTATTAGTGGTTTGTTCTCTATTTCTATTGTTTGTCGAGACTCGAAACTCAGTGTGTCTATTAGTGTCTTGTTATCTCTGATCACGCTGTTGCCTTCGGTGTCATCTCGAACCTGGAAACCGAATTTTTTGGTCAACCTCGTACTGTGTCCACATGCAAGGAAGACGTTGGAACCCCAGCATGTCCTAGATCAGACAGTGCATCACGTCTGTTCTCTTTTTATGTTGAATTGATATTTGCTCTACCCATTCTTCGGTAGATATAGATTAGATATGGTGTTTCTTTGTGTATACTTGACCTTCTTTAACTGTACATGTATACTGCTTATAACTAATCTATGACCACTGCAGAAGTCTGCATTTGTTATAGTTTTTGCCGATATGAAAGCATTTCGAAACCTTCTGTCAAAGGGGTTGTAATCAATCTGGTGTCTGATCTTATTCCCAGGACTCTTCTATGTCGATGATCTTCTTAGATGTTGTTAATACCAGTTATTGTAATAATCATGTCATGATCTTTTGTCCACCTTACAAGTCTGCTTTCTTTTTCTTTTCGCTACTCCAGTCCATAATTACCTTCTGTGCATCCCATTCTGTTGATTTCCTTCTTTAGCAGAAAAATCGCCCATTATGATATTTATTTATATTAATTTGCACTTCTGTATTTGCTGTCTGTCAGGTCTTGGTCAGAATGATTGAGCTACCGAGACAGTACTACTTGCTTTCTGTTAGCGCTGAATGTTGAGCCAAAATCGATACCCCACATCGTGCCAATAGCTTCCGGTGGAAGAGTGCAATTGGGAGGGTATCTTGATACAAGGAAATGCAACCTAAGAATAAATACCATGGCAGGGCAGACCAGGCACTAAGTCTTGATCGGCAACTGGTTAAGGATCGAAGTTCCGACAGGCGAACAGTTAGAGCATTGCTTTTGTGATCTGGCAGCTTCTGCAGCTTGTCTTGTTCCAGATGTATTGGTGCTACCTTTCCTCTGGAGTAGACTAGGCATTCTGAGAGAGGGATTATACTGCATGGGCAGCTCATTGTCTGTAAATTCAGCGCAGACTTTGTGCTATGGAGAGGTATAGCCCAACCCTTGGTCTTACCGCCATGGGTTGTGGTTATTATGCCCTTTTAAGCACAATGTAACAAACTATCGTCTGCCACGATGGCATGGTGCCAATGATTTGCGCTTTATGAAGGCATTATCAATGTTATAATGAAATTAATCTAAACTGTCATCATTGCTTTCTGCTATTGAGCATATGCGTGAATGATGTTGACATCAAAAGGTCTGCCCGTTAACCTTACTAGCAATATTCGATCTGGCACTGTCCAACATTCTTTAATACATTGGATCTTTTACCTGAGAATAGTATAAGTAGAACAGTCTTAGTCGGTAACAAGAAAAGCGAAAGAAATAGAGGATGACTTTAAGTTAAAACTTATGGAGAAGAGAACTAGAAACATTAATGAACATTATGGAAAGGACATGGAGGGAACTGCATGGGCCAACTAAAGATAGGAGGTGGGCTGTTTCAGAGTCTATGCCCTTTTAGTGGATAAAGGGAAAAAGAAGAAGAAGATTTTGATCTCCCCATTAGACTGCCAATTTAACTAACAACGAATGCCTGAAAGAAGCTAATTAAACTAGAACATTATATTCAACAATAAGAAAGAGACAAACAGCTTTCTTTGGTCATGTGATGGGAAAAGAGGCATTGGAGAACATCGTGACAATTGGAAAGATCGAGGAGAAGAGGAGCAGAGGCAGACCAAGAGAAATTATGCTGGACGAATTGCGATGGTGGGATGGAGGAATATCAACAGCGGAGTTGATCCAGAAAAACCACAGACCGAGCGCTGTGGAGAGTCATGAACGCCTACGCCAGCTGGCATGGCACTGGATGATGATAATTGGGAGATGAGATTCAGAAGAAGCAGAGGAGAACATGTATTCTTCTTCTTTGTTCAGCTTTAGACGTCAATATAAATTACTCCAAAGAAAGTATCAGTATACTTATACTTGTTGATATCCCCATAGAGTCTGTCCTCAAACGGGGTGGGTGTAGGCCGTATGACTTTGCTGTTCTGCATGTGGACACTCCTGCAACAAATGTTTAGCTGTCATTTTACCAGTTTCAGTTACAATCGTTGGTGTCTCATATCTTTAGTTGATTAAACTTGTGTAACTTCAGTCTGTTGTGTTCTGTGCGGAGTGTGAAGATTATTACTTGTTCTTTTCGGTTGCAGTTGCAAACTACTGACGTAAACCTGCCAATAAATCAAAAACAACAACAACAACAATGCTGGGGGTTGACTGCGACGTTCTGTAAATGACATGCAACTAACTTTTTTCTGTTGAGTTGTTCATATGCATCGTCTGTCTGGAGGCCTGGATGCTCTGATTGCTACTTGGTTCTATAATTGCTTCTTGTAAATGGCTTGGCCTTTTCATGGGTTATGACTATATCAGGCTGAAGTGGTCTTCAACCTTCCATTGTCAGTCCATCGGCTTTCTTCTATTCAGTTTGCATACATTATATGTATTTGTGGCATAGAATATGAACGGACGAACCAACGAACGAAATTTATTTTCAAAGGGCCACAAATTGGGCACGCAGGCCTGTCTTACATTCAGCCCTTGCAACCCTTCATCTTTCGTTCATCAATTATCTGTTACGCATGTTACGTTCACATAGGAAAAAAAAAAAAAACAGTGTAAACGGAATGTTGTGAACACAAAAATTGCATAGTACCATTTATGAGACAGACCGGCCCGAATAAATGCACGCGCACACACACACATACACACACACTTACAAACACTCGCACATATATAAACGTACATACATACATACCTATATACACACATCCATACATATATACAGTATTTACATAAACTCGCACAGTTACACACCCACTCAATAACTCTTAAATACACACTGCCTCGCATGCACATATACCCACTCAGTAACAAACAAATACACACTCCTTCGCCTGCACATATACCCACTCAGTAACTCACAAATACAGACTCCCTCGCATGCACATATACACACTCAGTAATTCACAAATACACACTACCTCGCATGCACATATACCCACTGACAATGTGAAAGCCTAGCACTTTATAACCAAACAGCAGGGTCTGGCATACGGCTATCTTCACCTTGACTTGTTACACTGTAGAAAATATAAACAGTTAGGTACTTGTAACTTCTGCGAAAGCGTGAGAATAAGATAATAAACACAGACAGTGTACTTACCTTACAACGAACTCAAATACAGCAAATGTAAACCGAAAAAGGGGGGGGGGGGGATAAATCAATGGTGATATGAACAAAATAGATAAGTTATACTATGCCAAATTATCCACGTTTCGGATATAATAATCTTCCTCAGGAACAGCACGAAAGATGTAAAGAGAAACACGAAATTAGTATCTTTTATGAAATTAAAACATAAACAGAAAAAGTCTAGGTATGACACATTGGTAGATCGTTACACATACTTCATTGCTTGGAACGCCGCGCAGAAGTTCAGTTGTGAATGGTGCCAAATAAGGAAATGTTAAGGTGAGTAAACAGTTAGAGCTATAGATATATATATATATATAAGGGAGACAACAAGTATACACATTTTCGCAGGAGTTATACGCACCTACCTGTTTTTATGTTCTATTGTTATTTCCTGCTGCAGCTGTTATTTCTCTTATCTCTTATTACACTGTATACATGCGTATACTGGGTGTTTGTAGAGTTTCACTACACTTTGTATGTAGAACAAATTTGTTACAAATACCCTGTTTATGTGAGATACTTTCTCTGACAGCTGCCGACATATGTCTTCTGCCAAGACTCCCCATCCACGGTAGTCGACGTCAACGCCCGGCGTCTCCCTGTGATCCTCCACAGCCCCAGCTCAGGCACGGGCCGCTACCCCAACAACATCAGCTGTGCGGTCATCTTTAGAGCTGGACATGAACCCTTGGTGCTGTCCCTTTCCTACAAGTAAATAATTATTCATTATTTGTGTATTTGTTATTTGTTATACTCATTGGTTGTCGTGGTGGAGCTGCATTAGTAGTGTGATTAGTGAGTTTGCTTGATAAGACAATGGGATCAGGTTCAGTCGGTGCCAGTGGCAGGGTTACATTTTCCTAGCAGTACAGGGCTGAGTTAGACCCAGCCTCCTGGTTGGTGCGTTGTTTTATAGTCTGACTGTCTGATTGTTTGATTGCTTGGATAACTGACTGGTTGGCTGCTTGCCTGCTTGGTTGGCTGACTGGCTGGTTGGTTGCTTGGCTGGCTGGTTGCCTGGCTAGTTTGTTACTTGGTTAGTTTATGTTGATTGGTTGTCTGGTTTTTTGGTTAGTGGCTTAGCTAATTGGTTTGTTAATTAGTTTGGTGGTAGCTTGGCTGGTTGGTAAATTTGGCTGTTTAATAATCGTTGGTTTGTAGGTTGTCGTTGTGTTGATTGGTTGCCTGATTCGTTTGTTAGTTGTTCGAATGGATGGTTGGCTGGTTGGTATATTGGCTAGTTGGAAGTATATGCACTTGTTTGGCATGCTGGTTGGCTTGTAGACTGGTTAGTTTATTCTATGGTTGTTTAGTTGCTTTGTTAGTTAGCTGGTTGGATGGCTGATTGGTTGGTTGTGAATACTCCAGCAGAATGTGTTTTGACTCAGAAGTTCGGTGCAATGACGCCCAAGTCTCCTGAACATTTGATGTGTATGTCCGAGAAGCGTTTCATCTTCTTTGTCTATTCTGGAGACAGACAAGCGAGTTTAACGGCTGTTCAAAGGCTAGAGCATCAACTTCATTGCACTGGGTTTTGTCCCATATGGCTCGGTCTCTTTCTGCAGTGCGGCCTGCCGAAAGCGTCAGCATGAACTCCGTAGCTCCAGCTACAACCCCCAGGAGTTTCCGAGATCATTGCACTCGTAAATTGAAAGACGGAGTCTGAAATCGACCCCACACCCCTCGGATCGCGAGGCACGTGGCGTTACCACTGCGCCACAGTAAACCACAATTAACATTAACATCAGCTAATTAATTTATGTATATATATGTTAAAGACTTTTAAATTTTACATTCCAAATGACAATTCTAAATGTTTTAGTTGTGGTCTTGCCATAAGTAGCATTATGGTGGTCTCCCATCACGACAGTCCCCACTGGACGAAGAGAAACTAAGACAGTCAAGAACGCCTTTCTTTTACTCAGATCTGCTATAATTAACACAAACACGGGGACATAATGCTGCGGTTTTCCTAGTTTGTCTGTGTGTATCTGGGATTATTTCAACACTGCATTTGACAGCCATCTAATGTCCAGTTTTAGCCACTCAAAGTCTTGTCCCCTTATACGGGTTTATACTCAACCACCAGAGCCGATTTTGCCACAAAACTAAGCGTTGCCTGCCCCCCACCATTATAAAGTGCAAGTGGGGGTTTTTTCGACAATTGTTAGACCAATGTAACCTTTTTTACACTCCCCAATACTTATTTACGTTTACTATGGCCAAAGCAATTTAGTTTCCCAGATGTGATGCTGCAGTAAAGTCAGTTTTTGTTTCTATTTTTCCATCTTGAAGAATTTCAGTATTTTTATGTTGTTGGCTGAAAACATAGTGGTTATTTTATAAATCTTTAACTGTTTACAGCATGTTCGATGTGGAGGCAAAAGGCCCAGATTGTGATCACGACTGGCTCTGCGTGCATGGCATCAGATTTTGTGGCAACTGGACTGAAGGAAGGACGTTCCACTACATCCTGCCTCCCTTTCAGAACTTCACAATGAGATTCCAGTCAGACAGTGCCCTCACGGGGCATGGTTTTGAGGTAAAGTAGTTATAAGATGTGTTAAGAAACGGGGTTGAGGGGGGGGCGTTAAAAATTATGGGAACTCATACAAGTAGATGAAAGGATTAAGGATTAGATGACACACTGAACAGTGCAATAAATGAAAGCTGTGTTTACCATACTAGGATTCGAACCTGCAGTCCCTAAACAACAACTGAATATTAACTTTTTTTTTTAAAGTCCTCTTTGTAAACTTGTTGCTTCAGCGAGGAGTTGTGCATTGTTGCTATCTGGAGGAGACAGGTTCAAATCCATGAGATGCCACTAAAAGTTTCAGTTTTTATATTTTCTGGTGTGTTTTCTACTTCATTATCTACTTCTATTAATGCCACTATAACTGAATGTATTTCTCACACTTATTTATTGCATGAACATAAACATATATTTTCATTATACTTCTTGTTTTCGTAAATTATTTTCTTTTTCTTCCTAGTCAACCCGTGTGGCGTTGGTGATCATGTCAGTTCACGGTCTTCTGTCTCGAATGCTGCCAATTATTTCCCATACTGATGTCCCTGTTGTGACAACATTCCCCAGCTTGCCCGTTATGACGACATACTCCAGCTTTCCTGTTGTGACAATATTCCTTTTGTGACGACATAACCCAGTTTTCCTTTTGTGTCAATATTCTCTTTGTGACGACATACTTACTCCTGCTTTCCTGTTGTGACAACATACTCCAACTTTCCTTTTGTGACAATATTCCCTTTGTGACGACATACTCCAGCTTTCCCGTTGTGACAGTATTCCCATTGTGACAACATACTCCCGCTTTCCTGTTATGACGACATACTCCAGCTTTCCTGTTGTGACAACATACTACAGCTTTGCTGATGTGATACGATTCCCATTCTGACGACATACTCTACTTTTCCCATTGTGACAATATTCCCTTTGTGGCAACACACTCCAACTTTCTCATTGTGACAACACACTCCAGCCTTCACCTTCTTATGACATGTCCAAGGATTGTGAATTATCTTCTTCTGATACGAGTAACCAGTTCTCTTTGTCAGTTAACTTCTCCCAAGATATTCTCAGCGCTCATTCCAGCCGTTCACGGTGTCCTCATTATTTCAGTATAAAACCACATATACGCAGCCTCCACAACATCACCATTATCATCATCATTATCATAACCATCATCATTATCATCATCATAACTATCATCATCATCATCACTATCATCATCGTCATGCTTGCTTGCTTGCGTTCGCTGGCTGTGAACTCCCACGTGACGTCCTGTATGTCAGATGAAGACATCCTATTGTTCAACATCAGTATGATGAGATACCGGACTGAGGCTTGCGAGAGTATCGGCTGTCCCACGTCTGACTTATTGGTGTGCAGACTGGTGGTTCCTCGCCGTGCAGGCAGATACTCTCCGACTTTGGAAGAATCAGCGATCCTACTACGTTAGCTAGGTCCCCGAAGGAACCTGTTGCCAAGGACGGACGACTAGGACGCGTCAATAGGTCTTGGACAGTATAGAACCTGGCCCTGGTGCCTTGGAAACACCTCTGCGTCCCTTCATCGTCATCATAACCATCATAATCATCATCATCATTACCACCATCATCATCACCATCATCACCATCATCACCATCATAACTATCATAATCACCAGCTCCCTCATCATAATCACCATCATCATAATAACCATCATCATCATCAACATCATCATCATAATCATTAGCATCATTGATTGATTTAGGAACCGACATCACAGCATTCAGGACATTCCCATAAGCGCTCCGTCCCCATCCTCAGCAGCCAGCGAAGAGTTCCAACACTAATAGTTCCAGTAGTAATCTGATTATATGTCCGTCTCGCCTTTCCTCCGAGCGCCGAGCGTCGGCCAGATCCCCTCGTCACACCGCGTTGTCTCATTCTTACCAGACCATGGTGCTCCATCTGCTCCTCCGAGGTGTACACGTGCTCCCACAAGGCCGCAACCACGTCTGCCTTGTCATGCATCAATACTCCACCAAATTTTGCAGAGCCAGCCAATCTGTCCGCCTGTTCATTCCCCAGCACACCGGCATGCCCAGGAGAAAAGATCCAGGTGATGCTTACTACCCGTGACCTCCGAAGGGAAGCAAGCCACTCTGCACGAAGCCTACCTGTTCTCACCCTTCTCAGCATGCTTTCTGAGTCAGTTACAATCACAATGTGTGTATGTATCGTGTTTTCTATCCAGCGGAAAGCTGCACTGACCGCCTCCACCTCCATTCTTAAGCTAGATGTAGTGTTATCATACGCCAGGCTCTCCTGCACCAAACGCCGACCATTAGTTTTTGCCAAGAACCCCCAGGCACTTCTCCTACCTCTCAACACTGACCCATCCGTGTAGATAATCACATCACCCGGGCGAGAATTTTCCTGAATTAGTTGCTGAATTTCCACTTCCGTGGCCCCTGCTGGCCACTCCCTGCACTCCCGGCTCAATGTTATTACAACTCTGCACAAGTCTGACTGCACGGCTGGCACTCTGACCCACTCCTCTCCTCGCCTGATGTTCTCCAAGGGGCACACCTGTCTGATCGTATCCTCCGCCTGAGCCATCCATGATTTCCCTCTTATCAGTCTCTGACCCTTAACTACGTCCAGCGCCTCATGCAACGGGTGATCTGTGTCTGCAGCTACTCTGAGGTATGCCTTCGCTTGCATCACCTTGTGCCTACTAGCAACAGTAGGCAGACCAAGAATGTAACGCATACACACTACTGGAGTGTCTCTGGTGCATCCCAGAATGACCCGCATCGCTTCATTCTGTATGCGCTCTAATTTCACCAGCTGACTCTTTGAGACAGTAAGCATTCCTAGTCCATAATCAATCACTGAGAAGATCAAGTGCTGGTATAGTGTGAAGAGCATTCTCTGCTCTGTGTCCATTGCAGCCATAGTTTTAAGTGCATTGAGTCCCTTTTGAGATCTTGTCACAACCGTCTCCACATGGTCCTTGAAGGACAGACTCCTGTCAAATGTGATTCCCAGATACTTCAGTTTGTTCTCTCTGTTGACGCTTCTACCATCTATCGTGAGGCTTGGGGTATCATCTCTCACAATCCTGTTGTCCAGAGAGCACCACAACACCGCCGCCTTTTCCGGGTTGATGACAGCACTCATTTCAGTGCACCAGTCAATCACTTTGTCCACTGTCACCTGTAGCTCCTGGGCTGTTTGATCCCTATTTCTCCCCTGCCTGTATGCAAGAATATCATCTGCAAATGTTAGAATCCTTCCAACCCCTGGTGCTTCTAGGTATGCAATCTTGCTCGTATACACATTAAAGAGCACCGGTGAGATTGCAGATCCCTGTGGCAGTCCCGGGGTTAAAATATGTGGCTCTGAGGTCCATGCGCCTAGACGGAGAGCAACTTGACGAGAATGCAGAACGGCTGCTATTAGCATCATTTCCATCATCATCATTACCATCATCCTCATAACAGCATCATCACTATCATCACCACCATCATAACCATTATGTGGCAAGTCGTTTACAAACCACCGCATTCACCACGGAAGGCCACAATGTCTGTCAATTCTCAGGCCCCCAACCACCCTCATGTCCAAATTGTCTGCAGTGCCAGATGTCCATCCTTGTGCCAGTCCACCCCAGCCACTTCTCCAAGCACCCACGCCTGCTATCGCTGCTCTATACCAGTCACTGTTAAGTTTAGTATATATATATATATTGATAGAGGTCATAAAAAAGAGCACTCGCTCTTAAACATCATGTGTGCTAATGGCGAGGTAGCAGGTTCAACCCCTGCACCGGTCAGCGGAATTGGGGACGTAAATTACAAGTACCTTAGAGGTAGGAGTGCGTTCACCTCATTGCGAGGGACACTCAAACATCAGTCCGGTAGTTGATTACGTTCGAGTTTAAAGCGAGCGAAAGGAAAAAATTATTCATATTGATGTTTTATGGTAAAGGAAGGAGAAGGAAATACCCAACTCCTTAAACGCATTGATATGTTTTTATGTTATAAGATAAATAACATACAAGTTATGGAATTGTGTGCCTATGTCTACAAGTTATGGACTTGTGTGTCTATGTCTACAAGTTATGGACTTGTATGTCTATGTCTACAAGTTATGGACGTGTATGTCTATGTCTACAAGTTATGGACTTGTGTGTCTATGTCTACAAGTTATGGACTTGTGTGTCTATGTCTACAAGTTATGGACGTGTATGTCTATGTCTACAAGTTATGGACTTGTTTGTCTATGTCACCATGTTATGGACTTGTGTGTCTATGTCTACAAGTTATGGACGTATATGTCTATGTCTACAAGTTATGGACTTGTGTGTCTATGTCTACAAGTTATGGACTTGTGTGTCTATGTCTACAAGTTATGGACCTGTGTGTCTATGTCTACAAGTTATGGACTTGTGTGTCTATGTCTACAAGTTATGGACTTGTGTGTCTATGTCTACAAGTTATGGACCTGTGTGTCTATGTCTACAAGTTATGGACTTGTGTGTCTATGTCTACAAGTTATGGACTTGTGTGTCTATGTCTACAAGTTATGGACCTGTGTGTATATGTCTACAAGTTATGGACGTGTATGTCTATGTCTACAAGTTATGGACTTGTGTGTCTTTGTTCCCAGATCCGTGTGATCACAGAATACGCCACTAGCCAGGTGATTGAGATGATCTATGGAGGCGTGGGCTCAAGCGAGGACAACATCGCCAAACACACGGTCATGTACACACCATGGTATCCTTACTACGACAGATGCCCAGCTACAGACTCCACAACCCCTCAGCCCACAAAACCCACAGAGGGAAGCACGACGGAGGCCAGCACCAGTGTAAGAGCTTGTGGACATCATATATGTAGGCATGAATAGTAGTAGAATTAGGATTTTCTAATTGTTTTTCTTGTTCCCCTTCTACTCCTTATCTACCTCTTCCTCCTTCTGCTACATCTCTTTCTTTTCTATCCTTCTTCTTCTTATGCTGCTGCTTCTTTATCTGAGAACAGAGACAGAATGTTAGACGGGCCTGCATGCCCAATTCTTAACTCATTGAAACTAACGTTTATTCGTTCTTCATCTGCTGCTGGCTGCTGCTGCGTCTTCTTCTTCTTCTTCTTCTTCTTCTTCTTCTTCTTCTTCTTCTTCTTCTTCTTCTTCTTCTTCTTCTTCTTCTACTTCTTCTTCTTCTTCTTCTTCTTCTTCTTCTTCTTCTTCTCCTGCAATATTCTCGTATTCAACATAACTCCTACCTATATTAGATACATATGTCAGTTGTTGTACATTCTCTAGACGTGACCACTCCTGTATCTTACTGTTTACGATGTGTCATCGTCGACCTCCTGACTACGCTGCAGCGAATCATTTACAATACAGGTTTTCTCAGGATGTCAGACTGTCTAGCATATCTGTCCATTCTATCTTTTGCCATTCTTCGAAATATTAAAATGATTGTTAAAAGGAAGCAATGTTGTTATTGTCCATTATGTTTACTCAGCAAATTCTAAAAATTATTGTTGGACGAATTGGATGTGAGGATGGTTGTGTTGTCTTTTCTATGCTCGTTGCTCTCTATGTGTTTTACTTGTTGGGTGTGTATGTGTATGTGATGTGTTTAGTTGTATTGTCTTACGTTGGATACATAATCTCACAATAATTGATTGGGTGGTTAGGTGGGTAGTTGCGTCTTTGCTTGGGTGGTAGGTTTGATAGCTTGGTGGGTGGGTGGTTTGGTGATTGGTTGGTATGTTGAGAGGGTTGGTGGATTGGTTGGTATGTTGAGAGGGTTGGTGGTTAGGCGGGTGGATAGTTAGTTGGTTGATAGGTTGGTTAGATTTTTTATTGGCTGTTTTTTTTTAAAGATTGATTGGTTAATTGATTGATAGATTTGTTGGTTGATTATTTTGTTGATAGGCAATTTTGAATTGTTTGTTGGTTGGTAGGTTGGTTGGGCTGTTGGTTGATAGGTTAGTTGGGACTGTTGGTTGGTAGGTTGGTTAGTAATGCCAATGATTGGGTGGTTGATTGGGTTGTTGCTTGGTTATCTTATTGGGTTGTTACTAGGTAAGTTGGTTGGTTGGTAGATTGGTTGGGTTGTCGGTTGCTTGGTTGCGTGGCTGACAATTTGGCTGTGTGGTTAGTTGGTTTTGAACTCCCTGGAAGACTCAGTTATAGCTCATATATTCAATACATTGACAATCTTGTCGTCCAAAAACGCGGGACTCTTTACCACATCTTGAGGAGCATGGGTTACATGTGACAGTCCCATATTTTTATAGATCAAACAAAAGTCGATGGCTGATATTATAAAGTATCCCGCAGGTAGCTTTTACTTTCCAAGACATTTCAAGGCACTGAAATTATTCTGGGCCGACCTGGGAACCCAGGACAGTGAATCAAACCCCTTCTTAATGACAATTCGAACACATGGCCTGTTTGATGGCAGGCAAGCACGACCTCAACCACGTTTGAACATATAATTATAAGGTTTGTCGAGTGTGCACAAGTCAATACAAGATTGTCGAGTTTTCAATATCCTCTTTGGCGTGCATATTTCACATCATAATCATCATGTGCCATGCCGGTAAGCGTGGGCGGTAATGTTTTGCCATCTCACTCGATTACCAGAGTCATTTAACTGCTCTGTGTTCCTGTCTCGACCATGGCATGTGGCTAAGCCATCCCGGTATTTACTTATCTGCCTTCCCCTTGTTCTCATCCCCTTGATCTTGTCAGTTGTCAGCAAGTTCTCCAATTTATTTCTTCTCAATAACGTTACCAAAATATTGTGACTGTCTACATCTCATTTCTCTAATCAGTTTACGAGTTTCATTTGTTTCTTGTGGGACTTGGTCATTGGTTTTTCTGTCTGTCCATTGTATTCTTTGCATTCTCCTCAGAAACCACATTTCCACAGCCATCAAATGTTTTTTAGAGCTTGGCTGCTCATTGTCCAAGTTTCACATCCATACAAAGCACAAGTTCTATGTAGCACCGCAACACTCTTTTTCTCATTATAAATGACATCTTGTTATTCGTCAATATGTTTTCCATAGGCTACCTTCGCCATGGGGATTCTTGTTCTAATCTCTTCAAGGCATCTCCCATCAGATGTTATTACTGTTCCGGGATAATTGTACCTATTCACTTGTTGAAGAATATTCCCATTTACTTGTATATTACATTGTGGTATTCCCTTCTTCCTAGTGACGACCATAAACTGTGTCTTCTTACAATTTAATTCTAACCCTAGCTGTTCACTGTCCAACAAACGCATCTACTAAATGTTGCAGGACATGTTCATTGTCTGCAGTCAATACTGTATCATCCGCATATCTAATGTTATTGATGTTTCTTCCGCCAATGATGATTCCTTTCATATCGTCTGCATGTCTGAAAATGTTTTAGGTGTACAGGGAAAAAAAAAGAAGATCTGGAGAAATTACATATCCCCGTCTCACACCTCTCTTAATAGGCTGACCTACTTCATTATCAATCCTTATGGCAGCTTGTTGTTTACAATATGTTATTTACAAGTCTAAGGTCTTTCCCATCAATCTGTAGATCTGCAAGCATCCTTATCATGTTGACATGTCTCACTTTATCGAAAGCATTTGTGTAGTCAATAAAACAAAGATGTCGGTCTTTGTTTACTTCTATAGAACACATAATTAATGTTCTCAGCATATTTATAGCATTTACTGTTCCCTTGCCTTCCACATACCCACATTGTTCCTCTCCTATTTCAGGTTGTATTTTCTTCCTAACTTTGCATGATAATTCTTAGCATAATCTTCGTGATGTGGCTCATTATACTAATTGTTTGCTGTTGATCACATTCCAAGGTTCCTGATTTCTTCTGGACTGTAATAAATATAGACTTGCACATACCCATTCTAAAGTGTCGAACATCACACTAAATAGATGGAGAGGTTTACACATATGATTAAAAGAGTTTTGATAGTTCAATTATACTTACAAGATTGTCGAGTTTTCACATATTTTCACACGATTACCGAGTTTCCACATATACTTATAAGATTGTCGAGTTTTCATTTATACTTACAAATATAGTCGACTTTTCACATATACTTACAAAATTGTCGAGTTCCTATATATACTTACAATATTGTCGAGTTTTCACGTATACTACAAGATTGTCGAGTTTTCACATATACTACAAGATTGTCGAGTTTTCACATATACTTACAAGATTATAGAGTTTTCACATATACTACAGGATTGTTAAGTTTTCACATATACTTACAAGAATGTCGCGCTTTCACATATACTACAAGATTGTCAAATTTTTACATATATTTACAAGTGTGTCGAGTATTTACATATTCTTATAAGATGTCTAGTTTTCACATATACTTACTTACAAGATTATCGAGGTTTTACATATTATAAGATTTTCTAGTTTTCATTAATACTTAAAGATTGTCGGGTATTTGCATATACTTACAAGATGTCGAGTTTTCACATATACTTGCAAGAGTATCGAGGTTTTACATAACATTATAAGATTGTCTAGTTTTCATATATATTACAAGATCGTCGAGTTTTCACATGCTTGTACTTACAAGATTATCGAGTGTTTACATATCCTTACAAGACTGTCGAGTTTTCACATATACTTAAAAGATTGTCCAGTATTTACATATACTTTCAAGATGTCGAGTTTTCACGTATACTTACAAGATTGCCGAGTTATCACATATAATTACAAGATTGTCGAGGTTTTACATATACTTACAAGATTGTCGAGTTTTTACACATTTTGACAAGATTGTCGAGTTTTCACATATACTTACAACATTATTGACTTTTTACATATCCTTATAATATTGTCGAGCATCATCTGTTTAAGTCCCCGCTGATCACTGGTATCATGAAGGCTAATAGACTGCAATGGCTGGGCCATATAGAAAGAATGGAAGATAATAGGGAAACAAAACTCGCTTACACTCAGGAAATAAATGACCGTAGACCCCGAGGTAGACCAAGAAGACGGTGGAAAGATAATACATGTACAGACCTACAAGCACTTGGAATCAACGACTGGCAAGAGAAGGTCAACCAGAGAGACGAATGGACAAGGATTGTGTCTGCAGCAAAGAACCTCAATGGCTCGGAACGCTGAAGAAGAAGAAGATCATGGGGCCGAATTGCTCAATGATTACTAAGCCCACCTCTAGTTCTAGCAAATTGGTTCCAATCACGGTGTTCGCTTTGTGCATTTTACAAGCTAATAAAATGACGTCATTAGACGTAGACAGTCACACTTGTTTGGGCATGTTATGAGAAGAAATGACTTGGAGAACTTGGTGGCAACTGGCAAGATCGAAGGGAAGATACGAAGGGGAAGACCGAGAAGTAAATACCTGGATGGCTTGGCCTCGTACCATGGTCGAGACATGGAACACGGAGCTGATTCACGACTCTGGTGATCGAGTGACATGGCAGAACATGACCGCCCACGCTTATCGGCATGACACATGATGGATGGATGGAATAAAATAACGGTATACTCCATATCCTGGGGGGTAGTGGACTGGTCGTTTCACATTCTCGGATAAGGGCAAATAAATCAATAGACCCGTGTTCATGTTCGCGGGAATTAAGACTCCCCGACAGTTGGAAATCGAAAAGTCTGCTGCCAGGGCGAAAACATCAAAATTAGAAAACATACACAAATGCAACTTTATGTAATGTAATGCAACATCTACATAGACCCAGTCTTACCATACGGCTGCGAGTCCTAGACAATCAGTAAACAGGCGAAAAAATCCTTGGAAGCCTTGGAGATGTAGTTTTATAGAAAACTGCTGAAAATTAATTGGACAGCCAAAAAGCGCAATAAGGGTGTTTTTATAGAAGCTGAGTCGCAAAGACAACTTGTCACAAACATCAGAACGAGGCAGTCATCGTTTTTTTTGGTCACGTTATCAGAAGGCAAAAACTGGAACATGCTGTAACAACCGGAAAGATTTGCGGAAAGAGAAATAGAGGAATACAGCGTGAGAAGATTCTTAACAGTCCTTGTGTCATGGCACGGAAGGGAAGTCAACACATGAATTGATCCATGACGTCGGAGATCGTAATATGTGGAGAGGCATGATTCACCCACGCCAGCCGGCAAGGCACCGGATGATGAATGAAACTTTATAGCATGTGATTCTGGTACATATATGAGGATCACCGCCGGCGCTACAGAGTTTGTGCTCTGTGCTGAGACTCTCCTTGTGTGATCTATGGGAGGCGACTGTGTCCTCTTATAGAGATATCAGTGCCTAATGAAAGCGATCCTTAACCAAAAACAACAGGATACAGCTCGATCAGATATCAGACAAATCTGACCTCTATTAAATCCAGGTCAATGTACGATGTTCTGGACAAACCAGCAGCCAGTAGAATAGTTACTTCAATTCTCAGTTGTCGGTGTTGTGGCTTAGGGGCACTGAACCCGTTTGACAATTCCTCGACATACCGGGTCAAGAGTTTGAAACAAGCTGCAGACAATTTAGAAGTTGCCTTGCATAGATTTCCGCTGTTCGGTAGTCTATCACTCAGACAGCAATGGAAAACTACTAACATTTGCCTAGTAAATGACAAACAGATAAAACAATGCTAGCGTTGATTGCGACTTCCTGTATACGGACATACAACTGACTTTAAAAAAGAAAATGTTCAATACATGACACATGGCCAAAATGAAGAAAAAAAAACCATCTCCACTACATCAACTAAACCAGTGGACTGGTTGGTTGATTGGTGGGTGTGTGGGTTTTTTGTTCGGTTAGTTGGTTGGTTGATGGGTGGGTGGGTTGATTGGTCGGTTAGTTGGTTGATGGGGGGTTGATTGGTCGGTTAGTTGGTTGGTGGGTTGATTGGTCGGTTAGTGGGTTGGTTTGTGGATTGGTGGGTGGATTGGCTGGTTGGTCAGTTAGTTGGTTGGTTGGTGGACAGGTCGGTTGCTTGGTGGGTGGATTGGTTGGTGGTTGGGTTGATTGGTCGATTAGTTGGTTGGATGGTGTTTGGGTTGATTGGTCGCTTAATTGGCTGATTGGTTGATGGGTGGATTAATTGGTCGGTTGGTGGGTGGGTTGATTGGTCGGTTGGTGCGTGGGTGGGTTGATAGGTTGGTTAGTGGGTGGGTTGGTTGGTGGGTGGGCTGAATATTAGATGGGTGGGTTAGTTGGTTGATGGGTGGGCTGATTGACTGGTTCATTTATTGGTTAATCGATGATGCCTCTGGAGAACTTGAGATAGACACAGTGGCTTTCAGATGTTGAGCGCACGAAAACTTGATTTGGACACAGTGGCTTTCAGATGCTGAGCGCTGGAGAACGTGAGTTGGACACAGTGGCTTTCAAATGGATGAGCGCTGGAGAACTTGAGTTGGACACAGTGGCTTTCAGATGTTGGGCGCTGGAGAACTTGAGTTGGACACAGTGGCTTTCAGATGGATGAGCGCTGGAGAACTTGAGTTGGACACAGTGGCTTTCAGATGGATGAGCGCTGGAGAACTTGAGTTGGACACAGTGGCTTTCAGATGGATGAGCGCTGGAGAACTTGAGTTGGACACAGTGGCTTTCAGAAGGATGAGCGCTGGAGAACTTGAGTTGGACACAGTGGCTTTCAGATGGATGAGCGCTGGAGAACTTGAGTTGGACACAGTGGCTTTCAGATGGATGAGCGCTGGAGAACTTGAGTTGGACACAGTGGCTTTCAGATGGATGAGCGCTGGAGAACTTGAGATGGACACAGTGGCTTTCAGATGTTGAACGTTGGAGAACTTGAGATGGACACTGTGGCTTTCAGATGGATGAGCGCTGGAGAACTTGAGATGGACACAGTGGCTTTCAGATGGATGAGCGCTGGAGAACTTGAGATGGACACAGTGGCTTTCAGATGTTGAACGCTGGAGAACTTGAGTTGGACACAGTGGCTTTCAGATGTTGAGCGCTGGAGACCTTGAGTCGGACACAGTAGCTTTCAGATGGATGAGCGCTGGCATGGGGAAACATCTGTCGGAGTGACGCTGGTGTGGGAACTGTCCTCCCGGCTAGGTATCACAATACCATCTCCACGTGAACTGTGTATCAGAGATCTCCTATTCCTGTCCAGTTGGAGTTTGCGAGACCAATGTTAGGACTTCAAATCTGCGATTGTAATTTCAACAATACGGAACTCGTGTACACTTTTCGCACACAAACATTCTTATATAGGTTAGACATTGCACAGATGGTGTCAAATAGGAGGCGAGCTGGTGTTACTGTCCTGATGATGGCATGAGCCAGTGTGTGTTGATTGGTCCATCAAGATGACTGCAGCCACTGATCCCAATGGAGATGGAGTCTGTTGACTATGACATGCCTACACCCCACGGTGAAACATTAAGCGAGTCTGCCAGACATTGTGTGACGTGCTAAGTCACGAATTAGTTACATCCGAATTTGCCTCTCTGCAGATGTGAAGCTTCAGTACCGGTCATAAACATTTCCCCGCATATGAGCTTGAAGTCGAGAAACTCTACTTCAAAGTCCCGGCAGTTACTTTTGTTATCTTGTAAGAAGATCAGATTATGCCACCTGATTCTGATAGATGCAATCCTTTCTTATGGTTGATATTATCTATTATTGGAGTGCTAGATAGAACATGTACTTTGGTATGGATGTGAAGCGTGGACAATGAGCAGACAAACTGAAAAACATCTGATGGCTGTGGAAATGTGGTTTCTGAGGAAAATACAAATAATACCTTGGACAGACAGAAAATCCAAAGACAAAGTCCTACATGAAACAAATGAAAACCGTAAACAGATTAGAGACATTAGACGTAGACAGTCACCGTTTTTTTTTTTTTTTTTACACATTATGAGAAGAAATAAATTGGAGAACTTGGTGATAATTGGCAAGATCGAGGGGAAGAGAACAACAGGAAGGCAGAGAAGTAAATACCTGGATGGCTTGGCCACATGGTATGGTCAAGACAAGAACACTGAGCTGATCCACGACTCTGGTGATCGAGTTAGATGGCGAAACATAACCGCCCACACTTGCCGGCATGGCACAGGATGAATGAATTATCTAAAAACTAATCAAATGGACTTAAGAGTAAAGAGTACAACATTTACAGTGTTCCAGAGAATTCATAACCAACCAGTAACCCAACATTGAGTGTTGACTCTTCCACCATTGCAATTCATAGGCCAGCTAATCATCCTGGGTTGAGCTCTGATACACCGATGAGAACTATACAATTATAAGCTTGGGATAATATGGAACAAATCGAGACCCTCAGTGGCAGACGCCCAGGAATACATGAGAGCTAATTTTGATGGCATACATCCACTGTATGGTAGCATGCGTCATGCATGGCAAAGGTAGAAAATATCACCGTGATGTTGGTCTCGGCTGTGAAGATCCGCAAGGAACAGACTGGACCGACAGCGGCGGCAGACACAAAATCAGCTGCTATCTAGTAATGATTATGCTCGACAGAGAATGCAGGGAGTGGTGTAATATTTTGGGGGAATCAGAGGTTCAACAACTGATAGACGAAAATGCCGGAAGAAACGATGAAATAGCGTACACTGATGTTTCTCAGCTAGAGAAAAGGGAAATGTTACAAATGAGAATGCAGATCTGCAACTTCAAGTTTGAGAATTGTGGTGGAGCTGATCACGGTTGCTTTGAAACAAATAGTGGGTAAAAGAGTTAACAGAGCAAGCATTTTGAGTTGCATTCTGTACTGCAAAATATCCACAATGAACAGCTGAGATATGGATGGATACCGAGCATTGACACTTCTGCTCTAGAGGGATTTACATGGGTATACAAACCGGGTCATGCGGGAGAGCGGGTGAACGAGCAAGGAGATTTATAAGCGAATAGAACGCCAGTAATTGGGACACTCACAGTGGATAAGACAAACATTCTTAGGATTTAAAAAGTTAGTTGCATATCCTTTACAGGACGTTGCAGTCAACACCAGCATTTTATGCTGTTGTGATCTCTTGGCAAGTTTACGTTCAGTAGTTTGCCATTGCTTTCTTAACCACCTGAACCCATACCATTTCATTATAAAAACAAACGCAATGCGGTCTGCTGTTAAATCGCGCGCAGCTGTGTTTCGAACGCGGGTATGCGAGATCACGAACCGCGTCAGTAACCCCTTCATTCTTAGGATTACCGCTGAACAAATGCAAGCTGGAGAAGCGCTGACACATGAAACAAGATATATTAAAGATGCTTGCATCTGGATTCCAGCAGATTTGGCAGAGAGGAACGTATGGAAGAAAGAGTACCACGTGTTCACAAGGAGCCTTTTACTGGAACTGGCAGTATCTACATCGTTCGACATTTGCTTCAATCGTGGGAGCAGCTAGTATTTATCCGATGTCCTATTATGACGATTGTTACATCAATCACTCAGTTAACCCCACATACCTTTGATTCAGTTATCAAAGGAGGAATGTAACTGTGGAACTGGTCACATGACAGCTAAACATTTGTTGCAGGTGGAGTGTCCAACATATGCAGAACTGAGAAATCTATGTTCTCACCCACCCGCTCCATTTAAGGACACATTCTATGTAGATGTCGTCAAACTTAATATGTTTTTTTTGTTTTCTTTGCAATCATCTATACTGACGTACGAAGGTGAACAAAGAAGAGCAACAACAACAAGAAATGATGTTAGGTATGATTGTTCATGTTATTTCGATGACATTATGCAATTGTAGATTACTATGTTGTTTACAATGTATATAATTTGATGGTATTATATTTCTCCATAGACAAATAACCCCTTGGATAACATTTACTACTTCTGCGAGTACTCTCAACCCACTGTCATCAACATCACAGACGGATATGCCCCACTGATCCTCCGCAGTCCAAACTACGACTCGGGACCATACCGGAATAACCAACAATGCATTATCACACTGCGATCCGGTCCACGGCCTCTGCTTCTCTATCTGTCCATCAAGTACGTACGTCTGTCTGTTTGTTTGGCTCACATGTCCAGACTGAATGTAACGTATACAGCCAATGAAACGAGAATTCCTGGGTTTAAGCGTGGCTGAAAGATTCGCCTCATGCACAGGCGAGCCTGGATATTCAGTTACAAGCAGACTTGTG
This sequence comes from Cepaea nemoralis, assembly GCA_014155875.1. NCBI lineage: Eukaryota > Metazoa > Mollusca > Gastropoda > Stylommatophora > Helicidae > Cepaea > Cepaea nemoralis. Next base: position 196,836 of record JACEFZ010013518.1, read on the forward strand.
TACCAGCTAGGAATTATGGGTTCGTTTTCGCATCGACTTACATTTTAAAATTGGCCCTGGACTCCCAATTTGGCCCTGCATAAAATGGGTAAATGAAATGTCGTGTGGGGTGATGGCCGCCTGTGTGGTATTGCGTCACCATGCTTCAAGTACCGACTGATGCATACAATTATGGCGATAACAATAAATAAATGTTTTGCATATCCTTCACAGGACTTCGCTGTCAACATCAGCATCTTTCAGCTGATTGTTGATTTCTTGGCAAGATTACGCTCAGTAGTTTGCCATTTCAATCTGAAATTATGCACCAACTATATAATTGTTGCCCTGATCAGTCATGCAAGTAAAATTCTACTAAAGATCATAATGGGAAGACTTCGTAAGAAAATGGAAGAAGAGATTAACGTGGATCAAGGTGGATTTAGACAAGGAAGAGGAACAAGAGATCACATTCTCAATATGCTTTTAATAATAGAGGAGAATTTAATGTGAACCTATTCTCATGTTTTGTGGATTATTCAAAGGCATTTGACTGTGTACAACATCAGAAACTTTGGGAAATCATTAGAAATATGGGCTTTCCTTCACATGTAATACAACTCATTAGAATGCTCTATCTAGACCAACAAGCAGCGGTTAGAATAGATGGCGAGACATCAGATTGGTTTCACATCAAGCAAAGAGTCCGTCAAGGATGTGTGCTGTCCCCCTATTTGTTTAACCTGTACGCCTAAAATATAATGAGAAATGTAAGAGATGATATAAATAGGGAGCTATATGATGCCCTAAATATCGGTGGTCATGACATACCAGAGATTCGGTATGCTGATGATACAGTATTGCTATCCACAACACAGACTGGTATAGAAAACCTAATAGCCTCAACCCAATTGAATAGTGAAAATCACAACTTGTATCTTAACATTGCAAAAACAAAGATAATGTATGCAGATAAAACCACTATGGAGAAAGAAATATATGTTAATGAGGAAAAATTGGAGGTGGTGGAAAATTTTGAATATCTTGGGTCATTGATTACCAACAATGGTGACACAATGAAAGAAATTAAACGACGACTATCAATTGCTCTTCAAAGACTAAAACAACTGAATAAATTATGGAGTGGGACAGACAGAACTACAAAAATTAGATTTTTAAGAGCATGCATCTGTCCCATTGCAGCATACGCCTGTGAGACCTGGACACTTACTAAACAAGCTGAGCAGCGCATAAATGCCTTTGAATATAAATGTTATAGACGAGTTCTAAGAATATCTTGGGTAAAGAAAAGAACAAATGTATCAATACTTCAAGAGCTGAATATTGAAGAAGGTTGGCTTTTTAAATACGATAAAACAAAGAAAATTAAAATATTTTGATAACTTGAAAGGTCACGAAAGTTTGGATAGAACAATAATCTTCAAAGAGAAGATGGGTGCAGGATGTGGCGGATGATTTCCAGATGGGTGTATCGGACGCAGGAGATCTTGCTTATGATCGAGAGGTTTTCCGGAAGACTGTTATGGGATCGAAGTTCTGCAAAGGACATGCTACTGAATGGATGAATGAATTTGCCATTGCTTTCCGGGCGACGGGTTCCATACTCTCATAAGTCACTGGCGGGACTTAAACCGCTTCCAATTCTCGTGCGCTCACGTCAACCACGAGAGTATTCGGGGTTACGGAGAAAGCTGCTAAACACTCGGCCAGGGAGACCGGCATGGCGATAACACTGTATGTCTAATACATATCTAGGCGCCTAAACAAAAAGGATCCTTATAATTTACTTTGTAACTTTGACACTCAGAAGTTACGTGGCTCGACCCCAGTTTTAAAAAACAAGAGTTAAGAACAAGTTTACCCGCCCTGGTGCTACTGTATATATGGTGCTGTCTCCATATTGTGTAGACCCATCTGAACTTGGGGGTTGGGGGTGGCGATGTGGTCACTTGCGCGTTGGGATACCAGCTTATGGCTGGTTATTTCTACAAACATTAGTTTCTAGTCATCTCGCATAACCCCCTGACCTCTTGGGTAGTGATATCGGACAATGAATCTTTTAGAATATAGACGAGAAAGGAAAAAAAACAAATAAGAAAAAAACAGGGATGCCGAGTGCAAAATAATATGATTAAAATGTCGAGGGAATTTGAAAATCACAAAGAATAGGCCGCAATGTCAAGCTGTAACAAATATATTAGGGATAAAATATGCCTAAAGACAAATGTTAATAGCATGGCATATGTCGCTGAAAATGAAATGCAGTTACAGGAAAAGATAGGTGTAATTGCAACAGAAAATCAAAACAAAGGACTCAATCAGACAAAGAGAAGTAATGGTTATTATAAAGAAAAATGGTATACCCAACTGCAACTTTAAGGTGAATGGAACCAATATGAAAGAAGTCCATGTATTCCATTATTTTTGTACTTTAAAACAACAGAAGGAAGATGTATCATGGAAGCTGAATGTAGAATAACCCAAGAAAAGGTAGCATTTCATAAGATGATGACTATTCTGGCAATTTTGTTTTCAGTTGAGATGTGGAAAAGAGTTCTTTAGAGCTATTTTGAGCAAATCCTCAGGTACGGAAGCGATCCGCGGACAATTAGCAGACAATTCAGGAATTATGTGGAAACCGTGAAGATTTGTTTTGTAGAAGAAAGATGAAATAACCCTGGACAGATAGAAAGAGCAATAAAGATATCTTAAAAGAAGTTAACACCCAAAGAGATATGGTTACTGGCATCAGAAGAAGGCATTCCGCATTCTTTGGGCATGTCATGAGAAGAGGAAAGCTGAAGGGTGTTTTCCCAGCGGGGCAGTCGCAGAGGAAGAAAGTCAGGGGGAAGACCAAGAAAGAAGATGTTGATGACATCATAGCATGGAAGAACATCAGTATCTGATATGATTAGCAGCATAAATAACACAAGGCTGTGTACAAACATGACCATCAACGCCACACTGCATGGACTATAAGAAGAAAAGAGATAGATAGATTACGTTAGAAGAACTGGGTGGATACCATGAAGGGCAAACGGGAAGTAAACTGGCCAACTCACTTCATTATAGCATGGAGTAGAATGTTGTTGTTTTTCCCCCGATTTGATTATACCATTAACCCTACCCCGTTCAACCTCAAAGAGAAGTTATATTTGGGTTCATCCCTGGCTCAGATATATAACCAGCCAGCCAGCAACAAATATGATATCAATTTGAATGTAAGAGTTGTCCGAAGAGGGTAACGCCTGTTTTACTATTTGAAGGCCTACTACTTCACACCCCAGTGGTAGTATATTCAATGGGACTATATTTACCATTACAATGGGATAATCCTAGTTTTTTTCACTTCTGTTCACTTTGTTAAATTTGTTATTTAGCTTCACTGTTGCACATAACACAGTGTCTGTTGTTGTCAGTTATTGTACAATCCGAATAACTGCTGAGCTACAACTCATTACCAGACTCACAGTCTTTCAGATCAGATTCAATATCATCTAGAATCGTGTCAAATAATATTTTAGCCTGCTCTGATGGAAATCACCAAGGACTATAACTAGTGGGCCTGACCATTTCAGAACTGAAAAAATTAATTTGAAACATCAGACAATTCCACAACTCTACAAGCCAACGTGACGACAGGCATGGCCACAATCAAATGACGAATTTCACAATGTAAACTTTCCGTTTGCCTAGCATTAAAACTGAGAAAGTTGCGACAAAACGAAACCAATTACAGTGCAAACCGTTCAAGGCCATCTCGGATGTTGTGAATTTATGTTTCGAAGTACAATATTGTATTGTATGTTGTAATTGCATTACTATATGCTTGGACTTTTATAAGAGGAATTTCTGATAAGAAGAACTATTTCTTGGGTCGCGGGTGAGTTCGCCTTATTAGGTCCGCACTGTACAAAGTCATCCTTGTATGGCGAATTATCATCCTTCTGTCCAAACGGCAGGGCGCGTTTGGAAATGTATCAACCTTTGGCAGTGAATTAGTTAACTATAGAGCATTTGTTCAATTCTCTTTCAGTGACTTTGATGTTGAGCACGATCCAATTTGCCTGCACGACTCTCTGTGCGTGCATGGCGTCAGGTTCTGTGGCAACTGGCCGACTGGGCGGGAACACCCCTACATCCTTAAGGAGAACAGTTCCTTCACAATGATTTTCTCAAGTGACAGCTCAATAACCAAGAGGGGATTTGAGGTGAGAGTCTAGAGTATTTCATGCATACCGTGTAAGTATGTTGTAATCTACATTACGATGTAAATACGAGAGGCTTCAAATGACAACATCAAATGTGTGATATAAATTACAACAACTACGCCACTGTCTTGTAACCTATCAGTATTGTTGTTAAGGATGTCTAGAGTGTTAAGCAGTGACATCACAGTGCAGACACACACAGTGACGTCTTAAGGACAGTTTAAAAAGGGCGCCCCACTTTTGACACGCACCAAAGAGGAGCAGCGTTCTGTTATTTTTTTTTTTTTTTTTATCAGCAGAAGGATGAAAACTATAGACATTCATCGGCGAATAAAGGTTTATTTGGTGATGTATGCCTGTCGCTCCAGCAATTTATGAGTTGAGTAGGAAGTTATAAAACTCTTCAGTCCGATGAAGTGGTACAGCAAGAAATCCCAAACAGTCAAATATCGTGGGGATGACTGCGACGTACTGTAAAGAATATGCAAGAAACCATTTTTAACCTGCTCTCCTAGTCTACCTAACTGAATAAAATGGCACTATGTATGTTCTGAAAAGTAAACACAGCTGGGGAGATATTGAGTACATCGCACCTTCGGTGCTGATTGATCTATACTTATATGGAGCTAACACATATACCCAATATCTCACTAGGCCTATGAAAGGGTCCTTTAATTTTTACTATTATCATTAACATCCTGGAAAGGTAGAAGAGGTACCGAAGACATTATGAAAGATAACAGCTCACGGAGACAGCCGCCTAGTCTCCTTCAGAAGTGGAGATTCCACATTTTTGAACACATCGTAAGAAACGAGTTTACAATAATACGAAGTTTATAACACAGATGTTCAGGGGGAACAGACAGAGAAGTTATGGAGTGAAGACACATTGACAGGGCAGCCTGGGAGGACATGGTTGGCTTCTTCACGCGATCACCAAAGTCTTCCATCATGTCCTTGTCCAATGTCTTCTAGGAATACAGTTTACAGAGATGAGGAGTTTATAATGTAGACTTTCGGGGGTAAGAGACAGTGAATGTATAGAGAGAAGACACATTGGCAGTGCATTCGCCATAGTCGGCTATCTCACACGATCATCAAAGTCTTTCAGGAATAGTGTTTACGGAATACGGAATTTACAACACAGACGTTAATGGGGAAAGACAGTGAAGATATAGAGAGAAGATATCTTGACATTGCGACCTGGAAAAATATAGTTAGCCATCTAACGGGATCACCAAAATCTTTAATCAGGTCCTTGCCCATATTTCTCCAGGGACCAAGCCCTCCGGATATATATCTCTTTGCTTTCCTTTTGTTTAAATCGAGTGTGCATGTCGTACAATGTTCTAAAGTGTATGTCTCCACATAACATGCGCAAACCAATCTTGAATGTCTACATCAAATTTCGGTAATCAAGTTATGGTATTTTTTTGCCTTATTGGTTGTTCTGTCCCGGCCACTGTCTTCATAGCATTTTACCCACCCCCACACACATACCACCGGCTCTTTTGCGAAGGCGGTACGGACGCAGTTTGTAAACCCGCATACCGCGTTCGAATCACAACTGCGGGCGAATTGGCAGCAGACCACCTTGCGTTGGTTTCCATACAATGGTATGAATGCCGGTCGTTCAGAAAGAAGTGACAAACTACTGAATGTAAACTTGCTAAAAAAATCACAATCAGCTAAAGCAAAATACTGGGATTGACTGCGATGTCCTGTGAAGGATATGCAAGTAACTAACTTAACTCACACATACACACACACGTACGCATGCACGCGCATATACACATAGTAGTAAACGACCCGTTTACATGCCTAAAGCCCATTGACCAGATGGAGCTAGCCCTATATTTTCAAAGACCAGTCAGCAATCAGTGGGTGATATGTGATCAGTGGGTGATATGTGATCAGTGGGTGATATGTGATCAGTGGGTGATATGTGATCAGTGGGTGATATGTGATCAGTGGGTGATATGGTCAGTGGGCGATATATGATCAGTGGGTGATATGTGATCAGTGGGTGATATGATCAGTGGGTGATATGGTCAGTGGGTGATATGTGATCAGTGGGTGATATGGTCAGTGGGTGATATGATCAGTGGGTGATGTGATCAGTGGGTGATATGATCAGTGGGTGATATGGTCAGTGGGTGATATGGTCAGTGGGTGATATGGTCAGTGGGTGATATGGTCAGTGTGTGAAATGGTCAGTGGGTGATATGGTCAGTGGGTGATATGGTCAGTGGGTGATATGGTCAGTGGGTGATATGGTCAGCGGGTGATATGATCAGTGGGTGATATGGTCAGTGGGTGATATGATCAGTGGGGATATGGCCAGTGGTTGATATGGTCAGTGGGTGATATGGTCAGTGGGTGATATGGTCAGTGGGTGATATGGTCAGTGGGTGAAATGGTCAGTGGGTGATATGGTCAGTGGGTGAAATGGTCAGTGGGTGATATGGTCAGTGGGTGATATAGTCAGTATCAGACCGCTGGCCGCCTTTACTTTCCAAGAGAAAACGTGTAACCCATTTCAGGCTGGACCCACCTAGGGGGGGGCAAGTCCATTTTAAAAGGTGGAAACAGCAAATATGTGGATCGAACCCAGGGCCACTGGTAGGATAGGTGAGCGCCTGGTTCCCTCTGTCTCTCTCTCTGTCTCTCTCACTGGCTCTATCTCTGGCTCTCTCGCTCTTCCTCTTTCTCTCTCTCTTATCTATCTTACTCTCTGTCTTTCTTAATCTCTCTTCCTCTTTCTCTCTCTTACTCTCTCTTCCTCTTTCTTGCTCTCTCTCTCTGACTCTCTCTCCCTTCCTCTTTCTCTCTCTCTCTCTTTCTCTTTTCCTATCTCTCTCTCTCTGACGCTCTCTCTCTCTCTCTCTTCCTCTCTGATTTACTCTTCCTTTTTTTCTCTCTGTCTCTGACTCTGTCTCTCTCTTCCTCTTTTTTTCTCTCTCTGTGGCTCTCTCTCTCTCTCTCTGACTCTCTCCTCTCTCTCTCTCTCTCTCTATATATATATATATATATATATATATATCCTTTAAATACTTAATTATATACTTTGGTTAAGCTGTAATTTAACATTTTTCCACCAGATAAACGTGACCTCAGATCTGGCTATCGGCCATACCATACAAGAGATCACGGGCGGAGTTGGTTCCAGCCTCGGCAGAGTCGTCACGTCCGTAGTCACGTACAGCCCTGAATTAGCGTACAGTGATAGATGTGTCGACCCTACAGTAAGTACATTTTTAATAACAACCGTCCTCTGTTGTTACTCTAGTAAATTACTTAATTTTTTTCTCCGATCAAGTTTCTATGAAAACAAGCTGTGGTATAGTCTAATTAATCATGAAATTACTAATCAAGCTGAACAGCGCATAAATGCCTTTGAATATAAATGTTATAGACGGGTTCTAAGAATATCTTATATACAGATAAGAACAAATGCATTCACACGACAAGAACTGAATATTAAAGACGGTTGGCTACTAAAGACTATAAAACAAAGAAAATTGAAATATGTTTGTCACGTTTGGAGAGAATAATAATTGGGGTGGGGGGGGGGGGGGGGGGGTGGGGGGATATGCCTGGGAAGAGAAGAATGGGTAGGCTAAAGATAAGATGAGTGCAGGATGTGGCAGATGATCTCCATATGGGTGTATCGGACGCGGAATATCTCTTATGACGGAGAAGTTCTCCGGACGGGTGTTATGGGAGCAAAGTTCTGCAAGGGACATGCTACGGAATCAATGAATTACCAAAAAAAAAAAAAAAGAGATCATACTTATGCCTCTATAGATACATATTGTCAGATCGTGAGTCACGTCAACAATGTTAATATAGTATTTACTGCCTTTGTTTGCCCAATCAAACGTCTGGTTGCAGTTCTCAACAGTTGCAGGTTCCATTTACCCACTCATATATTTTACAATAAATGTCTCAGAAAACCATGAACCAATAAGAATAAACAATACTGATATTCTACAAAGTCTCAACATAGAAGACAACAGACTCATTCTCCACCTCCATTCTCAGACTAGATGTCTTCGGACTAAATAACCCGTCATCACATGAAATTGTTACACAATTAATATTGATTTCTCCGCCGTTTCTGTGACAGACATCAAGCCCCTACTATTTCTGCGATGATTCTCAAACTGGAGTTATTGACCTCAGCGCTTGGAGCCCTCCAGTCATCATCCGCAGCTCAAATGTCAGCACGACATATGATAACAACCAACACTGCTCTGTGGTGATTAGATCCGGCTCACAGTCACTGATAATATTCCTACACATGAAGTAAGTTCATCTTTATTATTATGTGCTGGCTTGTGCTACCACATCTTTGCTTCATTGACCACACAAAGGCTTTCCAGAAACTAAGACATGTCGGCATGATGAAGATGCTTGCAGATCTACATACTGATAAGAAAGATCTTTGATTTGTAAACCAAAAAAAAAAAAAAAAACATTTAAAGGAAACAACAAGCTGCCGTAAACATTAATGATGAAATAGGTCAATATCAACCATCAAGAGAGGTGTGCGACATGGTTGCGTAATGTCGACAGATCGTTTTTCACTACATTGTGAAGATACGAGAAATTGAGAGAATATGAGATGATCGCCACCAGCGGACACACCATCACTAATATAAGATATGCAGATGATACAGTATTGATTGCAGACAACGAACAAGATCTACAACATTTAGTTGATGTGGTTGTTCTACACAGTGAAGAACTAGAAATGGTATTAAATTGAAAGGAGAAAGATAGGATAGTCTCCAAGAAGAGAGAAACACAACAAGTAAACGGGGAAATTCTTAAGCAAGTGAATTGGTACAACTATCTCAGAACAGTTATAACATCTGACGAAAGGTGCATTGAAATTATTAGAACAAGAATGGCTATGACAAAGATAGCCTTTTGCATACTGCAAAGTAAAAAGTTGACAACTGCAATGAAAATAAAAGTGTTGAAGTGCTATATAGAAACTATACTGTTATATAGATATGAAACGTGGGCAATACGAAGACCAGATGAGAACAAGCTAATGGCAGGGACAGTTTGTTTTCTGAGGAAATTGCAAAGAATACCATTGGTTGATAGAAAAATCAATGAGCAAGTCCTTCAAGAAACAAATTATAACCGTATTTTTGCTATTTACTGACATTTAATGACGTCGCAGTTTCAAGGTGCACAGTTCATTCAATAGTAGAATGAATTTGCATACTTCATACAGCAGCAGTATTAATTTACACTTTTCATACAATAGCAGTGTTAATTAGCATGTTTCATACAATTGCAATATGGTTTTGCAACTTTCACTAACAAATATTTCAGTGTGTACGTTTCATGCAATATCGTTATCAAGTTGCACATTTGATCAAAAGATACAGTTAGTTAGTTTGACGAGTTAGTCGAGGTTCCAATTTCACGGCAACGGGTCGTTCCCATTATGCTCCGTTCCTGTGCCAATGAATATCACACAAAATGCTCCCCACTGTCTAATTAGAAAAGTGGAACAGACAGGAGTCTCGGCAATCCAACAGCCCGCACAGGTACACTGTGCATAATGCCGCCGCCAGAATGCCAACACTAACGTCCTCCATGAAAACCACAGTTCATCGTCGATGGAATCGGCAGTCACCAGAAAGACATCATTGACCCGGGTTTTCTCACATGGCTCTGTCTCTATCCGCAGGGCGACCCGCCGAAAGCGTCGCATTAAGCACGAACTCCGTAGCTCCAGTGCCGACTCCCAGGAGTCTCCTGAAAGATGCATTCGTGAACCGAAAAGGCAAATCAGTCAATTCAGCAACAGCCGGTAGTCATTGTTCCGAACATGCAGGTCACTGTACAAACAAAAGCGGACATGTAAAAGCATTCCACATTAATATCACAGCTCACAGAGTCGCGCCACGCACTCACTCAGTAGCAGGGCGACGGAACCATATACTACTAGTCCAACATGAGGAAAATGTGAATGCAAACCGCAGCCACAAAGATAAATATTCCAGATGCCGTAGCGGTTCAATGCCTAAACGCCATGCTGGGGACTGGAAGTGAAGGTTCCATGAAATGACAGTCTCAAGTTGCATGTTTCATGAAATGACTAACAGTATCATATTGCAAATGTGATAAAAGGGCAGTCTCATGTTGCAAGATTGATTAAATGACAGTCTCACTTTACGTGTTTCATAAAATGGCAGTATCATGTGGTACGTTTATAAAATTACAGGCTAAAGTGAAATTAAAAACTTAAGTTGTACTAAGAAGAAGAAGAAGAAGAAGAAGAAGAAGAAGAAGAAGAAGAAGAAGAAGAAGAAGAAGAAGAAGAAGAAGAAGAAGAAGAAGAAGAAGAAGAAGAAGAAGAAGAAGAAGATATGACCATTCATAACATGTTAGGAAGTAACCTTGACATCTAATCTCCATTACCTACAACGGGACATCTTCCATGACATCTCCCTGTCATTACCTAACACGGCACATACCCATTGACATCTCCCTGTCATTACCTAACCCTACCTATTCAAGTGACATCGTCCCAACACATGCATATCAGGCTCTTACCACAGATGTCATGTATTTTCCTGACAGCTATTTCGACATTGAATATCACGTCAACTGTTCCTACGACTGGCTATGCATGAATGGAGTCAGATTCTGCGGTGACTGGCAAGCTGGCCGAACATCCGCGTACATCCTCCCAGCCTACAGCTCATTCACGCTTCACTTTAAATCGGACGATTCGGTTTCAAGGAGAGGCTTCGAGGTGAGATATTTAAAGGCAGCTCCTAATGTTAACGTTTCCTTATTTGTTCCTATTCTTTCCTAGGGTACACATTCCATGGAGAAACGCTTACATCCCAGAGAACGAAGATCCAGTATTTCAAACTAGTCTTTTTTTGCTTACTGTCCATTCCCACGCGGCGTTGGTGATCATGTCTGTCCACAACATACCTCTTGTACTGTCAATCATATCTCATACTGATGTTCTTTCATGCCACGATGTCAAACTGTCCAGCATTTTTTCCTCTTGTTCTTCCCCTGTCACTCCTCCTCTCCAGCTTGCCCGTTGTGACGCCGCACTACAACTTTCCCCCTCTCTTTACATCTCTTTAATGTGGACTGTCTTCTTCTGATGTGAATAACCAGTTCTCGTTGTGAGTTAAAGTCTTCCAAGATATCTTCATATCTCTTCCCACGCATCCACAATGTTCTCTCCACTCTTCTATAAATCCACATCTACGTGGCTTCCACATAATTCCTCACTTATTTTTTTCCGACTCATGCATTTTAATACTTCTCTGTATTTGTTATATTTAGCTGGGGATACACGTATTTCATCTGCTGTGTTCAACGTCTAGTACGAGTATATTACCACAAGCCTGCTCCGTGACGATGGGGTTACGGACGCAATTCGTAATTCCGCATGCCACGTTCAAAACACAGTTGCGGGTGATTTGAAAGCAGACCGCCTCGCATTGATTTTCATACAATGGTATAAATGCTTGTCGTTCAGAAATTAACAGCACACTACTGAACGTAAACCTGCTCAGGAATCACAAACACCTAAAAATGCTGGAGATGACTGCTACGTCCCGTAAATCATAAGCAACGAAGGATATTACCACAAGAAATATGAATGCTTATAGTATTAAGACCTTCTTTGCTTTATCTGTCCAAGTCCATCAATTTTATTATGACATTTACCCATGTAATCTGAAGTACAAGTACACTAAATGCCCCATTCCTCAGCGCTGTGATGTAGGGAGCTGGCCCCCATATTTGTATAGACCTATCAGCACTCGTTGGATGCTGTGGTTAGAATCACACCTGCCGTCTTTACTTCCCAGAATATTTCCTGGTCCACTTTCTAATTTGCTCTACCCCGGAGCCTGGTCACCAAGTTCTCCAAGTTATGAGAAGAAATGACTTGGAGAACTTTGTGACAACTGGCAAGATCGAAGGAAAGAGACCAAAGGGAAGACCGAGAAGTAAATACCTGGATGGCTTGGCCACATGGCATGGTTGAGACAGGAAAACGGAGCTGATCCACGACTCTGGTGATCGAGTGAGATGGCAAAATATGACCGCCCACGCTTATCGGCATGGCACATGATAGATGGGTGGATTGGAGCCTAGTACACTGACGCAGGAATTCGAATACATAACTATAGGGACGGCAAGCAAGCGTGCCAGCCACTGCGCTACCACGGCTCCCACTGGTAATACTGACTGTTAACTGTTAGCGGAACTCCACGAGAGAAGCCACGTTACGTGACAGAAGACGCATGGTCACGTCTCTGTGGGGGAATCTGGTCAGATCGTGAGCCACTCAGCCATGTTAACACAGTATTTAGACCGCTATAGTTCATTTACATTTGTTTTCCCCCATATAAAAATCCATATCTCAGTAACCATCTGAGGGAAAATGATTAGATTTAGCATATAACCTTATCATTATGTCCACCCAACAAAAACTTTTTTTGTTATGGAGATTGTACAGCAGATTGCAATGTTTGATTATAAAGTGTGCCCAGCCACTTTTCTAGGTGCAGTTCTCTGCAGAGGCAGGAAACATTTTCCCACCTGAAGTTTTACAGGAAAATACGTAGTATATCATGAACCAAGAAGAATAAAAAATACTGATACTCTACAAGTTTCAGAATATGGAACAAAACTAGACCAGAAGCACCACGATAGCCAGGAATATTAAGCACTTTGGCCTTTTTACACGTCGCGTTGGTTTGGAAAGAACTGTGATGGAAGGCATGGTTCATGGAAGAAAATGCAGTTGTCGGCCAACACGAAGATGGACACAGGAAATTGAAGAAACCTTGGACATGACAATGTATGAAGCAGGGCAACTGGCAGGGATCGAGACACTTCTTAGCGGACCATGATGAAGAGCGACCTTCTGCTGGGATCCTGATACATGATGATATAGGCTCTGGGATCGAAACAGATTCATACAGTTAATTACTGGTGGGTTCTTTATTTAAAATCCTTTACGAACATGAGAAGCCAGCCCACAATATTCCAATGTATAGCCTACGCGATTCTGATATACACATAATGAGATTATGGTTCTGTTACCACATCCGTGCTGTTTTCATATCCTCCTTCAGATAAGACTTGACCACTTATGTAGGGGGAGATTTGACTTGAGCACTTATGTAGGGGAGAGTTTCGACTCGAGCACTTATGTAGGGGGGAAATTCGACTCGAGCACTTATGTAGGGGGAAGATTAGATTCGAGCACTTATGTTGGGGGAGATTTGACTCGAACACTTATGTAGGTGGGAGATTTCACTCGAGCACTCTTGTAGGTGGGAGATTTCACTCGAGCACTTCGTGTAGGTGGGAGATTTCACTCGAGCACTTAGGTAGGTGGGAGATTTCCACTCGAGCACTTATGAAGGAGGCAGATTTCACTCGAGGGGGGGGGGGGGGGGGTATGCTCCGTGGCGAAGTGGTCAAGCCGTTTGCCTCGTGCTCCGAAGGTTGTGGGTTCGATTCCGGGCTAGGTCTTTCGGCTCACGAGTGCATTTGTCTCGGAGACTCCTTTGCTTCGTCGCTGGAGTTACGGAGTTTGTGCTTTGTGCGATAGTTTTTTTTTCTGTAGCATCAATATGCGCTTGACCTGGCCGTCGAAAATATGTCGTGAACTGACGTACTTTCCGAAACATTCGTGCCCAGTCTGTCACTGTTGTCTTCGACACCGTTACGTAGCTGCCTGCATTCTTCGATGAATGTCCACTGGTCGACATCCTTTAATTGAAAGAAACTGAATCACCGCTCTTTGAGCTTCTTTGGTTGGATTTTGGATCAACTCTGCCATTTTCTCAACGGTCAGAAACAGAACCTACCTGCCTGGACATAGCTACTGTTTATTCATTGGTCAGTACTTATCACATGACTATAACCTGATTATGTTCAATGTACGCAATTACTCGCGGTGCGGCACGACGGATTTCAAATCAACGCCCCTTATAGATACCGAATCGTATCACTGGGAGTAACACCCGCGTGACATTGACCATCTGTAAAACATTTCATTGGGAGTAACATCATTGTCTTATTTACCATATGGCTCGTCCATTGTGAAAATGGGGTCAGTACTATAGTACTAAAACCGTCACTAGCCATATCAAATGGGCCTTTACTTGACTTTCCTGCAAGGCCATTGGTGTAACGGTTGGAATAATACGTTGACAATTGAATTAAAGCGGTTGAACATGGGTTTCATGCCACACCTCGTAGTTCGCTACAGGATTGGACGCCCGGCCTTCTACTTCTTTGTGAACTCTGACCTACAACACTTTGATGGTCCTAATACTTCACTAACCCACTTCAGGTTCTTGCTACGGGGCGTGTTTTGTTTTTGTTTGCTACTTTTTACTAATGATTATATTCGTGTATACTTCCTACTTATGGTTATATTGTATACAGTGACAGAAATTCTTTATAATACAAGCAATCAATCTGTAAGCAAGCATTTACCAGGCTACCCTTCTCATCAGATAAACGTAACCACGACAGTTGCCAACAGCCAGACAATAGAGGAGATCACTGGAGGTGTGGGATCAAACATCGAGCTCATTACTACCGATGTCAAGTTTCAACCAGCCCTTCCTTACACCGACAAATGTGCCATACCTAAGGTTAGTAGACATTTCTAATCAATTCAATCTGTTGCTTTTTCTAGAGAAGTTTATTTAACTCTTCTAATCGCTTTCTATATTAGACTGCTGGACTATTAAGCTGATCAAACATAATTAACACAGACTTCCCAAGGGGACAGCTATCTGTGATTGGAAATTGTATCACCTCAACCTGACAGGTGTTCTAGATGAGCTGATAATACAAGAGAGAACTTCCTATAAGCAAGTTGCGTCTTATCAAGAGACTCGTAACTAACTCAGGCAGTAAGGAACTTACAGCAGATGATAAGTTCTAGAGCAGGATCTGCAAAGGAGTGTAGGTTTTATCCAGACAATAGTTCTTGAAATTCAGGAGCGAGTAAAGAGAAGAAGAAAGAGAAGTAGAAGAAGAGAAGAAGAAGAAGAAGAAGAAGAAGAAGAAGAAGAAGAAGAGAAGAAGAAGAAGCAAGAAGAAGAAGAAGAAGAAGATAGAAGAGAAGAAGAAGAAGAGAAAAATAGTCTTTATTTATTTATTTTATTGTTGTTGTTGTTGTTGTTGTTGTTGTTGTTGTTGTTGTTGTTCTTCTTCTTCTTCTTCTTCTTCTTCTTCTTCTTACTTTCATCTCTCAATGGAGTATGCGGTTTAATACTGTATTACCAACATATCCTTGAATACATATTATCATATTTTCCCTACTTTACAAGTATATTTACTAACAGATGACATATATATATATATATATATATATATATATATATATATATATATATATATATATATATATATATATATATATATTATATATCTTTGTTTTACATATCGGTCCAAATATCAATCTGCATCATTTGGACGTGTCGTGATCAGAACGACAGCTAGAGTATGTCGTCACAACCGGAAGGTTGGACCGGCAGAGAAGCAGGGACAGACCTAAAAATAAATGCTGGACAGTCTGACATCATGGCATCAAGGAACGTCTATATTTGAAATGATTAGCAGCTCAAAAAACATGTTTATCATCACTAACGCCAGACGCTATGGACTATAAGAAGAAGCTGAATATATGAAGATCTTACACTTAAAATAGCCGGCACTGTGGCCAGACCTTTATGAAATTGGACTGACAATGGCATGACTGCAGTGGGATTAAGGTACGATTGTCTAGGCTCATCGTTCCCTGTGGGACTGAAAGACTGACCACAAATTCCTAGGTGTTCTCCGCCCTACAGAACGTGACAGTTCTAGCACATCTAAGGCCCATAGCAGGTTCCTGGTTAGAGACAATGTATAGGACGTATTTTTAATCACTGTGCAGTGTTTGAAAATATTGCCGGTCCAAGTTTTCTATTTACTTATTATGTTGCATGAACTTTATGGAGGGTGAATACAAAACTTGAACCGGCAATATTTTCAAACACTGCACAGTCGTAAAAACATATACACCCTATATTTCTGTAACATTTGACACTGCAGCGACTGTATTCACATGTCCGGACACTAATCTTTGGTTCTATTTGCAAATCCCATAGATGCTGGAGCTGCACCCCATATGTGGTGAATCTGAACCAAACATTGTTCACATCAACACCACCAGCCCAGACTTTCACATCCAGACGCCCTAACTTTGGTGTGGGCAACTACCTGGACCATCTGAACTGTTCTATAACTCTCATATCTGGATTCGACCCCCTACTCCTGATACTTACCTACAAGTAATTGCACTCTTGTTATGTTTCTGTGTGCAATTGTTGTATCATCATCATCGATCATATACAAGTACTGGCACTGTTTTACTATGTTTCTGTGTGCATGTCTCAATCATCATAATCATCGATGATATACACGTAATAGCACTGTTCTACAGTGTTTCTGTGTGCAAGTTGTTATCATCATCATCATCGATGATATACACGTTCAAGTAAAAGCACTGTTTTATACTGTTTCTATATGCAAATTCTTTTATCACCATGCGCTGTTTTACTATGTGTCTATGTGCAATTTATCTATCATCATCATCATAATCATTATCGATGATATACAAACAATAGCACTGTTTTACAGTGTTTCCGTGTGCAATTTTTTTGTCATCATCATCGATGATATGTAAGTAAATAGCATTGTTTCACTATGTTTATGTTCAAAAATTTAAATTTTTGGCTTCACATGTTCACCACTAATTCCCTCAAAGTTTAAGTACCGCGGTGGATAGCACTCCTGGCTGCCGGCTCGGTAATCTTGTGCTCAAGTGCCGGAAGGTGGGATGTTTGTCATTGACATGGACTCCCAGGTCGAGGCAGCCAACTATGTATACCAGGAAATTACAGTCCACTTCTTCTTGGTAATCTTCTTCTTGGTATTATTGTGTCTAGCTACGCATCTATTCTGTTATGGATCACAAACATGATGGTTTGCTTGAGGGTTTCACCGGTCCTCCAGAAATTTTCTCGAAGGGTCGCTCTAGTTTACAAGGTTCAGTCCGTCAGATCGGCGAAGTTTGGGCAATCTTGTAGAACATGCTGTGGGGTTTGCTTGACTGCTCCACATCCACAAGAGACAAAGGCTCTGAGACCCATTCTGTAAACGAATGCTCGAGTCCTCAATGAACTTCTCTGTCTGCAGATTGTGGTCTTTGCGTTTTTGCCAACCTCATTTATGCTGCCCTCTTCTGGTCTGCAGTTTTGTTTCCCCCAGATTGTCCTCCTGAATTGTTCTAGTAGTTTTCTTGTCGCCCCAAAGCTCTGATAAGCAACACAGAAGAAGTAATTTGTAAGGAACGGCGCAATCGCCGATGAACACTTCCATTGGGGAAGGACACAATTACAGAAGCAACTGTATGAATAACAACAAGAAACTTACACTCAGTGTTAATGCATCCTTCATCTGGCTAATTTGCTCCCATCAACATCAAATGTCTTGCCGACTGTCGTGGGCGATCATACTTCTCCACATCTTGCGGTCTCCAACAGCATGTATTTATTCGTGAGATGACACCCTTCTGAGGTCATGACACAAGACTGTCAAGAATATTCTCTTTCCACAAATCTTTCCAGTTGCTACATAATTTTCTAGTTTTTGTCCTCTCATAATGTGGCAAATAAAGGTCTTTGTTTAATGTGTGTGATCAGATGCCTGTGTGCCTTAGCCTCTTACACAACGGTTAGATTACTAAGTTGAACTGCCCAGGGAATTTTCAGCGTTGCTCTGTAAAAGACATCTCTGAACCATCCATGGTTTGTTATGATTTTGCTGTTTGTTTAGCAATTGTCCAGGACCGACAGCCATATGTTTAGACTGGTTCTTTATAACACGCAAGAATTTGTTATCGAATCTCTAATGACCTGGATGTAGTCCATAAGATGTTCATCTATTATAAAATTCAGTAAATACTTGTCCTATTATGTTCTTTATCTCTGTGATACATCTTCCATCTGATGTTTTCCAGGTGTCTACATATTGAAATGTCTGCAACTGCATGAAATTAACACCATTACTTTAATTGTTCTGCGTTTGTGATTCTGGGGTCAGTGAAACGCATTTTTCACAATTTCCCGACATGCTGTGTCAATAGTTCAAAATCATGTGCCGATGATTTGGAAGTAGACTGCCTTGCGTTAATTTAGAAGATATGAAGGGTCGGCCGTTTAGAAAGCAATGGCAAACTACTGAATGTAAAATTACCTAGTAAATCAATAACAAACATAAATGCTTGGAATGAAGTCCAGTATAGGACATACAGCTAGTGTGTTTTATTTTAAACTGTAATTGTTCGTGTAGGCATGATATATGTCGGTGTCCTTGATAATACCATGACTATCTTCTAAATACCCAAACCAACAAGCTGGCACTGAATATTGATCCGTCCATCAACGTGCCACAAGGATGTATGATTGTGTATCAGATTAATATGTTGTTGTTATGTTTTGAAACTTAAGTTGACTACTAATGTAAACATTGCTCTTGTAGCGCGTTTGTGGTTGAAAGTCAAGAAACCTGTTCCTATGATTACCTCTGTGTGCACGGAGTCCATTTTTGTGGAGACTGGCTGGGCGGACACAGGTTCAAGTACATCCTTCCAGCCCATAGCCCCTTCACTCTGGTCTTCATCTCCGACTTCTCAGAGGCTGAAAGAGGATTAGAGGTAGGTATTCTCACCTGTGGATATCATCAATATCACCTGGATAACATCAATATCAATTTTATAACATCAATATCATCTTGATAACATCCATATCACCCGGATAACATCAATATCACCTGGATAGCATCAATATCAACAGGATAACATCAATATCACACGGATAACATCAATATTACACAGATAACACCAATATCACCTGGATAACATCAGTATCACATAAATAACATCATTATCATCCGGATAACATCAATATCGCATGGATAACATCAAAATAACCTGGATAACATTAATATCATCTTGATATCATCAGCATCACCTAGATAGCATCAATATCACATGAATAACATCAATACTACCTGGATAACACTAATAACACATGGATACCATCAATATCACACGGATAACATCGATATCGATTGGATAACATCAATATCAAATGGATAACATCAATATCACCTGGATACATCAATATCACTCGGATAACCTCAATATCACCTGGATAACAACAATATCACCCTGATAACCTCAATATCACATCGATAATCATCAGTCGCGCTGGTGTAATGGCTAGACCATCGCCTGGTGAACATGGGTTGGACACGCAGCTGGGAGGATTCGGATTTAAAAACAAACATGAGACCAAGAATGCCGTGGGAAGTAAAAGGCTAGTGGTACGATACTGACACCGTAACACACCGAAAGTCGATTGATCTACACGATTATAGTTACAGCACAATATGGCTTTAAGGCGTGAAAATTGACCTTTATGATTTCCAGCTGTATTCTCACTTGTAGAGAGTAGAGCACGACTCGCCACAATTAAGGTGGTATTAGAAAAGATTGAATATATACTCAGCTGGATAAAGTTGTCCATTGCAGTGAGAAGAAGAGTGCTAAATTTTTATACAGAACTAGCTGACCCGGCCCGGCTTCGCCCAGACTCTGGTGGGGAGCATCTCATTTAATTCATATAAGTAGTCATATAAGTTCTCGTTCCCGTTACCGACTATCTGTCTGTCTGTCTGTCTGTCTATCTGTCTGTCTGTCTGTCTGTCTGTCTGACCCGGCCCGTCTTCGCCCAGACTCTGATGGGGAGCATCTCATTTAATTCATATAAGTAGTCATATAAGTTCCCGTTCCGACTATCTATCTGTCTGTCTGTCTGTCTGTCTGACCCGGCCCGGCATCGCCCAACTCCTGGTGGGGAGCATCTCATTTAATTCATATAAGTAGTCATATAAGTTCCCGTTCCCAACTGTCTGTCTGTCTGTCTGTCTGTCTGTCTGTCTGTCTGTCTGTCTGTCTGTCTGTCTGTCTGTCTGTCTGTCTGTCTGTCTGTCTGTCTGCCTGTCTGCCTGTCTGTCTGTCTGTCTGTCTGTCTGTCTGTCTGTCTGACCCGGCCCAGCCCATGGTGGAGAGCATCTCATTTAAATTATATAAGTAGTCATATAAGATCCCGTTCCCGACTATCTGTCTGACTGTCTTTCTGTCTTGGGTAAATGTAGGAGGGAGGAGAAAGAGGGAGGTGGAGGAGGGAAAGGGGGAGGGGGAAGGGAGGAGACAGGAGGAGTGGGGGGAAAAGGGGGAGGGGGAGGATTAAAGGGGAGG
>JACEFZ010013519.1:0-86112 GCA_014155875.1 Cepaea nemoralis
ATTCAGTTGTTTTAGTCTTTGAAGAGAAATATTAATCTTTTAATTTCCTTCATTGTGTCACCGTCGTTAGTAATCAATGTATTATATGCCATGACATAATAAGGTAGGTTGAACAGTTCCCGTCCTCGTCACCTTTTCTTACAAATTAAAACAATGGCCAGAAAATTCTGAAAATTGTCTCGTACTCATTTTTATGAGACTGGACCTACCCCAGAACCATCCTGTTTGGTAAAAAAGAATCCTATCTCTGCTGGGGGTTGAACCCAGACCATTGTCTAGGCTGGCAAGTGCACTTATAATGTGTTCACAAATGTTTGCCCTCATTCATGTTCAATCTTTTTTTTAAAGTAAATTTTGCACCGTTTTGAAATTTTTCCCGACATTTTATAATTAATCCCACCCAAGGAATATGTCTTTGATAGGTCCAAAGGCAACTTAAATCATGGAAAGTGGCAAAATTTCTTTGATGTTTTGACAAAAATGTATTGAATTCACACCAATAAACTTGTTCTACAGTAATGCACATCAATTCGGATATCGGCGCAAGGCATATCCGTTTCACTATGTGACATGCTTCTCATAAGGAAATTCCTGTGCACCACAGAGAATATTCATTATTAAACACAGATGTTTCCGTGTGAAGATATAATACATTTCATAATATACACTTTATCTCTGACCCATAAATTATATTCCGTATATAAACAAATATTGAGATCTGCTGTACAATCTCCAGAACAAAAATTTTGTTGTTGGGTGTACATAATGATAAGGTTATATGCTAAATTTCATAATTTTTCCCATATTTGGTTACTGAGCTATGGATTTTTATATGGGGGGCAAACATTTGTGAACGCACTATACCACACTATGTTACCATGGCTTCAGGGCCAAAATACGCAAAAAAAAAAGAACAAACAAACTATTTTCAAAGTGTTAAGAATTGGGCACGCAGGCCCGTCTGACATTCTGCCCTTTCATATGTTATTTCATTCATATATCACGTGTGAAGCTATTCTTAGACAACAACAAAGTTATATGCATTAAAACGCATGGAAAATAATCAGTAATACATGACTCACTAAAGCAATTTTTAACATTATAATTACCTGAGGTAGGTGTAACGTACCATACATATGGGAATGTTTGAGAACAGAATTAAAGACATAGATAAGTCATATGAGAAAAATATGCGAGAAGCAACAAGAGGTTAAGAGTAGTTAGTGGAGATAATGTTGTGAATGCAACTAAGTCAGAATAATGTACGTAATAGGAAGCATGATGTGCATTTCGTGGTTATGTTGAATTGGTTTGAGTTGCAAATGGGAAGTAAGATGGTTGCAAATGGGAAGTAAGATGGTTGCAAATGGGAAGTAAGATGGTTGCAAATGGGAAGTAAGATGGTTGCAAATGGGAAGTAAGATGGTTGCAAATGGGAAGTAAGGTGGTTGTATTCTCTCCCTCTACCAGCTCAACATCAATGCGTTGATTTCGATACTTTGAGGCTATGGCAAACTACTGAACTAACAATTGCCTAGTGAATCACAAACAGCCAATAAATGCTGGCTTGACTGCGACATTCCATAAAGGACTTGCAACTGACTTTAAAAAAGTAAGTGGAGACTACCACGTTATGCACCCCAAGAAAATCAAAATGCAAGTCACTGAAGAGTCTCAAAGATATGATGATTCTCCCAGGCTGAGCAGATCATTTACTGGCATCAGTGGCAGAGCAATTAGGAGTAGTAGAGATTATATCTCCAACTAACCTTACTACAGTGGAAAGTTCTGTCATTGGGCTAAAGAAGGGAAGAGATCAAAACTTTTCGGCAGGCGTTCTGAGTGTGAGTGGTGTTCTGCAAAGGATGATAAACCGACATGTTCTCAAGAGGATACAACTTATAGAACCAGTAGATGAAAACATAAAACATGTGCTTATACAATAAACAATGACATAACCTATATTTTTTCACAGTGTATTGCTTTCAGTGACATTGCACCACAAGCTCCTGTGCACTTTCTTGTTGTGCCCAAAAAGCCCATTGTGAAGCTGTCGGATGCAGAAGATGCTGATGAACAGGTAGTGTATTTGAATAAATAATGTCTCCCCCGATGTGTCTCCACCTTGCCGTGGTGGGGGAGCTTGCGTGTCCCATCGACCCCATGTGCTTGCCGATGGGTGAAAAACTACATATCGGACAGCATATGGGATAGGGACCAGACTAAGAGAGACACAATCTGCTGCTCTGCAGGTGAGACTGAGGATAGCAGTCCAAAATTTATATCAGGCGCACAAAGACAGAATTCTTGGTCCGGACAAAACACTAAAGGCTCCCTGTCGAGGGCTGTGGCTGAACGCCTCTAAGCCACAAACCCTCAAACCTGAGAGCCGGGCCGATAGCCACCTCTTGAAAAATAAAGGCGTGATACTGAGCAAGCTACATGCTCAGGTCGGATAGAAGTTCTAAGGCTCTCAGCTGGGGGATATGAGAGATTCCCGGATGAGAGGCCAGGCCCGTTTCTCGTTCACCGCTGCACGAAGGTAAGGTGCTGATCCGCAGCACAAGTAGCCTACCTCGTGAGCGAGTACAAAAAGTCAAAGTGCCCCAGTCGAAGAAAGTGGCTGCGAAAACTGTATCAAACTCATAGAGAGTGTAGACAAAAGTGGAAGAAGGTCTCAATGCCGCAAAATGGAACGCACGGCGAGCGAACCTATTGCGTGGTCCGAAGTCAAAAGCGTGGGTGTCACTAGCAGTCTGACCGTTCCCTGGTGTGTGCCTGAGCGATCAGTGGCAAACGAGTTGCCCAACACATGGAAGTGAGGAACTAAAGCAGCCATGAGCAGGACGTGGCAACTCCTCGGGTGAGCCCAGTCACAGAGCAATATGTGCCGGCTCTGCAATTATGGAAGCCCCCTTGGATAGCGAGGGAATGCTCATGGTCTGCCCCTGCCTTCCCTTGAGGGCCGACCACGATGTCGTTCATCATTCTATCTTGACCAGCTGAGATGTTAGCGACATCTTAACAGTCCAACGTGCCTCGAAACCAGAGGATGGCTAACCTCATTAAAAAATGCCCGCTGGAAGTCGGAAGTGTCGTCCTACGGGTGGCAAACTAAAAATTGACACCACGCATTTACGTCCGAGTGAAATGTCTCGTCCGAATGTCTCTCGTGCTAGGAACAGCTCTGACTACCTAGTTTCCGAATGCCACTCTTGTTCGGAACAGCTCTGACTAGGTAGTTTCCGAATGTCCGACGTGTCTGGAACAGCTCTGACGGACACAACGAAAAGCACATGTCCGAAAAACTCGCTTAGTGGATACTGACTGCAGACCAGCTTGGTTTGTGCGGGAAAGGCTCGGGGTGAACGAAATGCCCAATATATTGAAGTGAGGATTTAAAGCAGCCATGAGCAGGACGTGACGATTCCCTCTGTGTGCCCAGTACCAGGGCGCTATGTGCCGGCCCTGCAATTATGGAAGCCACCCAGGATGGCGGAAAATGCTATGGACTGTCCCTGCCTTCATTTGAGGGATGACCGTGCAGTCTCCGACTCTTCCAACTTTACCAGCTGGGAGGTGGACAGTACCACAAAAGTGAGAGTCTCCCAGGAATGCTAACCTGGTCAAAAATGCACGCTAAAAGCCGGATGTGTTGGCCTAAGGGTTTCGATCCAAGGGTGCCTAACTAGACACACCGCAATCACATCTGAAAAAACACTCCGGATGAACGCAAAGAAGAAGAAGAAGAAGAATAAATAATGTTACCAGAAATGAGATCACAAGGAAGATTCTTAGATTTTCATTATTATTGTTGTTCATTCTTGCCCATGTTCTTCTTATTCCTCATCTTCTGCATGTTCTCCTTCTGAATTTCCTCTTCCCCTCTATTTTACTTAGTGTGGAATTGAACAGATTCAGTGCCAAAACAAACGTAGGTTTGGACCAAACAAAAATAGATGGCATAAAATGGGAAATAGAGGGTGTCACAGTTACGACTTAAAAGTTGTAAATATGGTAGCAGACAATGTTGTATTATAACACAGTGACAACATCTTGGCGATATAAGCCCATGGCAGATACGGAAAGTCACTTAAGGCGATTAATCATTCAATGGCACTGTCAGTTACACTCTCCATCAGCATACATCTAGTTGACCAGAAGCCACTCCAGGTTATCAGTTAATCCTTACATAACCAAAACTCTTTCATTTGTAATTGTTAACTCCTTCAGTCCCAGACAGTTAATCGTTTACCCATTTAGATGATTCTTTAAATGTTTCTTACCTTTTTCTATGTTGTTGTACTTCACTTCATCAATTCTTGTCCTTAGCAGTTATTCATTTACCAATTCTGATCTAGTTATTTCTGTAAAATTTCTCACCTTGTTATTACTTAACTTCGCCAGTCCCTGTTGTAATGTTATCTCCTTTATCCCAAGACAGTTATTTATTTATTTATGATTCTGATCTAGTTGTTTCTTTAAATATTTTTCACCTTCTTATTACTTCACTGCATCAGTCCATGTTGTAGTTTTACTTCCTTCTGACGCAAAAGCATTGTAAAATGGCACTAGTCTGAGACAAAAGGAGACTGCATTTCTTAACAATTAACTGATTCAGTGCCAAACAAAAGGTAAATTTGGACCTAACGTGGTACACAATCAAATGAACAAATATTATAATGTAAATTTCCGTTCACTGAACATTGAAATTGCGCAAGATACTAGGAAACAAAACAAATAACATGATGATCCTAGCATGGTGATATATCGTCCTTCTATCCAAATGGGAGGCCATATTTGGCGATATATAATCTTTCTGTTCTAAATCAGTTAATTTACCAACGCTCGACAAATTGTATCTATCCTAATGGCCTGTAAAGTCCAGTTTCAATTGCCCCATATTTGCTAGCAAGCTTTAGTGGTTGGTTGGTTGTAAATTCTCAGGATGACTGAATTTTAACAAGTTTGATGCATTGGCATTTAGATCGTCTAGGACTGAAAAAGGGCTTGCATCTATCGACAATGATTTGGTGTACAGACTGTTTTCCTGACGACTTACCAAATGCCATCTTTACGTGACTGTATTGCAGAGGTCTCCTTACCCCCTCCCTAACCCAGAAGAAAGCAGTGGGGTGTGCAGGATATGTACTGGAACTTCACATCTGCAGAGGGGCACAGTAGGATGTAACCAGGTCACGATTCAGCGCAGCACCTAGAACTGGCTGGGATTAGGCCTGGGTTGATAATATCTCCTCCACAGATTTGGGTATTTCATTGTCAACAGACTCCAACTTAGTGCAGAAAGGGAGATTTCTAGGAAGTCTCCTTGGTGAAGTGGTCATATTGCCTGCCTTGCGCTTCGAAGGTTGTGGGTATCTTCTTCTTCTTTGTTCATCCGGAGAGTTTTTTCAGATGTGATTGCATTGTGCCTGTTTACAGCAGAGCTGCGTTCTTTCGCCGTTAGGCCGACACATCTGACTTCTGCGGGCATTTGTTGACCGGGTTAACCTTCTCGGGTACAGGTTGTGGGTTGGATTCCAGGCTGTGTAGTTTGATTCACGAGTACAATGTGGAGGTTTCTTGGAGACTCCTGGGGTTTGTCGCTGGAGCTACAGAGTTTGGGCAATGTGTGATGCTTTCGGCGGGCCACCCTGCGGTAAGAGACCGAGCCATATGGGATAACACCTGGTGCAATGAAGTCGATCCTCTTGTCTTTTAAACTCTTTAAAGGAAATATTTGCAGAAAGAGAGATAGAAGGAAGACAGCGTGAGAAAAGAAAGATAGAAGGAAGACAGCGTGAGAAGATTATTGACACTATGGCATGGAAGGGAGTCAACACACGAACTGATCCATGCCGTCAGAGATCACAATTTGTGGAGATGCATGATCTGCCTTGCCAGCCGACAAGGCACTGGTTGATGGTGATGAAAGGAAGTATCTGTGAGGGATATTTTTAAACAATCCTGATCCAAATGTATTACCTGGACTGTGTTGTATGCCCTCGATAAAGTCTTATCTGTTTCTTGGTCTCCCTCTAGATGTATTACTTACTGTTTAACTTTATAGACTCACAGTCTTACCTCATTGGGCTTCAGTCTCAGACAATGTCTCTCAATTTATTTGTTGTTTCTGCATAAAGTCAAATTCATCCCAACTACATTTAATCACCACATATTATTATTTGTCTTTCTTTCAGCTGCTGGGACACTTGTTAATAGTGGCCAGAAAAGTGGCCAAAGAGAAAGGTCTCCGGAACGGCTACCGTGTGACCATCAATGATGGACCTGATGGTGGTCAAGCCGTGTATCACATCCATGTTCATGTCATGGGTGGCCGTCAGATGGACTGGCCTCCAGGCTGAGACTCATCTTACTGACCATGTCACTGACCTGTGTGTTTCTTTCCTGAGTCATTAAGCCACAGTTGTCAGGCATGCGTTCATAGATTTCTTTTAATTCATGTTGATTTATAAATCTTAATATATGTGGTGTATATCTCTTCACTTAACTGAGTGATGAACTGCTATTTGTGAGGTGTGTGTTTTTATGGTCTCTTACTCAATTTCGAGTTGAAAATCCTAGTTTGTGTGGTGTGTGCCTATATAAATGCTTTTTCCGTCATTTTTTCCAAATTAATCCTAATTTCTGTGCATTTTCTCTCCCTCCATTTTTTTTTGTAATGAATTAATGTTTATGTGATTAAGCATATCTTTTAAAGTACTTTTGAGTTAAGAATTCCAGTTTATTGCAGTGTTTTCTGTTCACTCGCTTAGAGTTGGTAGGAATGGTCAAAGCAGTCAAAGAAAGAACACCCCACATCAGAACAGCTTATTAATGAATTAACCTAAAAGTGATCAAGTGTTACATTTACTCTGTGCCAGGAAACTACTGATGCTAGGTACTGTTGCTCATTTGTCCTTGCAAACATCCTAACAAATTACATTTCACTCCAGAAATTACAGAAACACAGAGTTGATCGAAGATGCTTTAATTATGTAGTCCCGGTTGTCATTTTCTCCCATCACTTGCAGTCTAGGCAAATAATAAAACTACTGTTTTTCCTCAGACTGGACTTTGGCATTGCGAAGTTCACTCCACAAGCTGCTGGTCCCGGAATTCTCCCATTTTGACAACTTGCATTAACTTCTTGTGGTGTATAAACTCTCATGCATTTCCAGGTGTTATGACTTAATTCATGCCCCATCAACCATTCCATGATATCTGTTGCTTTGAGCATAACCCTGTATTGGCCCTTATTCTTCGACTGTCATGATCTGTTCAATTGACATAATAAATATGGACTATGATACTCTACATTATGAGAAAGTGAAGACAAATGGGAAATGAATAAACAATGTGAGGGTACATTTAAAGCTGTTGAAATGTGTGTATACAGATGAAAAATAAGAAGAAGGGCAGAAGAAGAAACACAAAGACTGGTTTGTTGAAAACATTACTGAATGAGATCAGAGTAATTTAAGGTATTTTGGCTATATATAGAGATACGACTGGTTAAGGATTTGATGGAGGGAAAAGTGAAAGAGAAGTGGGCAAGAGGAAGACAATGTTACATGTGAATCGACAATATCAAAAGAGGTACATGAAGAAACCTGTGTGAATGCATCATGAAGAGACAGAAGAGAGAATGTTGGAGACTCATTACATTTCGGAGATTTCACTTGTATGACTTTGCATGGTGTCTGTTTTCTTACTCTATTTGTCTGTGTGCAGGTGTCACAAATTATATGTTCATATTTAAGGTCTTCCACTCCTTTGACTGGCACCTTGCCGTCTTGATAGATGATAGTTTGTAAAATGGTGTTATACCTCTCCATAGCACAAAACCTGGGCTGAATTTGGAGACCATGTGTCGTCCATGCAGCATGATCCCTCTCTCAGCCTGCCTAGTTAACTCCAGAGGAAAGGTAACACAAATACATCTGGAACAAGACAAGCTGCAGAAGCTTCCTGATCAACACATAATACTCTAACTGTCCACCACTGCTTTATACTTTCAGTAAAATATATATGTATGATGAGAACCTGTCTAGTCTATACTGGTAACTGGCCAGAATGTATGTTGTTTGCTGATTCACCACTTGCCTTTAGTTGTTCCCTGGAGGACAGTTTTCAACAAGGAATTCTGGTGATGGACATGGCCAAACACACTTGCAGTGTTTCACTACTGAGAGAATGAACAGACTGATAGACTGGCCGCGCTGCTCCTTTGAGTGGTAAGCTACTGTATGACAAGGCTGAGATGGTGAAGAATAATAGATACAAGAAGTAACGGCTGCAGCAAGAGATTACACTACAAAATAAAAACTGTTTTTTAAAAAGTTAGTTGCATATACTTTACAGGACGTCACACTCAAACCCAGCAGTTTTGGGCTGTTTGTGATTTCTTGGCAAGTGTACCTCAGTAGTTTGCCATTACTTTGTGAATCACTGGCGCTCATACCATTAAATGAAAACCATTGTAAGGCGGTCTGCTGCCAAATCACAAGCAGTTGTGTTTTGACTGCAGTATGCAGGATTACAAATTGCGTCTTTAACCAGTTTGCCATAGAAAAACAGATATGTGTAACTCCTTCGAAAAAGTGAGAGATAATGAACACAGACGGTGAAAACTCTCTGGGAATGAATGGAAAGTGCAGCAAAAAGAAGATCAGCACTTGAAGAGGCTGATTCAGCAGGGAGAGAACAGAGGATCTGCACAACACTCATCGTGAAGGAGAAAGTACTGGCAGTTATTTAATCAGGCTGACACTGGTACTATCAGCCTGAGAACTCTTCAATGGCTACTGGAGAAGTGGATAGGGCATGTGAAGGAATGTCTCGAGTGCATTGATGTTGATTCTGGATTGTATACCACTGACCAGTGGTTCTAGACAATCTTCATATGGATGTGTGCTCAAAGACAGACATTATTCTTATGATGTGTTTGTAAATCTTATGCCCTATATTTACTGCCTGGCATTTTGTCTGCCTAGGATTGTATTTCTTACTGCCATTGTTGCATGTTATTTTATGTATTAATTGTCAAAAACTTGAATGTTGTCAGTGCAAACACCTATGCAAGTATACTTTTTTTTTTTTTCTATCCATAATTTGAGAAAGTATACGTAAATTAGGAATATCTCCTAGCGCTTTTGAATTCTTCTGACACCTAACTTTCAGACTTATTTATTTCCTGGCAGGTATAATATAATTATACATCGTTTTGAATTTTGTTTTTTTAAGATTACCTTTACATCATTAAGTTTTTTAGCTGTTTTCTTTTGATGGGGTTGTTAAAATGAATCATAAATTGACTCTTAATAACATAAGATGCTTACATTCTTGCTTTCCTTTTATGAGATGTGTTCATTGTAGACAGTTGGTAGTTCACAGATATGTAATTTGACATGTTTTTGGTTTTTGTAATGATCTAAAATGTGTATCAATCTAGGTGAAAAAAAAACTCTTCATTTAGTGGACATTTTGTGACATTGAACGCAGCCTATGTGATCACATTAAAGAATTTTTAGTGTAGAAAGGTTTTTCATACAGTGTTGAGTACTGTACATTATAAAGTTAAATTACAGAAAAGAATTAAAAGAAATTGATGTTGACAGGTGCTGCAAAATTATTTCTTCTTCTTCTGCTTTCATCTGGAGAGTTTTTTTCAGACGTGATTGTATTGTGCCTGTTTACAGCAGAGCTGCGATACTTGCTCCTTTTGGAAAGTTTGTTTGTTCGTTCGACACATCCGACTTCTGCGGAAATTATTTAATAGTCACAATTCAGGGGAGCCATGATAGCATTGTGGCTAGTACTCTTGCCAGGTGGCCTTTTTGTCAATAGTTTGATTTGCACAAAGGCAGATTCTTTGAATTGACCTCGGTTCCCAAGTCGACCCAGCCTGACAAGGCAGTAAGAAATGTCTCAGGAAGCAAAGATGACCAGTGCTATATTTATCACACCGCCCCTTGGTGCCGATTGGTCTATACAAATATGGGGCTAGCACCATATCCCCAGTACACCTTAAGTCATGTCAGAGTCTTTTACTTTTACTTGTTAAATCAAAGTCCATTATATAAAGGGTTTACAGTACATTTTACTCAAGCTTTGATGCTGTGTCCATGTTTGTTATTAATTAAACATGCTAAAGTCGGACAGTGGTTTGCTTTTTTCATTATGTCGTCATCATAAGCCGGCTTTGTGGCGAAGGGGTTACGGACACAGTTTGTAATCCCACATACTGCGTTTGAATCACAGCTGTGGACGATTTGGCAGCAGATAGCCTTGCATTGGGTTTGTATGACAATGGCATGAGTGCCGGTCGTTCAGAAAGCAGTGGCAAACTACTGAACATAAACTTGCCAAGAGATCACAAACAGTCAAAGAATGCTGGGTTTGACTGCTACATCCTGTAAAGGATATGCAACTAACTTTTAACATCAGCATAATATGCCCTGTCAAGTGGCGTTCATGTCTCACCAAGACCTCAGTGGCTGGTGCTGCAGATCAGTTCTACCAACGATATTCCTCCAGAGATCAGTTCTACCAATGATATTCCTCCAGAGATCAGTTCTACCAATGATATTCCTCCAGGCCATTATCTTAGACCATCAAGCATATTTTCTCTTTGCCCCTTTTACAGCTGATGTTTCCAGTCATCACAATGTTCTGAAATACTTCTTTTCTTACTATGTGACCAAAGAACACTTGTCTCTTTCTTAAAGTGGTGTATTATATTCTACTTTTCTAGCCTCTTCCAGGCAATCATTGTTAGTTACTCTGGCTGTCCAAGGTATTCACAACATTCATCTCAGAAACTGTATCTCTGCTGCCTCCATAGCAAAAAAACATTTATGAACAGATTAAAGGCAAACACAAGTAGAGGATGATTCTTAAAGCAAAATAGGTACGACTCAAAGGAAAACCCATTGACATATCAAACCTACTGGGGATACGGATTAGTTCCTAAGAATGTTACCAGTTCTAGACTTGGACAGTCACATCTAGAGGTACAAGAACTGTTGTAACAACATTATGTTACCAGGTCTAGACTTTGATAGAGATACAAGAACTATTGTAACAACATTATGTTGTCAGTTCTAGACTGTGATAGAAATACAAGAACTATTGTAACAACATTATGTTGCCAGTTCTAGACTTTGATAGAGATACAAGAACTATTGTAACAACATTATGTTGTCAGTTCTAGACTGTGATAGAAATACAAGAACTATTGTAACAACATTATGTTACCAGTTCTAGACTTTGATAGAGATACAAGAACTATTGTAACAACATTATGTTGTCCATCCTAGACTTGTACATTAACAGCTAAAGATATCAGAAGTATAGCAACAACAAAGATGAAATGCTGTATGATTCCAGCTCATGAAGCAACATGTATAGTCTGGCCACATGTTCACAGTAGGACACACCCTATGTGATGGATGGAATTCATGGAAACAGCCTGTCACACGCTTTGTAACGAAAGAATTATACCATGAGATGTGGCTACCTCTGAAGTGCAGCTGTTAGCATGCTTGCCTGCCAGTCCAGTAGCCATGTGTTCAAACCCTAATTGAAGCGGATTTTTCTTTAAATTGTCTTGGGTTTTAAGGTTAATTGTTTATGGAAGATCAGTGGTTGCTAGTGTACCTTTATTTATACGAAAGGGGTTAAAATGAGAACCATGAATATTTTTATTTGGATGAATATATTCTGAAAAAGTAAAGAACAAATCTATCATTTTTCGATGTAGTGATCACTGCGTACAATGCATGTCCTCCAGCGCTGATAAAGTGCGTGGATTCCTGTAGAAAGGAATGCTCTTAGTCACATGTGTAACCACTCTGGGGTCACTACTCTGTGTGCCTAACCCGGCTGTTAACAGTCTGTCAGTTTGCCGATGAATTTCAATAGGTTTCACCTTTTCACTGATAAAAAACGATGCTTCTCTTTGGTGCATGTCAAAAGTGGAACGGCCATCTTTAAATTGTCTTAATGACATCACTGTGTTCGTCTGCACCGTGATGTCACGTGCTTAACACTCGAGACATCCTTAACAATATTGACAGGTTACAAGACAATGACATGGTTATTGTAATTTATGTCGCATTTTTAAGGTTTTCATTTAAATCGCCCTTGTGTATATATAATCAGAGTGCTAAGAGCATGAAGAGTTCCTCAGGCAACACAGCGTAGCGCTTGGGTATTTGTTTAACAAATCAAATGAAAGACACTTGTGTGCCTTTCAATATAAGTGTTACGGAAGCGTAATGGTTCCAAATGTTGCTGTATGTAGCCGGAGCGCAGTGTTGGGGTGAGCGCCCAGCATTGCTTAAATACCCCAATTGCTCGTGAATACATAACCTCTGGAGCAAAAGTCCAACTCCTGGCCTTCACGTGGCGGAACTGTTTTAACTAACAAAAGAAGGGGCGACGGCGAGTTTCTGGCGCCGAAAATAACCAGTATGCTCTAGATGTGTATGCATGCGCAAACACGTGTGTGCGCGCGTACACATCTAAACTCGATTGAGACCAGTCTGCTCTAGCAAAGGAAAGGTGCTGAAGACGGAGGCAACCAGCCAGGAGGCAACCAGCCAGGAGGCGCACCACATAAATCAGGATGCCACGCAATTATGCAAAATGGAATATGTCGACTACTGCTAAATGTTATGGTGCTCGCCCTGCTTTGGACCCCCAGGCAGGTGCAGTGCCGGGCCCTATGTCTCGAAGGGGTTCAACCACAACTACTGGAGGTCCTTCTCAGATGTCCTGTGGAGCCAGGGGACCTGAGAATAGAACGGCTGGCCATACTAAACAAAGACTTAAAATAATGCACTAGAATGTGGAGCGAGTCAGCAACAACAACAAAATAGAATTAGAAAACATTTTGGACCAAGAAAAAGTAAGCGTGTGTTGCTTGCAAGAAACTCGCCTCAACGAAATTATAGCCGTCAAAATCAGAGGCTACCAGTGTTACCGATCTGACCGAAAGGACAGACGAAAAGGTGGGATACTGACCCTTGTAAAAAATAACGTCACTGCTTCCCAATTCGAAGTCTACATGGAAGGGGCTGAGTATCAGACACTTTAACTTAAGACAGGTAATACAGACCTACATCTGATCAATTACTACTGTCCAAGTGATCGCCCACAGGCACTGGACACACTACCATTAAAAGAAAAAATTATTGTGTGTGGCGATTTCAACAGCCACTCGCAGAGCTGGGGCTATGATCACATGGACCAGAGAGGAGAGAGACTGGAAGACTGGCAGGATGAGAATAGATTCATCTTGATTAACAAGTCGTCTGACCCAGATACTTTCTACTCGAGATCATGGCACACTACAACTACACCTGACCTGGCTTTTAATTCACCAAACCTGGAGTGGAACATTACACGAATCGTTGGGAAACAACTTGGTGGCAGTGACCATCGGCCAGTCTTTCTAACTGTAGAAAATGAGCTTGTAAGTGAAAGCAGCACCCTCTCGAGGTGGAACTACAAGAAAGCAGACTGGGCAATGTACAAGCATCGTACCGGCATACTGGTTAGAAACCTGAACACTGAGAAAGACATAAATAAAGTAGTTGAAGAGTTTGGGAAATGCATACTACAGGCAGCGCGAGAAACAGTACCAAGAGGAGCCCGTAAACAATATAAACCATACTACAGTAGTGAACTGGAACAGTTGCATAATGATGTGGAAGTGTGTAGAAAGCAAGCAAAGGCCACACACAGCCAAGATCACCACACTAAATTCCAGCACGCAAAAGCCAAATTTCAAAGGGCCAAGCTGCAGGCTAGACGGAAAAGCTGGCAGGAGAAACGGAGTCTCTGAACTTTGACAGAGACACAAGGAAATTGTGGAAGCTAATAAAACAACGATGAGGGCACAGGGAGAAACTAAAAAATTGCACTACATAAAGATGGAAACATCTTAACAAGAAAGCAAGCAGCTGACCATTTTGCGGACTCATTCGCACAAGATAACTATCAAAATTAGACAAGAGAAACAACAAGAGATTCGAGAGAAACGGCAACATACAGGACATAAGGAAATAGTACACGCGGTTCTGGAGGCACCCATCACAATCAGCGAACTGGAGCTTGCCATATCAAAACTAAAAATGAGAAAGTCACCAGGAGCTGATGGTATCTCCAATGAAATGATCAGGAACCTAGGAACACAGGCCAAAGCAAAGCTGTTGCAGATCTTCAATAACAGCTGGAACTTAGGCAGTGTTCCACAAGCCTGGAGAGAAGCAATAATGATACCCCTCCTAAAATCAGGGAAAGATAGTTCCATTGCCTCTCTCTCTCTCTCTCTCTCTCTCTCTCTCTCTCTCTCTCTCTCTCTTTCTCTCTCTCTCTCTCTCTCTCTCTCTCTCTCTCTCTCTCTGCAAAACACTGGAGCGCATCATCAATCACAGACTGCAGTCGTACATTGAAAGTAAAAACATCCTTGTGCCACAGCAGGCTGGCTTTAGGCAGTGCTACTCTACGGAAGATCAGACAACCTACCTCTCTCAAGAAATTGAGGATGCATTCCAATAGAAGAAGCTGATGCTTGCGGCATGGATAGATCTGAAGAAAGCCTTTGAGAAAGTCTGGAAAGAAGGTCTGATGAAGAAACTGCAAAGTCAATGGAAGAATGTACAAATGGGTGAAAGAATACTTGCACAACAGAAGAGCCCGAGTACAGATAGACGGACTCAAGAGCAAGAAAGTACTACTGCATCACGGTGTTCCCCAGGGCGTAGTCTTGTCCCCCACATTTTTTCTAATCTTCTTCAATGATCTTGTTGATCGTATTCTGGTATGACCCTAAGGCCTATCCACGTCAATGTGGAAGCACTAGTGTAGAAGACGATCAGCGTTGCCAGTAGTGGGTTGTGCTCAATAATTAAATCTCAAATCCCGAAATAACCAAATAAATCAAAATGACCTTGTTGCTAATCTACCACATGGAATTTGTCGTGTCCTCCTTTAAAGTGTCGTCCCTGGAGTGAGGAGAGTCAACACCCACATTATAATATTTTTCTTTCCTATCAATATCCTGGAGAATCCACCAGCTTCCGTCCAACACACTCCATCAGCCCGTGGACACCTTTTCCTATCACTCTCTCACTGTCGTACTATGCCCCCTCTCATACTTCCCCAACGCAACATACTCAACAACTCTTGCTCCTAAAAATTAATAAAGATTAATTTATTAAAAGAAAAGTGTAACGTATATGAGACGTGTATGCGAAGAAAATGTGTGTCGTGTATTATAACCTAAATGTATATGTCAGCCTTCAAAGTTCAGGATCATAGTGCACACATCATGGCAAGGATTACACGACATCACACGAGTCAGTACAATAGACCTCACCGAAGTCGTATCCTTCTCTCCAGACATGTCCTTCTCCAGGAGCTCTGATGACCATGAGATCTGAATCCCATGTAAATATATAATCCGTGGAAAATACTATTATTGTTCCTAACACCACGGTTCCTATTAGTTTATAGAAATCTAAGATCTCATAATTCCTGCACAGAGAAAAATAATGGAACACTGTCTCATAACATATCGTTTTCTTCTTGCGAAATGTTCTGTATTTTCACTCTTAAACAGTCAATGTATCTTAGGCAAAATTGGCTTGCTTTATTCACTAGATATAGTCTGAAAGTTCTGATTTCCTTGATACGTGGAACAACTACACTTCAATGTTTGGTTTCATCTAATGTGAACACCAGTTCCTACTGATCTAGTTCCACATGGGCTGAACATCCATCACTTCAGGTGTGTTAACGATTGGTATGCACTCATGTAGGATACTTATACCATTAAGCTCCACCGAGCAATGTATATTAACTTCTTCCGTTGCGAAAGTTGCTGGCCCATCTCTCTACATCATAATTTATCCGGGATCGGATTTTTATTGGTTCCGGGTTCTTCATTCCAACCAGAGGAAACCTGTAAAATAAATCATACAACTGGTGATAGCCTCCCCGTCACTGATCTCTATTAGATGATCGTGGCCATCGGCCTCGCTCAGAAAATACAGTGATCCTACTCTGTCAGGGACAGATGACTCAACCCATTGGTTATCAGCAGGCCAAGACAAGAAAAAAAATCAACAATCAGAATGCGGAACCCCGCCCACCAGGGACACCTACTGGAATATCCAAATTATCCCTCATTACTCCATTCTCAACTAGTAAAGCTTATCAACACTTCACTAATCTATTAACAACTAACAGAGCCAAGTATCACTTCCCTACTCTAGCTAGTTTTAACAAGTCTACAGCCTATATTAATTAGAACTAATTATAATAGGTTCTACCTTAGGCAACACCGCCTCATTCCGGGATGGCTACTACACTTTGCCATAACGACACATGCTAGTTAATATTAAATTAATCTAACACTGTAGAGCTCTCCCACAAACACGTCCATCATAATCCACAGTTTTAGTTCAACTCCCCATCTCCAATCATGGTTTTTGGCAAAACCTAAAATTGGTCACGTGACGGTATTCTTCCGGTCCACACAGGTGTTATTTGGACATATCATCCATTGTCAAGAATCCCTTTTCCCTGGCTTAGTCACTGTCAGAGTTGTCATCAGTTGTTTTAACATCCCCCAACAAACTAACGAGTTTCTGTATGATCCCAACAACAGTTTTTCATAACAAGCTGCCAATCTTCTTGCTGTCCGGAAACTATAAATTGACAGACGGACTGTTTCTTCCGAGCTGAGTACTTCCGCTCTCAATCCGACATGTTTATAAACTGTCAAAGTGGTGTATTGACTCATCTCACACACTTCCCCTACACATCTGCAGCGGTTACCTTTTCCCGACCTGTGATGGTTGACATCTGATTGCAACCAGGATCCGACGGGTTCCATCTGTATTCGAATGTTGACAAACTGTCAAAGCGATGCAGGGATTTGTCTCACTCACTACCGAATGTTCCCAATCCGTCGACCAGATGTAAACACGTGCAGCTACATATTGTCCTGGGATTTTGACATCCGATTTGTTTTCTCTGTTAGTTAAAATAGTTGTCGCTGGCAGATAGTCCGTTTAATCAGAAAGCCTCTATAATAATCAACTGGTTAAACGCAAGGTTTTATTTTGTGACAGAATTAAAGCGGCAATGTACGCCGATGACCTGGTTCTATGGAGCACAAATGAACATGCATCAGTGGCCACCAGATCGCTACAAAGAACTGTAGATACATTTGTTGCATGGGCAAATAGATGGTGTGTCAGCATAAACACTGACAAGTGCAGCACCACCCTATTTACCATCTCTCCAAAACAAAAGGCAGGAAACATCCAGATAAATGGAACACCCCTAAGAGAAGATAAAGAATCAACATACCTTGGAGTAACATTTGGTGGTAGGCTGACATGGAGAAAGCACATCAACAAAGCAGTAGCAAAAGCCAGAAGGAAAATAGCCATCCTGAGAAAGCTAAGTGGAACCACATGGGGAACCAGTGGGAAAATACTTAGCAAAGTTTATCAACAGAGCATACGACCACACCTGGAATACAGGTCAACTGTGTGGTGTTTGGCATTAAAAAAAAACCACACTACAAGAGCCGGACAAGGTGCAAAATCAAGCACTTAGCGTCACCACAGGAGGGATGAGATCAACCCCTATAGTGGAAATGGAGAAGATGGGGAGGACACAAGCACTGAGAGAGCGCAGAGATACGAAAACTCTAATACAAGCAGAAAAGTTCCTCAGCTTGCCAGGCCACCCTATGAAGAACAGATTTGAAAACTTACCTATGGGGCGATTGAAAAGAAGTAGTTTTATTCACCAGGCCAAACGACACTGCAGAGAAACCACCGATCTGCCCACAGTTGGTATCCCCCTAACAACTATTCCAGAGCGAACTCCATGGAAAGATGAACAAAGACTATCATTACAATCCAGACAAAAGTGAGAGGGATTTTTGACAAGGAAGAACAGAACATTGTGCAGCGCAGAACAGCCACTCTCAGCTTCCTTGATAAAGAATACCCACAGGACCTCTGGATCCGAGTCTACACGGACAGGTCAGCACAAAATGCTGTTCGAAATGGAGGAGCGGGAGTGTACATAGAATACCCAAATGATACTAGGGACACAGCCAGAGTACCGACAGGAAAGTACTATGATACTGAAATTGAGGCAATCAAGATAGCAACAGAGAAATTACTAAATACCAGCAATGGAACACAACCTGTGATGCTATTGACAGATGCAAAATCAGAACTCGAAGCGCTCCTGTCCGGGAAATTGCCGGTACTAAGGACACTACTTTCTGAACTTAGCAGTCAGCATAAGGTAACCAAACAGTGGATACCATCCCACTGTGGAGTACTCGTAAACGACAGAGCTGATCAATTGGCTAAGGAAAGAGCCAAAGAAGAATAGCCTGATGTGCCCGTTACATACTACCAAAATAAAAGAATGATCAGATCAGTCAGAAAGCCACCCAAACCTGCTCAAGATGATTACCACATTAAGGACAGACCAGAACAAATCATTATTTTGCGCTTCAGAACAGGACACAATAGATTACGCAACCACATGTATACAAAATTCAAGATTGGTGAAACAGTCATGTGCACATGTGGATTGGCGTCGCAGACAGCAGAGCACATACCCCAAGACTGCCCAAAATATAACATATTTAGGCAAACCTTCTGGCCTAGATAGACGACAGTGGAAGATAAACTCTATGGACCGCTGTGTGAACTAAAAAAGACATTTAAGCTCATACACGAGACAGTTGAGTTGAGTTGAGTCAAGAACCGACATCACTGCACTCAGGACATTTCCATACGTGCTCAATCCCCTCGTTCAACAGCCAGCGAAGAGTCATACTACTAATCGTTCCCACCGCTATCTGATTAAATGTTCTCCTGGTCTTCCCTCTCAGTTTTGAGATTCTTCCAGAACCCCTGCCGATCCCCCGCAATCTCATTCTTTCCACATATGGGTTCTCAATCTGTTCCTCCGCCTTCTCCACCTGGTCCCACAAGCGCACGACCACCTCCCCCTTGTCCATAGGCAAGATACCACCAAGAGGTGCATTCCCTGCCAGCCTATCAGCCTGTTCATTCCCCCGTACACCCGCATGGCCAGGGCAAAATATCCATACAATTCTCACAATCTGTGACCTCTCAAGCGACGAGAGCCATTCCACACGAAACATTCCTTTCTCCGCCTTGCTAAGCATATTCTTTGAATCCGTAATGAACACAACGTGTGTTGCAGTGGTCTCCTCTAGCCACCGGAATGCCGCTGTTACTGCCTCCACCTCCATTCTCATGCTGGAGGTCGTAGTCTCATATGCCAGGCTCTCCTTTTTCAAGACTCGCCCATTAGCCTTTGCAATAAAGCCCCAGCAACTACGTCTGTTTCTCACCACTGACCCATCGGTGTAGATGACTATGTCACCTTGATGTGTGTTGCTCTGGATCAGCTGTTGCACTTCAAACTCAGTGCAGCCCGCTGCTCATTCAAGAGACAACATTGCAGTTATAGACATATTTCAAGCGAACGAAAAAAGAAGAAGAAGAAGCGTAATATGTATTCATATATGAAACAGGTCTTTACAACAAGAATTCGGTATTGAAGACGACTGGTTGTTAAGACAAGTAATAATGAGGACAGGGAAACATTTAGGGCACACAAAAAGACATGAATGTATGGACAAGTAGATTTAGAAAAAAATATAGTACACAATCAAATGAACAAGTATTGTAGTGTAAATTTTCGTTCACTGAGCATCGAAATTGTGGAAATAAAGCAAATAACATGATGGCTCTCGTAAGGAGATATATCTTCCTTATGTCCAAATGGGACGTTAGAGTTGGTTAAATATTCTTCGGCGCTGAATCAGTTAAGTAACATTATAGCTAATAGCGCAATATGACAGCACAACTGCCCAGCGTTTCCGTGATTGAAATGTTTGCGAAGGACATAACCATCCATCATATACCATGCCGGTAAGCGTGGGCGGTCATGTTCTACCATTTCACTTGATCACCAGAGTCGTGGATCAGCTCAGTGTTCCTGTCTCGACCATGCCACCAGGCCAAGCCATCCAGGTATTTGCTTCTAGGTCTTCCCCTTGGTCTCCTCCCTTCGATCTTGCCAGTTGTCACCAAGTTCTCCAATTCATTTCTTCTCATAACATGCCCAAAAAATTTTGACTGTCTACGTCTAATGACTCTAATCAGTTTACGATCCTCATTTGTTTCTTCAAGGACTTGTTCGTTGGTTTTTCTATCTGTCCATGGTATTCTTTGCATTGTCCTCAGAAACCACATTTCCACAGCCATTAGCTTTTTTTTTTAGCTTGACTGCTTATTGTCCACGCTTCACATCCATACAAAAGTATAGGTTCTATGTAGCATCTCAACACTCTTTTTCTCGTTTCAATTGATATCTTTTTGTTGGTCAGTATGTTTTTCATCTTGCTAAAGGCTACCTTCGCAATGGCAATTCTTGTTCTAATCTCTTCAAGGCATCTCCCATCAGATGTTATGACTGTGCCGAGATAACAGTATCGATTCACTTGTTTAAGAATATGTCCATCTACTCGTATATCACATTGTGGTATTTCCTTCTTCCTAGTGACGACCATAATCTGTGTCTTTTTACAATTTAATTCTAACCCTAGTTGTTCACTGTGTGCAACAACCGCATCTACTAAATTTTGCAGGTCTTGTTCATTGTCTGCAATCAAGACTGTATCATCTGCATATCTAATGTTATTGATGTATCGTCCCCCAATGTTGATTCCTTCCATATCTTCTATATTTCTAAATATATATTCACTGTACAGGGAAAAAAGATCTGGAGACATTACACATCCCTGTCTCACACCTCTTTTAATAGGCTGATATTGACCTACATCGTTATCAATTCTTATGGCAGCTTGTTGTTTCCAATATATGTTTTTTACAAGTCTAAGGTCCTTTCCATCAATTTGTAGATCTTCAAGCATCCTTATCATGTCAACATGTCTCACTTTATCGAAAGCCTTTGTGTAGTCAATAAAGCAAAGATATAGATCCTTGTTTACTTCTATAGAACGCTCAATTACTGTTCTCAGTATATACACAGCATTTACTGTGCCCTTGCCTTCTACAAACCCACATTGTTCTTCTCCTATTTCGGGTTGTATTTTCTTCCTAACTCTTTGCATGATAATTCTCAGCAGAATCTTTGTGATGTGGCTCATTATACTAATTGTTCTATGTTGATCGCATTCCATGACTCCTGATTTCTTCGGGACTGCAATAAATATAGAATTACATAATTCAGGAGGTATATCCCCAGTATCGTATATTGCGTTCAGCAGCCTGGTGATTTGGTCAATTCCATATTCTTCTAAGACATTGATCATTTCTACTGTGATGTTACCTGTACCTGGGGTCTTGCCAGTTTTCATATGGTTAAGAGCATTCTGAACCTCTGTCTTCAAAATTGATGGTCCTTCATTATTATTCCGATGATCATATTGTTCTTCTCTTGTAGGCCTATCATCATAAAGGTCTTTCACATAATCTGACCACGCATGTAAAATCTGATCTTTTTCTATTATGATTTTGCCATCTTTGGTGTTTAGGCAACCCGTTGATGTGTGTGTTCTTTTGTTAGTGATGTCATTAATTCTTTTGTGCATTAATTTGCATAGCTTCCTAATTTTCCTATGATTCTCTTCATATTTGTCTTTGTTATGTTTGTTATTTCTTCTTACTTCCATGAGTTTTAAGATGTCTTCCGTCATCCATTTCTTGCGTCCTATTATCTTTACCTTTGGAATGGTTGTTTTTGCAGCTTGGTTGACTGATTTATTTAACATTTCCCATTGGTCATTGACATCTTGAAATAATATTTCCATATCGGACAATGCATCAAATCTGTGTTTTTTTTTACCTCTACGTTGAATTTATCTTTTATTTCCTCACTCTTCAGTGCTTGTAGATCAAATTGTGTGTTTCTTGGTGAATATTTGACTTTCTTTAATTTTATATGTAAATTGTTTAAGATTAATCTATGGTCGCTGTAGCAGTCTGCGCTTCGTATAGTTTTTGCGACTTTTAAGGCATTTCGAAATCTTCTGTTGATGAGGATGTAATCAATCTGATTTTTAATCTTATGATCAGGACTCCTCCATGTCCATAATCTCCTTGGGTGCTGTTGAAACCAGGTGTTTCCAATAATCAAATCTTGCTCTTTTGCCCACTGTACTAGTCTGCAACCTCTTTCATTCTGTACCCCTAGCCCATAGTTGCCTACTATGCATCCGTCCTGTTGATTTCCAACTTTGGCATTCAAGTCACCCATTATGATAGTTACTTCAGAATTCTTGCATATTTTGAAGGCTTTCTCTAAATCACTATAAAATTCATCGATGCTGTCATCACTACTGTCAGCTGTTGGTGCATAAACTTGTATGACGTTGACATCAAAAGGTCTTCCACTCAACTTCACCAGTAACACTCTGTCTGATACAGTCCAATATCCTCTGATCGATTTTGCTCTCTCTGTATCCATTATAATTGCTACTCCTCGCTGTTGTTTCTCTCCACCAGAATAGATTATTCTATATTCCTCAGATGTCATAATACCCATTCCTGTCCATCTGGTCTCACATACACCTAACAGGTTAATATTTAATCTTCTCATTTCATTCTTAATGTTATCAAATTTCCCATCCACACTCATAGTTCTTACATTCCAAGTTTATACTTTCAATGTTGATATTCTTTTGCACTCAGTCGCCTGATGACGGTCTGGAGTCACCTGGTGCACATGACTACCCCTACCGGGCGAGGATACTCCTATGGAGCAGCCATTTACGCCGTTTCTCTGATTATCGATAAGACTGCAGTACATGATATTCTTGGTATTTGTAAAGAAGGTAGTTTGCCATTGCTTTCCCTCCTAGCAGTGACCATACTGGTCGATGACCGTAGCCATTGTCT
Source organism: Cepaea nemoralis (assembly GCA_014155875.1). Taxonomy (NCBI): domain Eukaryota; kingdom Metazoa; phylum Mollusca; class Gastropoda; order Stylommatophora; family Helicidae; genus Cepaea; species Cepaea nemoralis. Next base: position 23,007 of record JACEFZ010013519.1, read on the forward strand.
CCCAAAAAAGGAGTCCTCTGCCTACCGTCGTGAAGCTGGAGACCATAACCTACAACTATCTGTCGGCTGCTCTTCAACTTCATCCACCACCTGCACACATGGCTTCACGTAACCCTGATCGGGGGGCCAAACGGGTACTCCACCTTGCCCAAGGGTGTCCCGTAGGCTAGCGGAGGAAGGAGGCACCTTACCTCTCCTGTGATAGGGGATACCCCTATCCCGCCACCCTGGACACAACCAACACAGCTATAATATAGGGAGACAATTATCAGAAATAACACACGTTTGAATTATTTGTGCATACTAGTGGTCTGTTGCAAATTCCTTGGACTCCTAGTGTAACTAACAACGATTGCCTGAAAGAGACTTATGAAACTAGAATATTATACACAACAATAAGAAAGAGACAAACAGCTTTCTTTGGTCATGTGATGAGAAGAGGGGCATTGGAGATCATCATGACAACAGGAAAGATAGAGGGGAAGAGGCAGACCAAGAAAAATGATGCAGGATGGATTGAGACGGTGACATGGAGGAATATCATCAGCAAAGTTGATCCAGAACAACAAAGACTGAGATCTGTGGTGAGCCATGAACGCCTACGCCAACTGGCAGGACACGTGATGATGATGATGATGATGATGATGATGATATTATGATGATGATGATGATGATGATGATGATGATGATGATGATGATGATGATGATGATGAACTAGTGGTAATGGAGCTATTTCCACAGGCAGACAAATCCAACGAACCAATCTTGAAATTGTGATAAGGATGATATTTCAGTTTGTTGTGCCCTTTTATGATCCATAAAACTTCTTGATTTTGCCATTGAAGATGAGGATAAGCATATTTTTTTACATCGTTCTGCAGTCTTGCCCTACAGACAGTAACGGGTGTAAGAAAATACGACATCAACCAACTTTGTTTCTCCAAAAAACTACGTGAGTGACTTGAACATGACACTAATTACTGATTTCATTACAGACGTTAACTGGAAGTCCGAGTGCTTATCGTCTTTTTCTTGCGTTCGTTCTTTCATGTTTATACCGTCATATGAGGTCTCGTGATGTATTCTAGAGTTTGCAGCGCCTCTTTTGGCCCATTCAGCTTTCAATGCAGGTGCCGACTCACTAAGCCAGCATTCCATTCTTAGCTGGCTGCACGGGGGGGGGGGGGGGAATTCTGGAGAACACGCACGCAGTTTATTCACACTGACTGTGTGAGCATAGCGGTGAGTCTCTCATATGAATTGTGTACATATGCGCGTTCAGTCTTTTATGCCCGTTATAAGCCAGGTCTTAGATATCTTATATGACTGAGCTACCGTATGACAGTAAGCGGTATTACATTCTTACTGTTAGCGTCGAATGTTGGGCGGCACTTACCAAACCCGACACCCCACATTGTGCCAAAGTCTTCGGGTGAAGAAGCGCAATTGGGGTGGCACAAATCTTACCCGAGTACGAGAAAATGCAACCTAAAGACTAAATGTCGTAGCAGGGCAGGCCAGCCCTAAGCTTTGTCGGCAACTGGTCTAGAATGGAAGCTACGATAGGCGGACAGCTAGAGCAGTGGTTCTCAACCTTTTTTGGCCCATGCACCCCTTCACCATATATTCAGAATGTAATTCCCACTTTCGTATTTCCTCCCTATAAATCTCTCTCTCTCTCTCTCTCTCTCTCTCTCTCTCTCTCTCTCTCTCTCTCTCTCTCTCTCTCTCTCTCTCTCTCTCTCTCTCTCTCTCTCTCTCTCTCTCTCTCTCTCTGTCTCTCCCTCCCCCCCCCCCCCCCCCCCCCCCCTTACACAGTAGTACGTAAAAATGGAAGCTAAATTTAATAACACATCACTAGAACAAGTCTAGACGTCTACATAAAATGTGATTTGCGGGTCTACTTACGTTATAAAGCGAATTTCAGAAGAGCGAGAAGTATAGAACCGTAAAGTATGGAGGCAAAAACAATATCAAGTAATCGGTTCTTGTATTAGCGCGATCTTGAATTAATCTTAATTCTCTCTCTCCTCTCCCCCCCCCCCCCCCCCCCCACCCCGGAAAGCCTAATACTCCCCCTGGGGGGAGAGGAATTCCCCACCGGTTGAGAACCACTGAGCTAGAGCATTGCTTTGCTGATCCGCCAGCTTCTGCAGCTTGCCTTATTCCAGGCGTATTGTTGTTACCTTTCCTCTGGAGTAAACTAGACAGGTCAAGAGAGGGATCATGCTGCATGGGCAACACATGGTCTCTAAACTCTACCCAGGCTTTCTGTTTGGGGGAGGTATAGACATTTTACAAACTATCGTCCATCTGTAATCATAAAACTGCCATTTACTGCCAATATAGTACCTTGCGGTGTATAGCAGAGGGGTATTTGAGCCTGATGAATTAAGGCCGCCTGGCTAGTGCAGTCGCCGCGAACTGTGCAGGTTAGGATTTTCTTTTTTTCCCCGACAGAAAAAAATCCCACACCTTACCGAGGAATCAAACCCGGGTCTCCCGAATGAGAGTCCGGCGTTCTAGCCACTCGGCCAGCTGCGCCTCTACCATTAAGATGGCAAATTACCATTTTTTATGCCATATCCGAAGTCTTAAAAAAGATTAGGTGTCATCACCAGACAAGATAATGGTAGTCGCCGTTGGATCCATTTAGTGACTACAATTGTGTAACACTATGGTTTGTGATTCACCTTCTGGTCCAGTATCGCCGGTTTCAGGATCTCTTCAACGAGAGAACGGGTTCATCTCTATCCCACCTGGCTAGGAACAGTTGATTTCGTTTGAACCTTGTCCGTTGTCCCATCCAGTTTCCCGCTGGGAGTTAAAACCCCAACCTTCCACTTAATTACGGGGAAGAACAAGGTCCACCTCCAGAAGTTGAGCGCGTATGAAGAGGAATAAGTATTTGCCCTATCACAAGTATATATTTCGTATAGAGCAGCAGTCGCCCACGTGCATTACTTATGTTTCTATTTCTCTTCATCATTTAATAGCGACGAGGGAGACTGCAAAATCATATTAATAATCTGAGTTCGCCGGTCTCTCTGGCCGAGGAGTTACAACACTTTCTCCGTAATCCCGTTTGTCACGCAGAGTCTCGTAGCGGGAGCGGTTCGTCCCCCGCTGGTGACTTGCGGGATACTTAGCCGGCCGCTCAGAAAGCAAGGCAAACTACTGAGCGTAATCTTGCCAAGAAATCAACAGACAGCTGAACGATGCTGCTGTTGACAGCGATGTCCTGTAAAGGATATGCGAATAATAAAAAAAACATTATGTTGTTTGTCCATCAAGAATGATGATGACCATTCATTTCATCCAGTGGGGTTGAAGGTGTGGAGCCGTGGGTTCTAAGATGGCTGATAAGGCCTATTTTGGCTCGAAATGTTCTTTGACAATGTGGGCAAAGAATGCTTGACGTCTCTGGAGGAGGATTTCCTGCAGTGGTTTTTCTGTCCTGCCTTTTCTTCACAGCTCTTGCAGTCCTGGTTGCCTCACATATGACTGCACCTTTGCGCAATGATGCACGCCACGAATTTCGGTCTCTGGCTGCAGCCTCCCAGGTGTCATGAGGAATTCCAAAAGCATTCAGTGAAATTTTCAGAGTGTCTTTAAAACGTTTCCTCTGGCCACCTTGGGAGCGTTTGCCACAATGCAGTTCGCTGTAAAAAATTCGTTTAGGGAGCCTGTGATCTGGCATGCGAGTCAAGTGACCAGCCCAGCGAATCTGATTCTTCATCAGTAGAGTGTGGATACTGGGCATGGATGCTCTTTCTAGGACTTCAGTGTCTGGAATCTTGTCTTGCCATTTAATCTTCAGTAGCTTCCTTAGGCAGACTGTGTGGAAGTGGTTTAATTTCCTAGCATGTCGCTGATAAACAGTCCAGGTTTCACAAGCATATAGCAGTGTGGATAATACAACTGCTTTGTAGACTTTTAGCTTTGTTTGCAGGCTTATTCCAGTTCTGTCCCATACATTCTTGTACAGTCTGCCAAAGGCTGCACTGGCCTTGGAGATTCTTGCATTCACTTCGTCATCGATTGTGGCAGCTTGTGACACGGTGCTGCCAAGATAGGTGAATTTGTCCACAACACTTAGTCTATGATCATTCACTTTGCTATTCGGCACAGTGTGATTATTCCCTGGAGCTGGCTGGTACATAAACTACAGTCTTCTCCAAGTTGATATTGAGCCCAAAGTTGGCACAGGCATGTGAGAAAGCTGAAACATTATGTTGCATGTCCGCCCTCTGAGTTGGCGTATAGAGCGCAATCATCAGCAAACAGGAGCTCTCTGACGGTGCCGCTGTTAATTTTGGTTTTAGCTTTCAGCCTTCTGAGATTGAATAACTTTCCATCCATACGGTAGTTGATGTCTATTCCAATGTCGTCGTTCTCGAAGGCATTCACCAACATGGCTGAAAACATAAGGCTGAACAGTGTTGGTGCCAGGACACATCCTTGCTTCACTCCATTGGTGACAGGAAAGGGTTCAGACAGTTCACCATTTTCCTGTACTCTTGCCTGCATGCCGTCATGAAATAGCCGCACTATTTGGACAAACTTTCGTGGACAGCCATAAAAAAAAAAAATAGCTAACTTAGCGCTCAAGACCTAGCCCGTCAGGCGACAGAAACCTTTCGATCTTTCACCTGTTTCCCTGTCTCGTGCATTTTCATTAAAATAATAATCGATATGAATAAAAATAAAATGTATGTGGGCACGGGACATTAAGGACACCGTGTCCTCCTTTGTTTACATTGTTAAGATTATTATTTTAATATTGTTTTGTTAAATTAGTTATGACGTAAGAATAATATGGCAACAGCAGTTTCTTGTTTTTATAATCCCCGACAGTTCCTGTTGTTTATAAATGGCGTCCTAAGTGACAATAGCGCTGCAGGAATAATATTCATCGGTAAGCGGTATTTGGCTGTTGTTTGTATTGTATTTATACAAATAATATCCCATTCAATCTTTCTATGTTATAATTAGGATATAGTGTCTGTTGTTATTTCATATTACGATGGCGGAGTAGGGACATTCATTCATATTCTGATGATTCTCTATCAAATGAAATACTCAGTACACAGAAGCGGTATTTGAATTTGGCTGTTGTTTGTATGTCAACTATTGTATTTATACAAATAATATCCCATTCCCCTCTGCCGTGTGTCCACCTTGACGAGGTAGAGGGGCTTGTGTGTTCCAATGACACCAAGAGCTATGCCGACGGTAGCACAGCTACTGGTAGGGTCACCCATGTCGGACAGGTCAAGGGAGAGGGACCAGACCAAGTGACACACAAACCTGCTGCCTTGTAGGTAGACTGGGGACAGTCAAAGGCTAGGGAAAGCACCCCGAACAAATGCTTGTCGAAATCGGATGTACTGAGCCACAGGCTTGTACAAAGCAGTGCAATGTAACTTAATTCATGATGTCACAAATTAAATTAAATTAATCGTTATGGTGCTAATCCCGCGAAGTCCCATCAGGCGTCGATAGTGCCGGGCCCCCTGCCTCGAGAGGGTCCACCCATGACTACTGGTGGTCACCTTCCCCTGTGCTGTGGAGTCAAGGCACAGAGGAGTAGGTTAAGAGCTATTGACCAAACACCCCGGACACTCAACATACTACAGTGGAATGCCGAAGGAGTTTATAACAAGAAAGTCTCCCTAACACAGCGTCTTCATAAAGATAGAATAGATGTGGCATGCATTCAAGAGACACACCTCAATGCCAATCGCAAATTCTCAGTCAGAGGATATCAGGCAACACGTTTCAACCGCGAAGGACACAAAGGAGGAGTTCTAATACTTACACGAAATACAATACCTTGCAGCGAAGTATCTGTGATCTTTGACAACCAAACGGAAATTATAGGTGTTGATATAATGATAAAGGATGTGAAAATAAGAATTTACAATCTGTATAGCCCAGCAGATAAGGATCTTACACTCTCAAACATGAAAATAACTGACACAAATTGCATTATTGTCGGAGACAACAAGAGATTGTTGGAGGGAAAAAACAGAAAACCTGAATTTTGACAGGGATGGAAACAAACTATGGAAACTAGTGAAAGTCATGAACAATGAAGGACCTAGATACTGACAAAAGAGGAGATGAAGTGGAGGACTGGGAAATAGACTCAAATCTCCATCTACTCAACAAAGCGGATGACACACCGAGCTTCTACTCCAGAAGATGGCTTACCACTTCTACTTCAGACTTAACTTTCTACACAAAATCAATCGCCATGTGCTTGACCAGTTAGCAGGTAGTGACCACAGACCAATCAAGCTTGTAATGAATATGGAGTATGTTCCACAGGAGCAAAAGCGTTTGCCCCGCTGGAATTACAAACGAGCAGATTGGGACAGATTTGCCATACTAACAGATAAATATTGTGAAAACATAAATACACGATATGGCAACATGAAGCAAATGGTGGAAAGTCTAAACAGAGAAATAATACAGGCAGCCACTGAGTCTATTCCAAGAGGAGCGAGGAAAAATTACAAACCATACTGGACTGAAGAACTACAAATTTTGGAGGACAAAGTTGAAGATGCCAGGAAGACCGCAGAGAGAGAACAAACAACTGAAGCGAACATCTCTCTCAAAGCCATCTCAGCAAAATATAAAAGAACAGTAAATCAAACAACAAGAGATTGTTGGAGGGAAAAAACAGAAAACCTGAATTTTGACAGGGATGGAAACAAACTATGGAAACTAGTGAAAGCCATGAACAATGAAGGACCTAGAAACAAACAAATAACAATTAAACAAGGAAATGCCTTGCTTACAGGAAAAAAGGCTGCAAATACACTAATGGAACACTATGCCAGTGCAAACCACATTGATATTACAACTGAACAGAAGAAAGCAATCACAGATAAACAGATACATCATAGTAATACAGAGACAGCAGCAGAATATATGATGGCAAATCTAACAATAGAAGAAATGGAACAGGCAATGAATACCCTTAAAAAGAAGAAATCACCAGGAAAGGATGGAATCACAAATGAAATGCTAATAGGACTAGGCACTAAGGCAAAAGAGAAACTACTAGCAGTCCTAAATTACAGCTGGAAGAGGGGAATAGTCCCACAGGCATGGAAGGAAGCTATACTAATACCAGTCCCAAAGAAAGGAAAAGACCTGGAAGAACCAAATGGCTATCGACCTATCAGTCTACTTAGCTGTGTAGGAAAATTAATGGAACGCATTATCAATGGCAGGCTAACATGGCATCTGGAAGAAAACCAACTCTTAACACCACGTCAAGCAGGATTCAGAAAGTACAGATCCATTGAAGATCAAATAACCTATATAGCTCAGAAATAGAGGATGCCTTCCAAGAGAAAAAGCACACACTAGCGGTCTGGATAGATTTAGAAAAAGCATTTGATAAAGTATGGAAGGAAGGACTGAAAGTAAAACTGCAAAAAATACATGTTTGTGGGAAAATGTATAAATGGATCAGCCACTACCTTGAGAACAGAACTGCCAGGACAAAAGTACAAGGACAAACCAGCAAAATGATGCTGTTGGAGCAAGGTGTGTCCCCAAGGAGGAGTTCTTTCACCAACATTATTCCTAGCATATATAAATGACATCACAGAAAATTTTCCAGCCTGAGTACACACATCATCCTTTGCAGATGACCTAGCCATATGGACATCTGAAGAATATATTAGTACAGCTAACAGCAGAATACAGCAAGCCCTATTAGCGCTAGAGGACTGGTCAAAATCATGGCTAGTGAAGATAAGTGAGGAGAAAACAACATGCACAGTGTTCTCCCTCTCAAATAAAACTCAGCAACCTAAGCTGGTATTGAATGGAAAAATATTGCGCCATGAAGAAAATCCATACTATCTAGGAGTCACCTTTGATCGTCGCCTGACATGGAAAACACAGGTTGAGAAAAATCTAACAAGAGCAAGGCAAAGAATGGCAATCATGAAAAAGCTTGCTGGTACAACATGGGGAGCAGATGAGAAAGTTCTCAAGAAGTTATATACTGGACGGGTGAGGCCAGTACTGGAATATGGCATTGCAGCTTGGGCAACAGCAGCTAAGTCAAACTTTAACAAAATAAGTAGAGTCCAAAATCAAGGAATGCGAATCATAACTGGAAGCCTGAAGACAACGCCTATTAATGAACTAGAAAAGATCACTTGTTTACAACCAATGCAGGATAGAAGAGATAGCAGAGCCCAGCAACAAGCAGAAAAATTTAGAAGATTGACAGACCACCCTATGTACAAAAGGTTTAATTGTTTTGGAAAGGAAGACTGAAGCGTAGCAACTTTGTAGAAACTGCAAAATGAAAGATTAGGGCAGATCCTATACTTAACATATCAAAAGTCAAACCCATTTACAATGCACACAAGTTCCCAGCTTGGAGACAGCAGCAACTGCCTTAGATGATAGAAAACATTCCTGGTATTGAGAAAAAGAACACTCAGCATGAAACCGAAAGAAGAGAAATAACCCTAAACTACATAAAAGAACATTACCCAAGCAGCAATTGGACACATGCATATACAGATGGATCAGCCACAAATTCAATAGATAATGGAGGAGGGGGAATTCTCCTAAATTTAAAAAATGGAGTGAAAAAAAACACATTCAATGGCAACTGAGCGGAGGTAGAGGCTCTGAAAACTGCAGCAGAAATGCTCCTGATGGAAGAAAATAAAGAGAAGCAAATAGCTATCTTCACAGATGCAAAGTCAGCTGTCTCAATAATGAAGAGCAATAACAGCACAGAACTAGCTGACCTAAGAACAGCACTCCATGGTCTATGCCAGAAATCCAAAAAAGTTGTAATACAGTGGATCCCATCACATTGCAGTATACCTGGAAAAGAAGAGGCTGACAGACTGGCAAAAGAGGGAGGACGACTACCACAGCCTGACATAGACATAACCTATAATGAGGCAAAGAGGTTGATAAAAAGCACTTATAGAACCAAATGGGAATCAGAGCATCCAGGCCACCATAAGGTTGATGCATATTACAAACTCGACCGAAGAGAACAAGTAGCAATCTTCAGACTCCGCACAGGACATAACAGGCTGAAATACCACTTGTTCAATAAACTAAAGATAGGAGATACCGATGAATGTAATTGTAGAACTGGAAAAATGACAGCAAAACATTTGCTGCAGGATTGCCCAACATATGCAGAACAGAGAAAGATATTTTGGCCTACATCTGCTTCATTTGAGGACAAGCTCTATGGAGATATCAACAAGCTCAAGTTGACTGCAGCTTACTTTAACTACATACAGGTTGACATTTAAAGGTGCATGAAGAAGTATTCAGACTGCCACACGCAGTGGGTGGGTGCATGAATTAATCTGTGAAGGAATCGATGAATGAGTGAGTGAAGCAATTAACGAGTGAATGGCTGAATACAGGAATCGAGTATTAATGACAGAGTGAATAATTAAACAAACGAGTGAATAAATGAATGAATCAAAGATAGAAACAAATACCGAGTGAAAGTATGAATGATCAAGTGAGTGGATAGATGAATGAATAATTGACTGAATGCATAAATGAGTGAATGACTGAATGAATGTGTTGTTACATCAAGGTCCATTTCTTATTTATCACCCAGAAACTAGCAACAAAGCATGACATCTGCCAACAGTGTGGTGATGGATGAAGACCAAGGTGAAGGTGATGTTATTATGCCTGTTATCCCAGTAGTGGAAATCTCTCAAAATGGACAGCCACGAACAAGAACAGCTTGGGGAACTTCAGATAACCAAAATGTCAAGTATGTTTCTATGCTGAATTATTTCTGTTTGTAGTCAAGTGTGGTAAAATCTTCCCCCTGTGTTACCGGGAGACTAAGAAGAAGATAGATGGTGATACAACCTCAGAAATTTGTGGTCAAGTTTGGCTTTGTTACCGGGACACTAAGGGGAAGATAAATGGTTATAAAACCTCAGAAATTTGTAGTCAAGTTTTATGTAATCTCCTTTGTTACCGAGACACTATGGGGAAGTAAAGAATAGTAAGACCTTCCATGCATATTGTTAGAGGTGACTAAGAAGGATTCCGCAAGTGTGTTACCAAGACTCTTAAGGGAAACAATGATTAGAATCACAATGTAACCTCCCAAATTGTATCAATATAATTATACAGGAGTACAGAAAGAAAACAAAATATTACTAAGAAGCTCCATGGATGAAAAAAGCACAGATACAGGTCTTTAACAATGGAACAACAAGAACAAAAAACAATTAAAAATATATATATAAAATGAAAAACACAAATGGGTACTTGCCTGGACACTGTGCAATAAACATGTAACTCACCTTACACGTCACACGAGGCAATGAAAGAGGGTTGGTTGTTGGGCTGGCTTTCCCATTCCATAGAGAAAAAAAACTGTAAATGCAACATCCAACCAGTCATGAACAAATCCACAGATAGAAGGGTTTGGAGTGAGTTGGTTGACTGGCACCTGGCCGTCTTGACAGACGATAGTTTGTAAAATGGAGTTATATTTCTCCATAACTCAAAGCCTGCGCTGAATTTAGAGACCAAGTGTTGCCCATACAGCATGATCCCTCTCTCGGCCTGCCTAGTTTACTCCAGAGGAAAGGTAACACCAATACGTTTGGAACAAGACAAGCTGCAGAAGCTGCCAGATCAGCAAAGCAATACTCTCTCCGCCTGTCAGAGCTTCTATCCTAGACCAGTTGTCAAACAAGACTTAGGGCCTGGTCTGCCCCGCCTTGACATTTAGTCTTTAGGTTGAATTTCCTTGCACTAGGGTGAGGCTCGTTCCCTTCCAATTGCACTCCTCTGCCCGAAGCTGTTGGCACAATGTGGGTTGTCTGGTTTGTTAGTGCCAAATGTTGGGTGGCTCTCACCAACCCTGACACCCCAACAGAAAGTAGCTCAGTCATATCTGACTAAGACCTGACACACAAGTGGGTTGAGGGCCTGTATATATGGTAGTGAGGTTTGTGTAGAGACGTTTGTCGTGACCCAGCACCAAACTACCACCTTCACATGGACCATGTTGCAGAGTTGTCTTCCCCTCTCCAAGCTCAGAGCCAGCTGGGAATGCAAAACCTAGTACTGGATCTTTAAATCAGAGGAGAGCCATATTAGAATGGATCAGCACAGTACATGCAGACTGGCTGGGATCGGACCTAGGCCAGTAACGTTTCCTCAGTGAAGTTGTGGGTATATAATGCCAACAAACTCCATCTCTATGCCCCGAAGGAAGAAGGGTTACAGTACAGCACTTCCCAGAATGTTCCAAGATCCCTTGTACAAAGTGAAATGTGTTTATAATATTGCACCCCATTTATTGGTACATAGTTCCTATTTGTTAGTATCTGTCAAACAGTGTATTCCTGTACATTCGGTAATTAAGTACTATGGTAACGATAGTAACGATAGTTATAGTAAAACACTCAATATTAATAGAAATTTAAAATATAATAATAACCATTAGCCTACTTTGTCCATCCATCTGCCCATCTCTCTCTCTCTCTCTCTCTCTCTCTCTCTCTCTCTCTCTCTCTCTCTCTCTCCCTCTCTCTCTCTCTCTCTCTCTCTCTCTCTCTCTCTCTCTCTCTCTCTCTCTCTCATCTTTAATAGTTGTTGCCATGGTGATGCTGTCTGCCTTGCTACTTATTTGGCACCATGGTTGCAACATGATTAGTGCTTGAGCTCGCTAACCCAATGGTCTGGTGTTCTTTGTCTTGTAGTAGCAGAATTGGATCATTTGCTGCCAGTGTGACTTTTTAATCAACCCAGTCTAGTCAAATGCGATTTTTTTTCTGGACAGAAAAAGAGGAGTGAAAGTGTGCTGGTCACCGGATGTCATAATATATACCATGACATAATATATACTGAGACCTAGCAGTTTACAGGGCTAATGTGGTACATGCCATATAAATACATATTTTGTAGTTCTTATTGCATCTTTACATTCTCCCATGCATACATTCTCTACATGTCTACAGCCATCAAGTTTACTTTTTATGTTTCTTTATAGAATGGCTCTGTTAGCAATAAAAACTTCTTTTTCTGTCTGTCTGTCTGTCTGTCTGTCTGTCTGTCTGTCTGTCTGTCTGTCTGTCTGTCTGTCTGTCTGTCTGTCTGTCTGTCTGTCTGTCTGTCCTCCCTCCCCTTTCCTTCCTTCCTTCCTTCCTTCCTTCCTTCCTTCCTTCCTTCCTTCCTTCCTTCCTTCCTTCCTTCCTTCCTTCCTTTCCTCCGTCCTTCCCTTTCTTTCTTTCTTTCTTTCTTTCTTTCTTTCTTTCTTTCTTTCTTTCTTTCTTTCTTTCTTTCTTTCTTTCTTTCTTTCTTTCTCTTTCTTTCTTTCTTTCTTTCTTTCTTTCTTTCTTTCTTTCTTTTTTTCTATTCATTCATTCATGTCTGATGCAAGTTTCTCAGCTTGACACAATGCCAGCACATAATGATGTTACACTTTATACAGCTGACCCAGCATGTCAAACAAGAATGCCACAGAGATAATAGACCTACGTTCTTGACAGTTAATGGTTATGGCGGTGACGTTATATGGGCGGTGAAGTGCCATGACGATGTGACATGTATTTATGACATCACCCTGGATTGGCCTTTATGCACATGTCATACTCATCTGGAAAAAAAAACCTTTTAGTTAGAAATACGAAATTAGAGGCCATACAGAAGCCATAGTGGTAAATTGTTCCAGGTTCAATCCCTAGCAGCAGCTGGATTAATTTTTTTTTTTTTGTAGCAGTCTCTGGGGTCGAATCAAACTCATAAAAATGGGTGCCAAAAACTTTTAAGAGTGATCGCAGAATTGTCTCTGAGGTCAAATCATCCTTATAAAAATAGCTGCCAATCAATTTTCAGATTGATCTCAGAATTGTCTCTGAAGGATAGACAATGAGGAAGGCAGCTGGCCACTCCACCTCATATGACACGGCCTAGAATATATGAAAGTCTAACATATCACACTCATATGATAGCATCTGCTGTTGGACTACTTTTACCTTGGTTACTTACATCAGAAACAAAATGGCTTACTGTACATGGACATAACATATTTTGTTTTCAGATGAAAGCTGATGATGGTGAATATCAGCAGTACAGTAGTCATCGTTATCATGTATCACTTTCCACATTGAAGGTCAACTTCTTCCTGTCCATCTCTTGATGTAGTATGACCTCCTTTTACACACTTTCTCTCCACTTGACCTGCCAGTTTAAGAAACAAGTGGGAGAGAACAGCTTGGAGTAAAAGTACAGTTTATGGCACAAGAGAAGATGATTGAATAATTGTCTAAGGAAACAAGTGTGAAAGAATGGCTTGTAGTAAAAAAGCCATCTATGGCACAAGCAGAGTTAAAGCAATAACTAGGACAAATTGAACAATTTAAACATTGGGCTTACACACAATAAGTTAAATGAGTTGTTTGATAACGAATGAATGAAATTTATTTTGCAATTTTCAGCTCTGATGAAATTTCTGAGAATAGCAGTGCAGAAGATGATGAAAATGATGGTGGTACATCTAGAAGATCTCACCTGCTGCCTCCTCCCAGGTACAAATCTGTCAATGGGAAACAAAAAATTGATATGACTCCTCCAGATCAGAAACTTATTAGGTCTGAAGATTTAGCTAAAAAATTGGCTTCTAAAGGAAAGGTGAGAATGAATGTATGTATAACTCTTTCTGTTGGTGGGTGCATAATATCTTCTTATTCTACTCTTCAATTAAATGTTGTACTTCTTCAAATAATAATTCGGAATTCTCAGCTACATTTCCAGGACAAATGACTGACAACCACACTTTATCTCTAACTATGAAATATAGTATGAGAATGGAGATAGAGGCATCCACTGGAGCTCTTTAGTGGCTACCGGAGACTCCATATACAGGAGGCTGCCATTGTTTTAGTAGTCTATGCTTTAAAATGTCTGATTCAGGTGGCTATGATTTGAATGGTTTAGCATCCAAAGCCCACATCATGCAAGGGTATGTGCATCCAAAGCCCACATCATGCAAGGGTATGTGCATCTGCAGCCCACATCATGCAAGGGTATTTGCATCCAAAGCCCACATCATGCAAGAGTATGTGCATCCAAAGCCCACATCATGCAAGGGTATGTGCATCCAAAGCCCACATCATGCAAGGGTAGGTGCATCTGCAGCCCACATCATACAAGGGTATGTGCATCCAAAGCCCACATCATGCAAGGGTATGTGCATCTGCATCCCACATCATGCAAGGGTATGTGCATCTGCAGCCCACATCATGCAAGGGTATGTGCATCTGCAGCCCACATCATGCAAGGGTATGTGCATCTGCAGCTGTTTCATGTACAAGGTGTCTTTCATGCAGTTTCATGTACAAGGTGTCTTTCATGCAGTTTCATGTACAAGGTGTCTTTCATGCTGTTTCATGTACAAGGTGTCTTTCATGCAGTTTCATGTACAAGGTGTCTTTCATGCAGTTTCATGTACAAGGTGTCTTTCATGCAGTTTCACGTACAAGGTGTCTTTCATACAGTTTCATGTACAAGGTGTCTTTCATGCAGTTTCATGTACAAGGTGTCTTTCATGCAGTTTCATGTACAAGGTGTCTTTCATGCAGTTTCATACACAAGGTGTCTTTCATGCAGTTTCATGCACAAGGCAAGGTGTCTTTCATGCAGTTTCATGTACAAGGTGTCTTTCATGCAGTTTCATGTACAAGGTGTCTTTCATGCAGTTTCATACACAAGGTGTCTTTCATGCAGTTTCATGCACAAGGTGTCTTTCATGCAGTTTCATACACAAGGTGTCTTTCATGCAGTTTCATGCACAAGGTGTCTTTCATGCAGTTTCATACACAAGGTGTCTTTCATGCAGTTTCATGTACAAGGTGTCTTTCATGCAGTTTCATGTACAAGGTGTCTTTCATGCAGTTTCATACACAAGGTGTCTTTCATGCAGTTTCATGTACAAGGTGTCTTTCATGCAGTTTCATGTACAAGGTGTCTTTCATGCAGTTTCATGTACAAGGTGTCTTTCATGCAGTTTCATACACAAGGTGTCTTTCATGCTGTTTCATGTACAAGGTGTCTTTCATGCTGTTTCATACACAAGGTGTCTTTCATGCAGTTTCATACACAAGGTGTCTTTCATGCAGTTTCATGCACAAGGTGTCTTTCATGCAGTTTCATACACAAGGTGTCTTTCATGCAGTCTCATACACAAGGTGTCTTTCATGCAGTTTCATGTACAAGGTGTCTTTCATGCTGTTTCATGTACAAGGTGTCTTTCATGCAGTTTCATACACAAGGTGTCTTTCATGCAGTTTCATGCACAAGGTGTCTTTCATGCAGTTTCATGTACAAGGTGTCTTTCATGCAGTTTCATACACAAGGTGTCTTTCATGCAGTTTCATGCACAAGGTGTCTTTCATGCAGTTTCATACACAAGGTGTCTTTCATGCAGTTTCATACACAAGGTGTCTTTCATGCCCCATGCCCATTATTGGTTGGCCCATGTCTTCTTCTTCTTTTCCCATTTATCCCCCATTGAGGAATAGACCCTTAACCAAACCAAGCGAAGTCATCCAATCTTTTGCTATCTCCTGCAGCTTCCTCTATGTCCTCCTAATATTTTTTGTCTGTCTGTAAATTTTTTCTCCATGTATCTTTAGGTCTCCCACTATTGTGTTTGCCTTGGGGTTCCAGACACAACAGTGTCTGGTTATACTATTCTCAGGTTTTCTTACTGTGTGACCTGTCCAGCACCAGCTTCTTTACTTCACCTCTTGATTCACTGAGATTTCTTTAGTTCTCTCCATGAGCTCTGCATTGGTCATTTTGTCATACCATTTCAGTCCCTCTATTCTGCGCAGGTACCAAGTTAGTGAATGCTTTGGTCTCTGCTGTACCACCAAGCAGTCATTCCTCATATTAATGTTTTTTTCTAAACCACTGTGATCTGAATATTGAAGAAGGTTGGCTACTAAAGATGATAAAATAAAGAAAAGTGAAATATTTTGGTCACTTGAAATGTCATGAAAGTTTGGTGAGAACAATGTTGTTTGTCCTTCAAGATTGATGATGACCATTCACTTCATCCAGTGGAGTTGAAAGTTTGGAGCCGTGAGTTTTAAGATGCCTGGTAAGGCCTATTTTGGCTCAAAATGTTCTTTGACAATGTGGGCAAAGATTGCTTGACGTTCCAGGAGGAGGATCTCCTGCAGTGGTGTTTCTGTCCAGCCTTTTCTTCACAGTTCTTGCAGTCCTGTTTGTTTCACAAGTGACTGCACCCTTGCGTAATGATGTACGCCGTGAATTTTGGTCTTTGGCAGCAGTCTCCTCCCAAGTATCGTGATGAATTCCAAAAGCTTTTTAGTGAGATCATCAGAGTGTCTTTAAAGTGTTTCCTCTGGCCGCCTTGGGAGCGTTTACCACAACGCAGCTTGCCGTTAAAAAAAAAATGTGTTTAGGATGCCTGTGATCTGGCATGCGAGTCAAGTGACCAGCCCAGCGAATCTGATTCTTCATCAGTAGAGTGTGGATACTGGGCATGGATGCTCTTTCTAGGACTTCAGGGAGAGAACAATAATGAAGGGTTATATGCCTGGGAAGAGAGGAAGAGGAAGACCAAAGAGAAGATGGGTGCAGTATATGGCAGATTATCTCCAGATGGGTGTATCAGATGTGGGGCATCTTGCTTATGACCGAGAAGTTTTCCGGAAGGTTGTTATGGGAGTGAGGTTCTGCAAAGGACATACTACTGAATGAATGAATGAACTGTGATATCTGTTGTGGTGATATGTTTCAGTTTCAGCAACATCACATTGTTTTTGAGACAGTTTCTTTGATTTTCACATCTTGTAAAATGTCCATATATTTTTCTTCTTGAAATTTTCTGAAGCATGTAAGTTCAAAATCCTCAGTTTTATTCTTTAATGTTTGTGAAATGGTCCAATTCACCTGTGTATGTTGCCACGTGAAAGATGCATGTTCTCAAAATTGTTACTTGTATTTGTTTACAGGCGTTGTGCGTTAGGCTATTGTAATATGTCCGATGTATTTATGCTTTGGCCTCTGTTATGTTATTTTTATTTGCCTTAGTTAGATCTTAGAACTAAACAAACTGAACAGCGCATAAATGTCTTTGAATTTAAATGTTATAGACGAGTTCTAAGAATATCTTGGATAAAGAAAAGAACAAATGCATCCATACTTCAAGAGCTGAATATTGAAGAAGGTTGGCTATTAAAGACGACAAAACAAAGAAAATTTAAATATTTTGGTCACTTGAAACGTCACAAAAGTTTGGAGAGAACAATAATGGAGGGATATATGCCTAGGATCTCTGGTGATCGAGTGAGATGGCAGGACATGACCGCCCACGCTTACCGGCATGGCACATGATGGATGGATGGATATGCCTGGGAAGAGAGAAGAGGAAGGCCAAAGAGAAGATGGGTGCAGGATGTGGCGGATAATCTCCAGATGAGTGTATCGGATGCAGGACACCTTGCTTATGATCGAGAGGTTTTCCGGAAGGTTGTTATGGGAGTGAAATTCTGCAAAGGAATTTTCATATTTATTCATCAATTTATTCATACTGAATGAATGAATGAGATCTTGTTGTTTTCTTAATATTCAAATATACAGCTGCATATTTGCAGCTTTCCCATCTTTTTCCTTTTTGTACTGTCTTTCCAGCCGGCTCCGTGGCGAAGGGATTATGAACGCAGCTCAAAATCCCGCATACCGTGTTGGAAACACGGCAGCGTTAAGTTTTTATATGAAATAGTATGGGTGCCGGTGTCGTGAAATACTGAGAGTTAATGATTCCCAGATAGACGACTGTATACACCGACTAACCAGGTAGAAGAAGGGTTAACAAACGAAGCAGTAAGAGTAAACAACAACGGAGTGACCAGGCGCATGTGTTTATAGGTCAAGACACAGAAGGGGCCGGCCAACAGCACAGGTAACCTGTCGCGTGGAAAAATTGGTTTGCGACAAAGGCAGACAGCATTATTGGATAGCATATTGCGGTCTGAATGTATGAATAATGGAAAAGTTTCAGATCTGTAATTTTCCACTAACTGTGATAATGAAGTAGGAACTTGAGGTGTCAAGCAAGGTCAAGGACTATGCGGCAAAAATGACCTATAAAGAGTGTCCACTTCTTTGTGTAAGTTTAGTGTGTGTTCCAAACTGAACTGAAGGAGATATGTTCTTGAGTGGGAATAGAAATACACGTCCCTAATGATGGAAAGAGGGGATACTAGTGTGTTATTCGCTAAGTGTTTTTCGATTCCAGGAACATAGATGCCTAAATAAGGTATATTAGAGTATAGTTTAGCATAGGAATATAGATGTGAGTGAATAGCATTTAACATTGCTTTCTATTAGTAGGAATAGTATAGACGTTAGGTGAATCTTCTATCCTATGTCAGAGTGGGTTTTTTCGGAAGCCTTTTCATTTCGGCTGGAGGAAAAGACACTCACATAGGAGAGAAGAGGAAGCAGACACAGATCTCATTATTAAATGTATATCACACAGGTTCCCATACCAGTGCGAGACTTATCAACTAAGATAACACAGATGGCTGTGGTCAAGATCACTCAGTGTTGATAACCCACAAGAAAGCACTTTAAAGTAATAAAGCACGACACTTGTGCATAAGAAAGGAAAGAAAAGAAGTGTCATCTTAATAAGTCAGGGGGACAGAGAACGGAAAATAGAGATCATACAAACTAAAGAAAAAATACTCAAATTACTCAGTATCGAAGAGTTGCAAGGGGCATACCAAATGCCTATACCAATTACGAACTATCCAGTGTAGAACTTTTACAGGACAAAAATAGAGAATACTAGAAACTCGATGTGTTTTCCAGGATGGAATTAAGAACGCTATAAGAAAGCAACGAACATTCAGTTTAAGCTGACAGCATATAGTGATCGGTTTAAGTACATTGATACAGTGGTGAACATTTTTTCATTACAAAAACAAAACGGATATATCTACAGACTCAAGCAGACGGAGCATTCAGGGTGAGACCGTTCTGTTGTATCTATGTATCGTCCTGTACTTTAGCCGAGAGAAGAGACGAGAGAAGACACGGAGACTATCTATCAACATCTTATCTGGCAGCCACACTAGAAGAACATACCCACTACATAGACAATATCCATACATACACCAGACATAGTTTTTATTAATAAATCTTTTATTTATTGTTGAAAGGAACTGTTGTCTGAGTATGTGTTGAGAGAATAATAGAGAGAGTGAAAGAAATAGATATATGGAAGGGAAGACAGAAGAGAGGAGTGTAGACCAAAGTCAGTCAATAATCCCAACAGATAATAAGTTTAAAGATGTGCTTGTTGATTCCAACCTCCTCTCGGGAAAATAACAGGACATAATTGGTGGAGCGAGCGGGATACGTACATACATTATACCCATATGACCTGAAAGCATATTGGCACAGGCATAGCGGAGTACCTGCATGTTGGGACATA
This sequence comes from Cepaea nemoralis, assembly GCA_014155875.1. Lineage (NCBI taxonomy): Eukaryota > Metazoa > Mollusca > Gastropoda > Stylommatophora > Helicidae > Cepaea > Cepaea nemoralis. The sequence continues at coordinate 42,535 of JACEFZ010013519.1, forward strand.
CTGATGAATAAAAAAGAAGTATACATTGATGACTTTTAATGGAAGGACGTCCATTGGATATATGGTGCCATTACATTTATGGTAGAAACATTTCATTAATGCTGGTGACTTTACAGTGAGAAAGTTCCAGACAGAGTGAATGTGGATAGGTGGTAAGACACATTACATACCTAGTCACACGGTCACACGTCTACATAAGTCTTTATCCTATATCTCCTCTTGTGGATGAGAGAGTGGTTGTGATTTACTGTGTGGTGTTGTAGATTAATAATATTAGATAGGCATAGAAAATGATATAGGTTCTAGGTAGATTATCTGTTTATAGTGAGTACTCTTTACTGCCTTGAGGTGTCTTTACGCAACGTGCTGACTTATCTGCTGTAACTATGGCGACTCCTAAAGTAACTACAGCCGAACTGAGGGCCAACGGGGAGGCAATTGGTTTAGCCGGTTCCGAGCTAACTGATTACATACAAGAAAGAGAGCGAGAGGTTCGTCAAGCGGAAAGGGAGGAGCGGAAGGCCCAGTTGGAAGCAGAAGAAGCCCACAAGATAAGGGAACATGAATACCGCATGCGAGAACTGGAGCTCAAGACACAAACTAAGGGAGAAATAGATGGAGTGGAAGGAAGTTCTTCGTCACCTGGTGCAACCCACATGAGTGGACATGGTTACCATGCCATGAAGTTTCCCTTAGCTGTCTACGATCAGTCTAAGGAACGCTTTGACCAGTACGCATCTCGTTTCGAAGCAATGTCAGTCGCTATGGGGCTGGATAGGAGCAGGATGGGCTCTTAAATTATCCCAGGGATTAATAGGTTCGGGATTTGAGGTGTACACACGCTTACCACCAGGACAGGAAAATAATTACCAGGAATTAAAAGCCGCTTTGATGAAACATTTTGACATCACAGCACAAACGTATAGGAAGAAGTTTAGATCGTCTAGACGAGAGCCGGGAGAACTATTCGCCGCCTACAGTCTGAGGCTGAAATCCTATCTCCAGAAATGGATGGACTTGGCAGAATTCAAGAGGGATTATGAGAGTCTCGAAGAGATGATGGTGGTAGACCAGATGCGAAAGCAAATGTCGAAACCTCTCAGAACCTTCTTGGGAGAACAAGGGGCGGAACGGATTGATGTTGTGAATAAGCTGGCGGAACGATTCGTGGAAGTACATGGTGAAACTGAGGAACTAAGTACACAAACCAAAGGTCAGGAGAAACCAGAGAAAAAGAAACCTAAAAACTGGGAAGGAGAAAAAGGGGAACCTTATATAAAGCACACAGAGGAGAGTTCAGAGAAGGTGAAGGTAGGAAACCAGAGCACCTCGAATTCTCAAGCGAAACGACAGTGGTCTGAGAAGTGGTGTTCATTTTGCAAGGCGGCCTCTCACAACACCAAAGACTGCAGATCGAAACCTAAAAGTTCTTACTTCGCAGCATGCAAAGTGATTCCTACATCGGTGATCACAGACAAGGCTGAGGTCGGCGAAGGAGAAAGGAACAAAAAGGACACACGGAAACCTAGGAAGGGAACAGGGTGCACACACTGCCAGTCGATAACACATAATACTGTGGACTGCAGATGCAAGGCAAACGACGCCAATTGCATAACCAACCTCGAGGAATTAAAAGAGGAAGGCAAGGAAACGGTCAAGGAGATGAAAGGCACTCAGGACCAAGAGAGACCACCTGTGGTTGAACTGATTGAAGTAAATGGCCAACAGGTTGCTTGTCTCTACGATACCGGTTTGGATGGGGAAGCGGTGGTGGACGCCAGCTTGGTAAGCCCAGACCAACTTACAGGGGAGACCATAGAAATACAGCCGGCAATGAGGAGTGCTGTTACCATGACGCTGCCAATCGCCAAGGTGGAGATTAAATCCAGGTACGTCACGGGCATTATTCCAGCTGCTGTATTATCTGACTCCTTATTTCCCATGATCATTGGCACGAAATATGTCTTTTTGGGGATGCCCAAACAGCCAGCCCAAAAGGGAACAGTAGTCAGTGGATCTCAAGGGAAGGAAAAAGAGGCAGAGACACTATGCGACAACTCAGGGATAGGAGAATTGCATACTGCCCAGAGGAAGGATACTACGTTGCATCCTTGCTACAGGAAGCTGCAAAGAAGTGCTGAGCCACCAGAACGGGGACAGTACTTTCTGAAGAATCAACTACTCTATCGGAGAGCTGGGAGGGGAGATAACCTGCACGAGCAGTGGGTGGTTCCAGAGACCCACCGTCCTCACATTCTTCAGAGTGGACACATCATAGGCGAGAATCGACATATGGGTGTCAGAGAGACCTTGCAGCAAATATCCGGCCATTATTGCTGGCCAGGAATGACCGGAGATGTACGCCGGTGGGTGAAGTCTTGTTCGGAGTGCCAGAAAGCACCACCCAACAAGCGAATTAAGAGGAAACTAGCTCTTAAAGTGGAAGACAAAGTGGAAGTGTGGAGTCCAGCAGAGACCAATATACTCCAAGTAGGATGGAAAGGACCTTATCCTGTGGAAAAGGTGGTGTCCAAGAACATCTACAAAATACGGATCGGGGAAGAGAAGAAAAATCTCCCTAGACATCTCATTAGGAAATATGAAGAGAGATCCGGGAGCAAAGCTTCGCACTTTATGGTGATGGCAGCCATTGGGACAAAGGTTACCAGTCCAGACGAAGACCAGAGATCGCCAGTACAACATAGGAGGGCCTATGGGACAGTACGTGATAGGTCAGATTTACCCAACGACAGGAGGAGGGAAATCACAAGTCAGGGAAAGGACAAGAGTGAAAGTTTCACCGGTAACCAAGTTCAGAAGGGGTGGGTAACGTCGGGAAAAGCGAGAATTACCCAGGACTCCAACCGAAGATTGGCTGACCAGATACAATATCGCCCAAGATGGTCCTGGAAGCAAAAGTCCAGGAGATTTGGGAAAGACGACTCGGTCCATCGAGGACGAGGTGGAACATCCCCAGAGGCAAAGCCGGGGGAAACCAAGAGGACATGGAAGCAGTGTTACAATCAGGATGGGACAATCCGTCTGTATTGTGAGCCGTCGCTGACGCAAGTCGAAAGTAGGTCGACCTGAACGTACAGGAGCGAGGAGCCAACACTAGTTTCAGTCGTGAGTAGTATAGTAGGGTGTCAATTAGAGCGCCTACTGGATAATGAGGTGAGCCATGTGAGGATCCAATCATATCATCAACACGTGATGTTAATAGCTACTTCGCAGAAGCTCAACGCACGGTGGATGTGATGGAAGTTGTTGCGGCAACTGGACTTCACAGTGGAATACTATGGTAAGGAGAATGTAGGAGCAGATTTCTTATCCAGACATCCAGCTCCGGAGGAAGAAGACTAGGGTTGTGGATCATGGGAATCAAACCTACAGTGAGAAAGATTCGACGCGGTCTAATCTCTTAAGAGGGGGCCTATGTCGTGAAATACTGAGAGTTAATGATTCCCAGATAGACGACTGTATACACCGACTAACCAGGTAGAAGAAGGGTTAACAAACGAAGCAGTAAGAGTAACAACAACGGAGTGACCAGGCGCATGTGTTTATAGGTCAAGACCAGAAGGGGCCGGCTTACAGCACAGGTAACCTGTCGCGTGGAAAAATTGGTTTGCGACAAAGGCAGACAGCATTATTGGATAGCATATTGCAGGTCTGAATGTATGAATAACTGGAAAAGTTTCAGATCTGTAATTTTCCACTAACTGTGATAATGAAGTAGGAACTTGAGGTGTCAAGCAAGGTCAAGGACTATGCGGCAAAAATGACCTATAAAGAGTGTCCACTTCTTTGTGTAAGTTTAGTGTGTGTTCCAAACTGAACTGAAGGAGATATGTTCTTGAGTGGGAATAGAAATACACGTCCCTAATGATGGAAAGAGGGGATACTAGTGTGTTATTCGCTAAGTGTTTTTCGATTCCAGGAACATAGATGCCTAAATAAGGTATATTAGAGTATAGTTTAGCATAGGAATATAGATGTGAGTGAATAGCATTTAACATTGCTTTCTATTAGTAGGAATAGTATAGACGTTAGGTGAATCTTCTATCCTATGTCAGAGTGGGTTTTTTCGGAAGCCTTTTCATTTCGGCTGGAGGAAAAGACACTCACATAGGAGAGAAGAGGAAGCAGACACAGATCTCATTATTAAATGTATATCACACAGGTTCCCATACCAGTGCGAGACTTATCAACTAAGATATCACACAGATGGCTGTGGTCAAGATCACTCAGTGTTGATAACCCACAAGAAAGCACTTTAAAGTAATAAAGCACGACACTTGTGCATAAGAAAGGAAAGAAAAGAAGTGTCATCTTAATAAGTCAGGAGGACAGAGAACGGAAAATAGAGATCATACAAACTAAAGAAAAAAGACTCAAATTACTCAGTATCGAAGAGTTGCAAGGGGCATACCAAATGCCTATACCAATTACGAACTATCCAGTGTAGAACTTTTACAGGACAAAAATAGAGAATACTAGAAACTCGATGTGTTTTCCAGGATGGAATTAAGAACGCTATAAGAAAGCAACGAACATTCAGTTTAAGCTGACAGCATATAGTGATCGGTTTAAGTACATTGATACAGTGGTGAACATTTTTTCATTACAAAAACAAAACGGATATATCTACAGACTCAAGCAGACGGAGCATTCAGGGTGAGACCGTTCTGTTGTATCTATGTATCGTCCTGTACTTTAGCCGAGAGAAGAGACGAGAGAAGACACGGAGACTATCTATCAACATCTTATCTGGCAGCCACACTAGAAGAACATACCCACTACATAGACAATATCCATACATACACCAGACATAGTTTTTATTAATAAATCTTTTATTTATTGTTGAAAGGAACTGTTGTCTGAGTATGTGTTGAGAGAATAATAGAGAGAGTGAAAGAAATAGATATATGGAAGGGAAGACAGAAGAGAGGAGTGTAGACCAAAGTCAGTCAATAATCCCAACAGATAATAAGTTTAAAGATGTGCTTGTTGATTCCAACCTCCTCTCGGGAAAATAACAGGACAGCCGGTCGTTCAGAAAGCAATTGCAAACTACTGAATGTAAACTTGCCCAGGAGTCATGAAAAGCCAAAAAATGCTTGGGTTGACTGCTACATCCATAAAGAGCTAACTAACTGTCTTTCATGTGTATAATAATCTTAATATTCAGAGCTTCCTTCCTTCCTTCCTACCTTCCTTCCTACCTTCCTTCCTTCCTTCCTTCCTTCCTTCCTTCCTTCCTCCCTCTCTCCCTCCCTCCCTTCCTTCCTTCCTTCCTTCCTTCCTTCTTTCTGCTGATTTCTGTTTATTTACCCAAACTTCCTCTACTACATCATTGTGACTGACTCCAGGCAGATAAAGCAATCGAGGAGTACGTCAGATGTGTAGCCTACTCCAGAATTGTGTATGGAATCTACCACTGGAAACATGCCCAAAGTATGGTCAATCTCGGAGAAGCCTACATGGATTTGAAAGGTATAGTAAAGCCAGTTGACTGTGTCTGTGTTTAAATGGGTTTACAAGTGGAGGATCTTCATTACACTGAGTTGTATTAACATGGCCTGGTCTTTTTATGTAAAGTGGCATGTGGAAAGTGTGCCACAGAGCTTGAACCAGCAGCAACACCCAGGAGTCTCCAAGAAAATTGCAATCGTGAACTGAATGAGAGTCTGGAAAATAACCCATGCCTTTGGAGCACAGGACTGACAGCTTAACCACTTCACCATTGAGTGTATGTATGCATGCACATATGTGTGTATATTTACATATGTATCGATACATATGCATATATTTTTCATTGTTTTTTCCACTTCGTTTCCCGCACTCTTTTCTCATACTATATCTCCTTTTACCTATACCTAGTTTTTGATCATAGGATCACATTATCATAGAGTTACATTATAGTAAGATAATTTTTTGATAGGATCACATTATAATAGAATCTCACTATAATAAGATTACTTTTAATTGGATCACATTATCATAGGATCACATTACCATAGGATCATATTATCATAGGATCACATTATGATAGGATTACATTATAGTAAGATAGCTTTATAATAGAATCACATTACAGTAAGATTACATTTAATAGGATTAAATTATAACGGGATCAAATTATAATAGACATGAGTTAATGTTAATTTAATCAAGTCTGATCAAGCTAATTGCCACTGTGCAAACTTCCCACTTTCTAGCTTACGATACACAGGCTGAGTAATATTTGGACAACGCTAGCTCCATCATGCTCCCTGGGAGTCAACTGACCGGCAAATGCCACAAACCCACCACACCACCATCTGAAGAGAAAGCTTAATCATTTTAAATTCTTAGCCGTGCTGGCCTCTTCATTATCATTGGATCACATTATCATAGGATTATTTCATAATATGATCACATTATAATTGAATCATTTCATAATATGATCACATTATAATTGGATCATTTCATAATAGGATCACATTATAATTGGATCATTTCATAATAGGATCACATTATAATAGGATCATTTCATAATAGGATCACATTATAATAGGATCATTTCATAATATGATCACATTATAATTGGATCATTTCATAATATGATCACATTATAATAGGATCATTTCATAATATGATCACATTATAATAGGATCATTTCCTAATAGAATCACTTTATAATAGGATCATTTCATAATATGATCACATTATAATAGGATCATTTCCTAATAGGATCACATTATAATAGGATCATTTCATAATAGGATCACATTATAATAGGATCATTTCCTAATAGAATCACTTTATAATAGGATCATTTCATAATATGATCACATTATAATAGGATCATTTCCTAATAGGATCACATTATCATAGGATCACATTATCATAGAATCATTTAACAATAGGATCACATTATCATAGAATTATTTCATAATAGGATCACATTATCATAGGATCACTTTATCACAGGACTACATTTTCATTGGACCACATTATCATAGAACCATTTCATAATAGGATCACATTATTAAAGGATCATATTATCATAGGGCCTAATTATTGTAGGATCACATTATCATTGAATCATTTAATAATATAACATTATAACAGGATCACATTATAATAGCATCACATTATAATAACATCACATTATAATAGCATCACATTATAATAGCATCACATTATAATAGGATCATAGTATCACATTATAAAGGGATCACATTATCATAGTATCACATTATAATAGGATCACATTATCATAGCATCACATTATAACAGGATCACATTATAATAGACATGAGTTGTTATTATATTTAATCACTAGTCTGATCATGCTAATTACCACTGTGTAAACTTCCCACTTTCTAGCATACTACACACAAGCAGAGTACCATTCGGACAATGCTCGCTCCATCATGCTCCATGGAAGTCACACAGCATCTTCGGTGGAGGAAAAGGCGGACCTGTTTCATGTTCTCATCAAGATATATCGCGTGATGGGGCAAGCCAGCACAGCAGTTGAAGAAGTATCCTTACCGTAGTCTCAGGATGGAGCTGTTGTGACGCTAGTGGTACAGGTTCAATATCCCAGAGGTGGCAGAATTTTTTTCTGACATATACAGCACTGGGGTCCACTCAGTATCATACAATGAAGTACCCAACAATTTACAGAATGTCTTGAGAATTGTCTGGGAATACACTTACTGTATGCCTTCTAGTCTAAAGTCTTTCTATGTAAAAACTTGAAAACAATTTCCCTAGATTTGTCTACCAAAATTAGCTAGAATAATGTGTGCAAGCTGTTATCGGAAAAATGGAAATATGTTGTGTAATGTCATACTCCTTAATTAACTACAAGGTACGGTGATGCTGAGAAAGCTCTGCAGAAAGCTGATAGAATTTCTCAGGAACGTAAGCAAGCTATCGTGTGTGACAGACAAAGAAGTGCAACCAGCTGGATATTTTGCTGTACCAAGGCCATGGCCAGGTATGTTACACAAATCAAGGACAACATATGTGAAAAATATGTCAAATCGTTTTTTGCATGTGTGTGTTATTATTGCATTACAAAGGTGTTTTTTTTTTCTCCAAAGGACAACATAAGAACTACTAAGACGCCATCATTAGCAGCAAAAAAAAAGTGTGTAAATGCTTTATAGAACCTATACTTTTGTATGCATGTGAAACATGGACAATACAATATTCAATCAAGCTGAGAAACATCAAATGGCAACAGACATATGGCTTCTGAGGGAAATGCAAGTACCTTGGAGAAACAGAAAATGAATTTGACAGTCCTTCAAGAAACAAATGAAAGCCGTAAACTGATTAGACATAGTAAAGGTGTTTTAGGTAAAAGTGATGAGGAAAAAATAAACTTGGCAAACTTGGTGACAACTGGCAAACTTGGTATGAGAGTCTTAGGGAAGCCAGATGGAAGAAATAAATAAGACCAGGAATCTTGTTGGCCACATTAACTCATTATGTACTATGAATATTCTGTTGTGGGTATGTTTTCCAATTTTGAAAATGTCAGAGCAGTATATTGAAGACATTAAATTGTCCAACCTCCAGAGGGTTAAGAATTTGTGAAGCATTCACATATGATCTTATTTGTGCATCCTTGTCCACGATTCACAGATCTAGTGAAACAGTGCAATACTATAGCCTACTTCAGACATACCTTAGCAAAGGGTTGATATTCCCTATGAGCAGAAGCGATGGTTTACAGGAAGTGTCTTGGGAAGTACGGGCAGTCAGCATGATACTGACCACATCGCCCCCACGAGTGTCGATTCATCATCATCAAATTCCCTGCCTAGCTGGCTTAGGCGTTCATGTCTCTCCACAGATCTCGGTCTTTGGTGTTCTGGATCAACTCTGCTGCTGATATTCCTCCATGCCACCGTCTCAATCCTTCCAGCATAATTTCTATTAGTTTACCTCTGCCTCTCTTCCCCTCGATCTTTCCAGTTGTCACTATGTTCTCTAATACCTCTCTTCTCATCACATGACCAAAGTGCCAATTAGTCTACAAAAATAATGGGTCTAGCAACATATCCCTATTGCGATATTAGACATGTGCCTTGAGTTCTTTTTGGAGGTTCCCATTCTTTTCTCATTTATTTGTTGTAGTAATCTTCTTTCAGAAAGACAACAAAGAATGAATAATAAGCTACAAACATTAATTACCTGATGCCTGCATAGAATAGTGGGACTAAAATGGTATGACTGAATCACTGATGTAGAGCTCATGGAGAGAACTAAAGAAACTCCAGTGAATCAAGAGGTGGGGAAAAGACGCTAGCACTGGGTAGGACAAGAGCTCATGGAGAGAACTAAAGAAACTCCAGTGAACCAAGAGGTGGGGAAAAGACGCTAGCACTGGGTAGGATAAGAGCTCATGGAGAGAACTAAAGAAACTCCAGTGAATCAAGAGGTGGGGAAAAGACGCTAGCACTGGGTAGGACAAGAGCTCATGGAGAGAACTAAAGAAACTCCAGTGAATCAAGAGGTGAGGAAAAGACGCTAGCACTGGGTAGGACAAGAGCTCATGGAGAGAACTAAAGAAACCCCAGTGAACCAAGAGGTGAGGAAAAGACGCTGGCACTGGGTAGGACACTGCGGATAGTTTATCTAGAAGGGCCCTTGTCGGGAACTCACCAGGCAAGTGGAAGAGTCGACAACTTACAAGAATTGAAGACAGAGGTATACTGATCCAGTACAAAATTATCACAAATGTAACCTCCCATTAGGACAGAAGGACGATATATCACCATAAACGGTTCATCATGCTATTTGTTTTGTTTGTGACATCTCCCACAATTTCAGTGCTCAGAGAACGGACATTATCATTATAATACTTGTTAATTTAATTTGATTGTGCACCATGGTTGGTCCAAACCTATCTTGTGTTGGCACTGAGCCAGTTAGTGATTTGGGGAGAATGTGGACTGAGCTGCAGGAGATAGCAACAGGTGGGGGGTGTGTGTGTGTGAGTTGGTTGAGGCCTATGTCCCAGTTGGGGGTAAGGGCAACAAAAGAGTAAGTCTCCTTTCACCAATTTCATGATGATTTCTGGAGGTCAGCATGGCTGAATGGATAAGACCGATCGTTCTTATACATCTGGTGTGCTGATGTCAAGGTAGCGGGTTCAACCCCTACACCGGTCAATTTGACTCAAATGTTTCAAGGACTTCTCGTCCTTGCCTTGGGGATGTAAATTACATCTGAAGTTGGAGTAGGTTCCCCTGATGGTGAAGAACATGTGTAATATGGAAAGCTAATCCACACATAAAACTAAATCCAGTAAACTACAAATAGTAGCATGTGTATGGACTATGCTTGAGATCAAAGCAAGGGAATGCCCATAAAAATGTGATTTCCTACCGTGCATTCTCCGTGTGTTATGGTCCAAGGATGTTGTGTCTATAATTCAGTATGTGGTGATATTTGAATCTTTTCAGGCTGTATGCAAAGCAGAAGAAATATGCACTAGCAAGCGAGAAATATGACAAAACAATTGAGCTTATGGAAGAAGAGTATGGCAAGGACAGCTCTCAAGTCATGCATGCCTACATGGAATATGGCAGGGTGTGTTGTTTATTGTGTGTTTAGTTTACATCCAAAGGCTTGCGAACGCGGTTTGTGAGCCGGGTACCAGGCGTTTGAAGCTCAGCTGCGACGGATTTGTGCAGCAGACCATGTCACGTTGTGTTATAACGTGCTGGTATGGAAGCCGGTCGTTCAGAAAGCAATGGCAAATTACTGAACGTAACACTTGCCTAGTACATCAACAGCAGCTGAAAAAGCTGGTGTTGACTGCAACATCCCGTAAAGGATACGCAAAAAAAAAAAAAAAATTTACATCACCTTCGTTTCTTCTTCTTGCTATTTTTCTTTCTTCTATCACCTAACCCTATTTAAAAATCATGGGAGAGCCATGTTGCACTTATGAATTCTCTCTGTGTTAAGTAGCACACCTATTGTGATTGGCTAGTCTACATTAATTAATTAATTAATTAATTCATTCATTAGCATGTCCTTTGCAGAACCTCGCTCCCATAACAACCTTCCGGAAAACTTCTCAGTCATAAGCAAGATGTCCCGCATCCGATACACCCATCTGGGGATCATATGCCACATCTTGCACTCATCTTTTCTTTGGCCTTCCTCTTCATCTCTTCCCGGGTGAATACCCCTCCATTATTGTTCTTTCCAAACATTCATGACGTTTCAAGTGACCAAAATATTTTAATTTTCTTTGTTTTATCATCTTTAGTAGCTAACTTCTTCAATATTCAGATCTTGTCATATGGAAGCATTTGTTCTTTTCTATATCCAAGATATTCTTAAAACCCGTCTATAACATTCATATTCAAAGGCATTTATGCGCTGTTCAGCTTTTTTAGTAAGTGTCCCGGTCTCACTGACAAACTTGGTATCAGGCATATGTTGCAATGGGAACGTGGCATGCTATTAAATATTGAATGTTTGTAGGTCTATTTGTCCCACACCACAATTTATTAAGTTGTGTTAGTTTTTGAACAGCAATAGATATTCGTCTTTTAATTTCTTTCATTGTGTCACCATTGTTGGTAATTAATAACCTAAGATATTAAACATTTTTCACCACCTCCTCATGAACACATATTTCTTTCTCCATAATAGTTTTAATTTATCTGTATGCGTTATCTTTGTTTTTGCTATGTTAAGATATAAGATGTATTCTATATGGACACTACAAAACATTACTTGATATTGTACGCCTTAAGTTTGGCCAGAACATGCTTAAGAACACTGACAACCTATTTATGTTTCACAATTTGTGTATATTTAGGACTGCTAACCATATCATTTTCCTGGACATCTGATATTTTAGAATGTGTGTATATTTAAGGCTGCCAACCATAAAATGCTGGGGTTTACTGCTACGTCCTGTAAAGGATAAGCATCTAACTTTTCCCTGGCCTAGGGGTTAACATCTTTCTCCGTAATCCTGTATATTCTCGTGAGTAACGTAACCTGCGTGAGAATCGGTAGCGTTGGTAACTTACGGGGTATGTGAGCCAGCTGCTCAGAAAGCAATGGCAAACTACTGAGCGTAATCTTGCCTAGTACATCAACAGCAGCTGAAAAATGCTGATGTTGATTGCAACGTCCTATAAGGAATATGCAAAAAAAAAAAAAAAAACTATCTTCATTTTTCCGGGTATTTTCTCAAATTTTACACACCACAGACTGTCCAGGAGAAATGTATAATAACATTCTGAAAATGTCCAGAAATTTGGCTTTTGAAATTTGAAAATCATCTGTTCCATACCATTGCTAAGGTTAGCAAAGTGTTATTTTTTCCCCCACAAGAACACAAATATTTGGGAGTCTTGTCACACTTTCTGAGTTCTTGGCATTTTATTTGTGCAGTTTGACTTTTTCATCCCATCTTTAAAATTCTTTTGTATCTTTTTGTAGGAAAAAGAAGAAGAATGAGTAAATAAGCAAAGATTCTAATAGGAAGCTTTAGAAATGTGGTTTTATATAAGAACGCTGAAAAATTACTTGGACAGTCAAAATGAGTAATCTAAATATTTTGAAAGAGGCTAGGTTGCAAAGACAAACTTAGGAAAGAGCCAATCATAATTAGACTACACTCCGCCCATAACAAGGGTGGAAGGTACAATATTTTAAAGAAGAGATGCACAAGAGAGATGGATGCACTCAATGTCATGTCAACTGCCGATGAACCACTCCCTGAAAAGAGAAAACTATGTCTTAAAACACCAGGCCTTAAAAAGCGCAATTCCAGAAATGCTTAGAAATCAGGAAGCGAATTGCACAGCTCTATTTTTGCAAGCAGAAAAGAAACACCTTAAGGGCCTGAACACCTTTTTCATCAAACGCATCGAGTGAGTAATTAAGATAATGTAAAGATATCTTTTGGTATCACAGGGCACCCTCAAAAGTCTTAATATTTGCACCCAAATGTCCTCATAGTTGCACCCAAATGACCTCATTTTTGCACCCAAATTTCATCATATTTGCACCCAAATGATCTCATTTTTGCACCCAAATGTCCACATGTTCTGGCATAGGGTGGTGACAGCTCTAATGAATATTTGTGCCCTGTGAAAGTAAAACACATTTGATTTTGTTGATATAATTTCCCTCCTTGGACAGAGGTTGATATCCTCTGATACTGAAAGAGGTAACACTGAAGATTATCCATTGCTTCCTGTCTTCAGCAATACTTATAAGTCTGGCAGCCCTGTAGCTGGTCCATTCTTATATGTTTTAAGTCCAGGATTTCTGTTGTCTGCTCTTTTGTCACTTGCTTTCATCTGTTCCCTGTATAATTTTTTCCCCAAAATGCATTAACTGGTTATGTTGGAGATGGTTTTTGAGAAGAATGTTGAGAAAGTCATGGATAAAACAAAATGTTTTGCATATCCTTTACTGGACATCGCTGTCAACATCAGCATCTTTCAGCTGATTGTTGATTTCTTGGCAAGATTACGCTCAGTAGTTTACCATTGTTTTCTGAGCGGCCGGCTCACATACCCCGTAAGTTACAGACGCGATTCGAACCACTGCTGATTCTCACCGTCGTCACGTTACCTACGAGAGTATACGAGATTATGGAGAAAAGTCGCTAACCTCTAGGCCAGGAAGCCAGCATGTCATGGATAGGGAAGAATAATAACACAGAAGCATTGAGAACACCATGGAGGCAGAAGAAGAAGAAAAGAAGAAATCTTCTTTGGTCATGTAATGAGAAGAAAGGCTTTGGAAAACATCCGGATGACTGGAAATATCATCAGCAGAAGAGGCAGAGACAGCCCGAGAGAAAGGATTCTGTTTGGACTAGGACAGTGGCATGGAGAAATACCAGTTGAAGTCGTTGAAAAATCTGCACTGCAATGGGGATTCGACCACATGACACCCAGCCTGAGATGTAAGCATGGTATTGTGTGTCATATATAAACTAATTGGCCCCCGATGGGTCATGTGGTCAGTATTACATGTCATATATAAACCAATCGGCAATCGATGGGTTATGTGGTCAGTATTGCATGTCATATATAAACCAATCGGCACTCGATGGGTCATGTGGTCAGTATTGCGTGTCATACATAAACCAGTCAGCATTCAATGGGTCATGTGGTCAGTATTGCGTGTCATACATAAACCAGTCGGCACTCGATAGGTCATGTGGTCAGTATTGTGTGTCATATATAAACCAGTCGGCACTCAATGGGTCATGTGGTCAGTATTGCGTGTCATATATAAACCAATCGGCACTCGATGGGTCATGTGGTCAGTATTGCGTGTCATATATAAACCAATCAGCACTCGATGGGTCATGTGGTCAGTATTGCGTGACATATATAAACCAATCGGCACTCGATGGGTCATGTGGTCAGTATTGCGTGTCATATATAAACCAATCGGCACTCGATGGGTCATGTGGTCAGTATTGCGTGTCATATATAAACCAGTCGGCACTCGATGTGTCATGTGGTCAGTATTGCGTGTCATATATAAACCAATCGGCACTCGATGGGTCATGTGGTCAGTATTGCGTGTCATATATAAACCAATCGGCACTCGATGGGTCATGTGGTCAGTATTGCGTGTCATATATAAACCAGTCAGCACTTGATGGGTCATGTGGTCAGTATTGCGTGTCATATATAAACCAATCGGCACTCGATGGGTCATGTGGTCAGTATTGCGTGTCATATATAAACCAATCGGCACTCGATGGGTCATGTGGTCAGTATTGCGTGTCATATATAAACCAATCGGCACTCGATGGGTCATGTGGTCAGTATTGCGTGTCATATATAAACCAGTCAGCACTTGATGGGTCATGTGGTCAGTATTGCGTGTCATATATAAACCAATCGGCACTCGATGGGTCATGTGGTCAGTATTGCGTGTCATATATAAACCAATCGGCACTCGATGGGTCATGTGGTCAGTATTGCGTGTCATATATAAACCAATCGGCACTCGATGGGTCATGTGGTCAGTATTGCGTGTCATATATAAACCAATCGGCACTCGATGGGTCATGTGGTCAGTATTGCGTGTCATATATAAACCAATCGGCACTCAATGGGTCATGTGGTCAGTATTGCGTGTCATATATAAACCAATCGGCACTTGATGGGTCATGTGGTCAGTATTGCGTGTCATATATAAACCAGTCGGCACTCGATGGGTCATGTGGTCAGTATTGCGTGTCATATATAAACCAGTCGGCATTCGATGGGTCATGTGGTCAGTATTGCGTGTCATATCTAAACCAATCGGCACTCGATGGGTCATGTGGTCAGTATTGCGTGTCAAAAATAAACCAATCGGCATTCGATGGGTCATGTGGTCAGTATTGTGTGTCATATATAAACCAGTTGGCACTCGATGGGTCTTGAGGTCAGTATTGCAGTGGTCACCTTTACTTCCCAGGACTTTTCTTGGTACAGATTTTAGGTTGAGTCAACTTTTGGGACCTTAGTCAATTTTTAAAAATCTGCCTCAATGGATATTCAAACACATGACAATCAGGCAGACAGGTAAGTATGCTAATGTCTATGGAGTAACCAGTAAATATGTTGGTTGTTACAGACAAAAGTCCAATTCCAATTCCAATTTTCAAAAACAAAAATTCCAAATTCAACCTCGTCTTTCAGCTGTGGTTATTGTTGAGGTCCGTGGTTTTTGTTTGTTCATTCACTCTAACTCTTGTCTTGTGAGTCCTGTCTTGGACTGGTTGTGTTGGTTTGTGTCTGGTACGTCAGCTGGGGGGGGGGGGGGGGGGGGGGGGGGGGGGGGGGGGGGTTGTTCGGAAGCTATTTTTGTGCACATCTGCTCTTGTGGTTCTCTTTGTTGGTGCAGGCTTCTGGCTCGTCCGGGTACAGTTCTGATAAGGACTTTATATTTGGTTGTTTTGTCTCCTTTTTTGTGTAGAACAGACAAAAGTACATTTAAACCCCTATTTGAATGCCTGTTGAAGATGTGACAACTACAACATTTGTTGTTTTCATTCTTAAGCATGAACAGTCAAAAGGAAGACATGCAAATCATGAAAAAGCCATACGATTGTTCCTACAGGCTCACTCCATAGCTTCAGCTATGTAAGTATGAATTGTTGGTAGTAGTATGATATGTCATTGCATAAACTGTTCAAGTGTCGTGTAAACTATCTGTGAAGAATGTACAGATAAACTAGGTGGATGTGTGGATCAGGTGTCACAGAAGTGCACAGTGACAAGATAAATGTGTGCATCATGGGCATCAAGAGATTTGTTTTTGTTGTACTTGCTCCCTTTCAACTCAAGCATAGTCCATATTTGTGCTACTATATCTAGTGTACTGGACCAATTTTTGGTTGTGGATTAGCTTTCCATATTATCAGTGTCCCTCGCCATCAGACGAACCCACTCCGGCTTCAAGGGTACTTTAATTTACATCCCCAAGTCAAGGACGAGAAGTCAACATTTTAGTCCAACTGACAAGTATAGGAGTTGAATCCGCTACCTCGGCATCAGCGGGCCGGATGTTTAAGAACAAGTGCTGTTATCCATTCGACCATGCTGACTTCAATGTGACTTCAAGATTGATTCACTTACAACAGCCGTGTGCTTTGTGTTTCTATATTGTTTACATTTCCACAGCTTTACCACAATTGTAACACATTTAATTATAGTGTTGATTGATTGATTGATTGATTGATTGATTGATTTAGGAACTGACATCACAGCATTCTGGGCATTCCCATAAGTGCTCCGTCCTCATCCTCAGCAGCCAGCGAAGAGTTCCAATCCCAATAGTACCAGTAGCAATCTGAATATATGTGCGTCTCGCCTTTCCTCTAAGCGCTGAGCATCAACCAGATCCCCTCGTCACTCCTCGCTGTCGCATTCTTGCCAGACTATGGTGATCCATTTGCTCCTCCGAGGTGTACACATGCTCCCACAAGGCCGCAACGACATCTGCCTTGTCATGCATCAATACTCCACCAAGTTTTGCAGAGCCAACCAATCTGTCTGCCTATTCATTCCCCAGCACACCAGCATGCCCCGGAGAAAAGATCCAGACGATGCTTGCCACCTGTGACTTCCAAAGCAAAGCAAGCCACTCTGCACGAAGCTTGCCTGTCCTCACCCTACTCAGCATGCTTTCTGAGTCAGTAATTTATAGTGTATAATACACAATGTGACTTCAAGATTGATTCACTTTAAAAACAGCCTGTGCTTTGTGTTTCTATATTGTTTACATTTCCACAGCTTTACCACAGTGTGTAACACATTTATTTATAGTGTATAATACACAGTTTTTGCTCAATTTTTGCCAGCTAAAATACATTTGTGTTTTATACATGAGTACTAAAATATACATCATTTTTATATTGAAAATAATCTTCATTGGAAAGTCATTGACATTTTTGTCACAATTTGAAAATGAAAATGACACAAAATTCAATATGTCATTTTTTATTATGCATCATATATTATTTTAACAAATATTTCATAAAATAAAATCTTGAAAAATGATTGTGTTTATTATACACTATTTTCCATTTTACCAGACAATTTTGGGTTAAATCCAGCATGTGTTTTATACTTGAGTGTATATTGTTTGTGAGATTTTACAGTATTCTAGCTTGTTCCCTGTTCATGACATATCTACATTATGTAGATTGTCTTCTTCAGTGTGAGTAACCAGTTCTCTTTCTGAGTTGTTTCTTTAATGGATTATTCATTACTCATTTTATTTGTCAATATTGGTCTTATCAGCTGCAATTGCATAGTGGTTTGTGTACTTGCCAGTCAAGACTGGTTCGGGTTCAGTCCCACCCAGAGTCAGGATTAGTTATTTTTACGAGTAGGGCCTGGGGTTGACCCAGCCACATAAACATGGGCTACCTGGCAATTTTAATAATTTTCTTGGACTTATCTGAGAAGGAAAGGTGATACCAAAGGGGACTTGCAACCCTGCCTCACATTTGTCATGGCCTAGAATATGTGAAGGCCTGACACTTCACTCCTCAATAGAAATATTGGGTGTCTAGTTGGTCATGTGTCGAAGTACACTTGTTCTTGCAGCGAGGCACTGTTGTCATATAAAGTTGCTGGTTCAAATCCTGGGTCGGTAACTATAGCTTTCAATTGTTATGTTGTCTAGTGCGTCCTCCAGTCTCTACTTCCTTACCCTACTTCTATGTGTGCCAAACAATACCTGTGTGTTTATGAACACATTAATAGCAGTATCTGCTAGTGAGACTATCTTTACCTTTTGTAGTGTTCTCAGCATTGTTCTATAGAACAACATCTCAGAGCCCCTAAGTCATTTCTCCCTGTTCTGCTGATTATCCTTGATTTGCTTCCATTTGCCAGCATTGAACACTATATATAATTTGAATAATGAAGACACAAACAATAGATTGCATGATTTATGGCCTGGTATATTTCGCTGCATCTCGCCAGGTACCTACTGCAGACATCACATACCATAAAGCAATAAGATAAATCCGCCAAGGTGAACAACACATATATTCACACAGTAATTTCAATTGCCTACCATGGTAATTTCAAACTGACTATCATGTCTTGTTGTTTATATAACTCTTTAGAACTCCCCCCTCCCCAATTACTAAAGTTATGTTGCATAAGATATTCTTACATATATAAAGTTTAATTTGTTAACATAATCATGTGTTAAATTTGTCTTCTAAAATACAGTTACAAAATGGGACACCCAGAACTAGTGGATACAGCTCTAGCTCTGTCTCAAGCTTATGCCAGTACAGGCTGGGAGGAGGCTGAAGGTATCATCATCATCATCATCATCATCATCATCATCATCATCATCATCATCATCATCATCATCATCATCATCATCATCATCATCATCATCATCATCATCATCATCATCATCATCATCGGCATTGGTTGGCTGGTTGGGAAATCTTCTGGAAGACTGAGTTTTAACTTTTTCATTGGCATTGGTTGGCTGGTTGTCATCTCTATTTTCTCATTAAATTTGTGTATTTCTTCTTCATGACTACTCGTTGTTAGTTCTTGGTTCATTACTGCTTGTTGTTGGTGCATATGCTTGTATAATGTTTAAATGTAATATTTACTTTTGATATTAACTATGATAACACTATGTGAAACACCCCAGTAGCTAGTAATTGATTTAGCTGCTTCCACATCAAACCATTATCTTACTTGTCTTTATCACTTCCTGAATATATGACTGCATTTTGTCCATTATTGTTTTACCAGAACCCTTCAACCTCATCTCACTCATGCCTAGGATATTAATTTTCCTCTTTTCCATTTCTTTTCCTACATTATCTAACATTCCTATTTTTGCTGCTGTTCTTACATTCCAAGCAGCAAATTATTTGTATTGTTGCCACTTTCAGTAAGCACAGAATTAATTTGTTAAAATGTAAATGTTACAGCATCAGCAATGAGTTACTTAGAGGAATCACTAAACACATGTGTGACAATACATGGACCTAACCATTCAAAGACTTTAGAAGTTCAAGACCTTTTGGTGAAACTGATGGTCAGAACTGAGAAAACCAGGGTGAGTCATCATCATCTTCTTCTTTCTACTTCTGTTCCTTATCCCTCAATATAGTAAACCTTCGACCAAATTTTGTCAAGATCTTTCTATTCATTACTATCTCTTCACCTGATACCAAGTCTTTCACATATTATTAATCTCCGTCTTTAATTGCAAAAGCTTTCGTGACCCAGGCACATTGTAAGACATGAAGAAATGCCAAAGAGAGAGTCTCATCTCATCTCATCTTGTTCCTCTTGTACCTTGCGGTGTTGAGATGAAGCATAAACAGCGGGAGAGTGCCCATTTATGGGATTCATATATCAAGATTCTCATGGACTCTGCTATTCTCTCTTGCCCATCGTTTATGTGGTCGGCCTCATTCTTCTAGTTAATTTGGTCTGTACATCATTGCTTGTTGGTGGTATACTGTTAGTTGGTAGCCTAGTTATATGGCCTGAACCATTTAACTTGCTGTTTTCTAATGAAATCTAATGCTTTTATAACCCCCTCTTTAGTCCTGATTTCTTCATTTCTGATTTTCTCTCTTCTTGATACATTGAGTATTCCTCTCAGGAATTTAATTTCAATTGTTGTAATTTTTCTTTTCTATTTTTCTGTATCTGTCCAGGTTTGGTATTGGTAACATAGAGTTGGTAGGAAGATTGTGTTGTGCAGTGCTTTTTTAGTATCTACTGATACATTTTTAATTCTTTAGTATTGGTGCCATTTGTCAAATGAGTTGGTTTGTCGTATTACATCTATTTTCGATCTCGTCTTCTGATTTGTCATTTGATGATATAAGAGAGAGTACTAGAAGGAAAAATACTTGGCAAAAGAGAAAGAGGTAGGGAAGGTAAGGACAACATTTATAAAGCAGGCATGCCAAACATTGTGAAGCCAGTCAGGGGCAACACCTGTTTCTCACATCTTGATTCTCTTGAATTTATTTAGTTCTCTCAGTGATCGCCATAGTAGTGACTGTCATACTATTTTATTCCTTCTGTTCTGCTCATGGATGCTAATTGTTGGTAATTTATTAGCAATTGTTTTGTTGTTCTCCATGCTTCTGATCCATACAACTATAGTAACATGAAGTAAAGTAATTGTTTTTGTTGTATACAACTGTAATAACTTGAAGAAAATTAATTCTTTGTGTTGTATACAACTGTAGTAACTTGAAGAAAATTAATTTTTGTTGTTGTATACAACTGTAGTAACTTGAAGAAAAGTAATTTTGTTGTTGTTGTATACAACTGTAGTAACTTGAAGAAAAGTAATTTTGTTGTTGGTGTATACAAATGTAGTAACATGAAGAAAAGTAATTGTTATGGGTCTGTGATGTGATAGGACCATCATATTTTGTAGGCCTGATTGCACAGAGAATAAGTGGCCAGTTTTTTCCGCTGTTGGCAGATGATGAAGGAGAGCGTCGAACCCTGGCCTGAATATGCTCATGACATTATCAGCGTAGCTCCCTATCAACGACACTAATGTGTCCACCATTCGGCAGACACCTGTTCTTAAAACTCTGTGACATGATCCATTCTTTCATCATAGACCTTTAGTATCATGTCAGTTTTTGATGATTGTTTATAAAGATACAGCTCTTGTTTTCTCCATTAATTTTCTGTAATTAAACCTTTTATATATTGTGAGTGTGTGTGCGTGCATGGTGTTTTTGTGTGTCATGTAATATGGTTGGGCTTTGGGTTGGGGGACGGATATATGTGTGTAAAAGACACCTATGCTCCTATGCATGGCTGTGTGTGATGCTGCATATTTCTGTGTATAACATTTTGTTAATCATGGAAAACTGTGAATGACATCATCTGATGTGTGCTGTTTCCCATCCCTGACTTAAACAGGAAGCTATGCAGATTTTAAAATCAAGCCTTCCAGCAAAATGTGAAGCATTTGGCGAGTACTCTGAACAAGTGTCTGATACTTACAAGCTGATGGGCAGCATCCATTTGGCTGAAGGCAACATACAGACAGCTCTACTAAATTATAAAAAGGTACAGAACATTTAAAGAAGTATTCACATCTTTTATTTGTGTGTTAGCTTGTTAAAGTTGAGCTGTCTGATTCATGAAATAATTTACCTAAGTGTGTGTAAAACAGGTTTCATGTGTCAGGTCTTAGTCAGATATGACTGGGCTACAGTATGACAGTACTACTTGCTTTCTATTATTGCCAAATGTTGGGCGGCACTTATCAAACCCAGTACCCCACATAGTGTCAGCAGTTTCGGGTGGAGGAGTGCAATTGGGAGCGACAAGCCTTATCTTGGTGTCAGGAAATGCAACCTAAGATTAAATGTCATGGCAGGGCAGACCGGGCCCTAAGCCTTGGTTGGCAACTGGTCTAGGATTGAAGCTCCGACAGGTGGACAGTTAGAGCATTACTTTGCAGATCCAGCAGCTTGGCTTGTTCCAGATGTATTGAGTAAACTAGGCAGGCCGAGAGAGGGATCATGCTGCATGGGCAACTCATGGTCTCTACAAATTCAGCCAAGGCTTTGTACTTTGGATAGATATAACTCCATCCCTGGTCTTACCACCATGAATTGTAATTATGATTTTATTTAAGAACAGTGTAAATAACTATTGTCTGTCATGACGGCAAGGTGCCTATATGTAAATAATCACTTCAGTTTTTATATTTAGGTTTATAAAGTTGTTTTAATTATCTTTTAAATGTTAAAACTACCAACAGCAGCAGTTAAACCATAAGTTTGCGACTGAAAAAATAACCATTTAAAAACATGGCTTTTGGGTACATAGTACCAAGTATTTGCTGTGACTGAGCATAATAGAAGGATTTTGTTGCAGTTGTACACGACTGCACCAACAGCTAGTGTCAGTAAAGTATAGGACCTCTTTACATACCTTAAGATGCTACTGGGCTGTTAGGTGCTAGACCGACCATATTTATATCGACCAACTAGCAATTCAATGGGTGATGTGGTTAGTATCAGGCTAGTTGCCTTTATTTCCCAAGACATTTCTTGTACCCATTTGAGACACAATAGCTGCTGACTGATTTGTTGTTCACTGATCATGATGGAAGATGTAGTAGAAGAGGAAGGCAGACAGATAGCAGACAGACAGACAGGCAGGCAGGCAGACAGACAGATGGTTAGACAGATGAAGGAAGGAAAGAAAGAAAGAAAGAAAGAAAGATGGTTAGGCAGATGAAGGAAGGAAAGAAATAAAGAAAGTAAGAAAGAAAGAAAGATGGTTACACAGACAGATGAAGGAAGGACAGAAAGAAAGAAAGAAAGATGGTTAGACAGACAGATAATTGAAGGAAGAAAGGAAAGAAAGAAAGAAGCAAACAAACAAACAAACAAACAAACAAACAAACAAACAAACAAAAAAAGATGGTTAGACAGACGGATAATGGAAGGAAAGGAAAGAAAGAAAGATGGTTAGACAGACAGATAATGGAAGGAAGGAAAGAAAGAAAGATGGTTAGACAGACAGATAATGGAAGGAAAGAAAGAAAGAAAGAAAGAATGGATAAACAAGCAAATGAAGGAAGCATTGGAGGAGGAAGAGCAGGAGATTTAACACAAATGTTATCTGTTATCTGTTTTCGTTGACAGTGTTACAACATAGAATCTATACTACTGGGGAAGAATCATAAGAAGACTAAAGACACACAGCACACAATGGAGCTGTTAATGTCGTGAGTATTACTAGCACTATACAATTAATTTTTTAAAAATTTTTTCCGCGTTTCCATCCTGTTTCAGGATATTGCGGTCAACACCAGCATCTTTCAGCTGTATGTTGATTCCTAGGCTAGATTACGCTCATCAGCACGCCACGACTTTCTGAGCGACCGGCTCCATATTCTCAAAAGTCACTGGCGTGACTCGAACCACTTCTAATTCTCGTGCGCTCATGTCAACCACGAGAGTATTTATGGTTAACAGAGAAAGCTGCTAACCCCTCGGCCAGGGAGCCAGCTATACAGTTAATATAGTCCCTTGTTATTTGTTGCTGAGGCGTGATATTACACAAAGAACAATCATTATAGCATTTACTGCCATTTCTAGGTTCTGTTGAAATGTCTTTTGTTAAAGGCTGACATTATAGTATTTACTACCATTGCTGGGTCTGTTGAAATGTCTTTTGTTAAAGGCTGACATTATAGTATTTACTACCATTTCTAGGTTCTGTTGAAATGTCTTTTTGTTAAAGGCTGACATTATAGTATTTACTACCATTGCTGGGTCTGTTGAAATGTCTTTTGTTAAAGGCTGACATTATAGTATTTACTACCATTGCTGGGTCTTTTGAAATGTCTTTTGTTAAAGGCTGACATTATAGTATTTACTACCATTGCTGGGTCTGTTGAAATGTCTTTTGTTAAAGGCTTGACATTATAGTATTTACTACCATTGCTGGGTCTGTTGAAATGTCTTTTGTTAAAGGCTGACATTATAGTATTTACTACCATTTCTAGGTTCTGTTGAAATGTCTTTTGTTAAAGGCTGACATTATAGTATTTACTACCATTGCTGGGTCTGTTGAAATGTCTTTTGTTAAAGGCTGACATTATAGTATTTACTACCATTGCTGGTGTCTGTTGAAATGTCTTTTGTTAAAGGCTGACATTATAGTATTTACTACCATTGCTGGGTCTGTTGAAATGTCTTTTGTTAAAGGCTGACATTATAGTATTTACTACCATTGCTGGGTCTGTTGAAATGTCTTTTGTTAAAGGCTGACATTATAGTATTTACTACCATTGCTGGGTCTGTTGAAATGTCTTTTGTTAAAGGCTGACATTATAGTATTTACTACCATTGCTGGGTCTGTTGAAATGTCTTTTGTTAAAGGCTGACATTATAGTATTTACTACCATTGCTGGGTCTGTTGAAACGTCTTTTGTTAAAGGCTGACATTATAGTATTTACTACCATTGCAGGTGGCTGTTAAAATGTCTTTTGTTAAAGGCTGACATTGAAATACCCTTTGTCCAGACATCGGTCATGCACTGCACATTCTAGTTAGTTTTATTTTAAATCTCAGCTCCAGTTAACAAACATCCTGGACCTATTGAGATAAGATGCCATACCCGGGAAGGTGAACCCGGTCAACAAATGCCCGCAGAAGTCGGATGTGTTGGCCTAATGGCGCAAGAACGCAGCTCTGCTGTAAACAGGCACAATGCAATCACATCCAAAAAAAAAAAACTCTGGATGAACGCAGAAGAAGAAGAAGATGCCATACTGCCCGTCTCTTGTTATTCTAATCTATTCCTGATTGGAGGATAAACTCTCAAGCAACTCCATGTCAAGTCTTTGGCTATCTGCTGCAACTTTCTCCATGTCCTCATTGTTATTCATCTTTGTCTCTAATTTTCTTCTCTGTGTGTTTTATGCAATAAGTCACTATCACTGAATGCAAGAAAGAGAGTGCTGAAATGTTATATAGAACTTGTTTTGCTGTATGGCAGCGAATCATGGGATGTTAATGAACAAATTAAAAAAAACTTGGAACCAATGGAGATGTGGTTCCTGAGATGTATTGTGTGAAAATCTTGGACTGCCAGAGTAACTAAAATTGATTGCTTGGAAGAGGCTAATGAAACCAGAACATTATATACAACAATAAGAAAGAGACAAACAACTTTCTTTGGTCATGTGATGAAAATAGAGGCATTGGAGAACATCATGACAACTGGAAAGATCAGTGGGAAAAGAGGCAGAGGCAGACCAAGAAAAATAATGCTGGATGGACTGAGAACTTGCAGAGAAGAACAGCAGAGTTGATCCAGAGCGCAAGGTCTATGGAAAGACATGAACACCTATGCCAGCTGGCATGGCACATGATAATGATGTGTTTTTGGTCCCCCACTATTTATTTGCTCTGCAGGTTCAAGTGAAAGCTTTTCTAGTGATACTGTTCTCAGGTTGTCTCTGTGTGTGTCCTATCTAGTGCTTGCATCTTATCTTCACCTCTTAGTTCACAGGAATCTGACAAGATCTCCCCCTAAGCTTTACATTTGTGATTCTATCTTACCATTTTATACAGTTCTGAGAAAGAAATGATGAATTCTGTCAGAGTTGAGTTGAGTTGAGTTAAGAACTAACATCACTGCACTCAGGACTGTCCCAAATTTGCTCCGTCCCCTTGTTCAACAGCCAGCGTTGAGTCTACTAATCGTTCCCACCGCTATCTGATTTAAAGTTCTCCTGGTCTTCCCTCTCAGTTTTGAGATTCTTCCAGAACCCCTACCGATCCCCCGCAGTCTCATTCTTTCCACATATGGGTACTCAATCTGTTCCCCCGCCTTCTCCACCTGATTTCTGACAGAGTGTGATCTTCTAGTGGATGTATCTACAACATGTATGTTTTTAACAGTGTAGACGTCTGTGCGCAATACATCATTATCCATTAGTCCTGACTGCAGCATGACCTGCCTATACTGTTGGCAACTTACAGAAATGTGTACAAGTGAGCTAGTTCCTCAAACTGCAGAAAACATACTCCAGCATTGTACCAAATACTGCTCAGAAAGGTCTGTTCTATGTCTGGATGAAAACCATATAAGTCAGAATCTATGGAAGCCTACAGGATCTGCAGAAAACTGCGATTTATGTGGGAAACAGTAGCAGATATAGGCTGATTCCAGGTAAACAAAAAGATCAGCAAGATTTATAACTATAAAAACTGGATCTACCCCATTTCAATACAGTTAAGAAAAAATTCCCACAACTTAGGATCCATTGAGTAGCGAGATCAGATAACTAGCCTTCTCAGATGAGGTCAAATTCATGGAACGATGTATTGGTAGGCAAGTGCACTAAGTCAAGACACTAGGAATTGCTTTTGTCAATAAGATTGTACAGGGTGTTTGCAAAGTCTCACTACACTTTGTATATAGAACAAATTTGAAAAATGAAATACATGATGTCATTAAAAAAATGTACTCCGCAGTCCATCGTGAAGCAATATGCAGCAAATGGTTGTCATCTGCTGGAGTAATTCTTTGCACTCCCAACAGTATGGTATTATCAACGGAAGAAATGACAACAGACATGTTGCAGAAGGTATTTGACAATACAAAGAGATGTGTACAGACATGTCTGGATGCCTGTGGTGGACATTTCCAACACTGATTATAATGGATATTTCATTGGTACTTTCCAGCTTCCCCAAAAACAGCGTTAGACCATAGCAGTGACTATTGTAACTAATTTAATTAATTTTTATCTCATTTTTTGATGACATAATGTACTTCCCGGGCCTAGGGGTTAATGTCTTCCTCTGTAATTCTGTATATCCACGTGAGGAACATAACCCGCACAAGAATCGGTAGTGGTTCTCGCAACTTTGGTAACTTATGGGGTATGTGAGTCGGTCGCTCAGAAAGCAAAGGCAAACTACTGAGCGTAATCTTGCCAAGAAATCAACAATCAGCTGAAAGATTTTGATGTTGACAGCAATGTCCTGTAAAGGATATGGCAAAAAAAAATGTACTTTATTTTTCAAATTTGTTCTGCATACAAATTGTAGTGAGACTTTACAAACATCCTGTATATTGGAAATTGCTAATTGTTTTCATCTATTCTGAAACTGGCCAGGAGCCCTGGTGTCTCCAGCAAGTTTGTGCTGAACAAGCAAGATGAGCTACAGAAGCGACCCAGATTTAATTGTGTTGTGGGGCGGACAAAATGATGATCTTCTCTGAACAGATACAAGAGGGAGAAATGGCTCAATGTTGGAATATTTATTTGTAAATACATATTTTATTTCTTGGCTACTGACATTTGTAAAGTTTGTTGTTCATAGCATATGTTACATTTCTTGTTCTGAAATATGTTAACTTTCCCATTAGCAAAAACAGATAACTTTATTAATATGAAAATCAGTTAATTTTCTTGTTATTTGAATACAGAAGACACAAACAACAGGACTGCACAATTTATTGCCAGCAATAGTTGCATGTATCTCGTTAGGTGCACAATAAAAATTACATATATAGCACGAACAGTACAGAGCAATATGCCAAGCAATAAATTGTGCAATTCCTTACTTATCTGTTAATTTGATCATGATTCACTTCTATACATCAGGATTGTCTTGATATAGCTCCAAAGAATTCTTTTTCTCATCTTTATTGACAAAGATATACTTCATAGAATATTCTTCATTTGTCTGTCTATCTTTATATAATAGTTATATTTATTGTGCTCACCCACTTTGAACTCAAGAGTAATCCATACACAAGCATTAAATGCACTGGATTTATTTTTGCGTGCGGATTAGTTTTTCCTATTACCAGTGTCCCTCACCATCAGGTGAACCCACTCCGACTTAAGGGTATTTACAATTTACATCCCAAAGTCAAGGATGGGAAGTCAACATTTTAGTCCAACTGACCATTGTAGGGGTTGAACCTGTTACCTCTGCCTCAGCACACGGGATGTGTAAGAACAAGAACTCTTACCCATTATGCCATGTTGACCTCATGCAATGTTTTATTTGTATCCCCTATGTTCAAATTTATAAGAGGAAAACATTGGTTAGAACTTCTAGTGTTTTTAATGTCTTTTAACTTTCTTGTTATTGAAATTTGTTAATGTTTGTACTGTCACCATCTATTAACTTTCTAGGTACTTAAATCAGATTGCTGGAAAATTAGATTTTAGTGAACTTGTAATAACTGAGTGTTAGCTGGCAGAGTTTATGCCCGTTAATCTAGTGATGGTAATGAGACAATTGAATAAACAGAATAAGCATATTAAACATACACACTAACAAAACTAAATTATCAAAGATAGTCATACAGTAAAAGGCTTCAATATGTTTATAATGACACTAACATGCTTGAACACTAGTGCTGGAAAAATTACCGAGCATTTGGTCTTTTCAGTGACTTTAATGAAATGTGACAAATTTTTGACTATATATATATATATATATATATATCCGGTTTCAAATACTGGCTCTCCGACCTTTAAGAGTTAAAGTACTAACAGAAATATCTAAAACACTAACTAGGAAAGAAACAATTAACATAACAACTATGACAAAGAGGGTAAAAGTAATAACTGACTGAGACTTAAGAACGTATTAAGTGTTTGGTTATATAAGAAGTAACAGATAAGCACATGGCGAGGTTGCTTGCTACAGAATGAGTTAGCATGACAATATGTCGTACATGCGACTGCTGTTTTTAAACACAATATTTGATTTGCCAACATGTATTTAGCCAGTTGTGACTGTTTCTGTCTCCTCTACAACTCTTTTCATGTAGCTTGATGTCTCCGTTATTAGGTTATAGCCTGGGTTATATGTCTCCCTGAAATATAAATAAGCAGATGTCAGTAAATTAATGAATTCATTAGAATCCTATAAATAAAGGGATCATTTCACAATTTCAGTACTGAGTTTACCATTTACTAGAATTTTACATATGTGTCCATAGTGCTGAATATTGTTTACTATTTATAATCTTCACTTTAAGTAAGACAGAATAAACTTCTACCAGTGTTTGTTTTCCATAAACAGAAATATATGTGAAGATGGTAAGGGCCATTCACTTTAAGTAAGACAGAATAAACTTCTACCAGTGTTTGTTTTCCATAAACAGAAATATATGTGAAGATGGTAAGGGGTGTTCACCATAAGTAAGACAGAATAAACTTTTACCAGTATTTATTTTCAACAAACAGAGATATCAGTGACAACCTTCATCCACACCTTGAGGTATGTTGGGTATAAGGTGCTAGTTTCATATTTTATACACCAGATGGCACTGGATGCATGATTTGATTACTATCACGCCAGCCCCCTCATAACATGTTCTCCGTGGGTTTTGGGTATTTCACTGTCCACACAATCCAACACATTGTCCAGAGGGAACAACTGTATGCATACAGAAGCACCTTCCATTAATCTCTTTCCAAACCACTTATATGGCTAAAGTATTTCTGTTTCTGAGACATGATGCTGTTTCTAGGCCAATTTTCTTCAATGTTCACACCTTGTAAAATATATGTGTCTTGACTGATACTGAGGTAGCGGGTTCAACCCCTACACCTGAGAGTTGGACTAAAATATTGACTTCTTGTCTTTGACTTGAGGGCGTAAATTACAAGTAACTCAAAAGTCAGAGTGGGTTCACCTGATGGCGAGGGACACTGGTAATAGGGAAAGCTAATCCACACACAAAACCCAGTCCAGTGTTACTAGAAATAGCAGCACATGTATGGACTATGCTTGAGTTCAAAGCAAGCAAAGGTCACAAAAACACACGTTTCTTCTTCTTGGTCCATGGAATTCTAAGATCTTGTCTGTAACATTTCATTTCTTCTTGGTCCATGGTATTCTAAGATCTTGTCTGTAACATTTCATTTCTTCTTGGTCCATGGTATTCTAAGATCTTGTCTGTAACATTTCATTTCTTCTTGGTCCATGGTATTCTAAGATCTTGTCTGTAACATTTCATTTCTTCTTGGTCCATGGTATTCTAAGATCTTGTCTGTAACATTTCATTTCTTCTTGGTCCATGGTATTCTAAGATCTTGTCTGTAACATTTCATTTCTTCTTGGTCCATGGTATTCTAAGATCTTGTCTGTAACATTTCATTTCTTCTTGGTCCATGGTATTCTAAGATCTTGTCTGTAACATTTCATTTCTTCTTGGTCCATGGTATTCTAAGATCTTGTCTGTAACATTTCATTTCTTCTTGGTCCATGGTATTCTAAGATCTTGTCTGTAACATTTCATTTCTTCTTGGTCCATGGAATTCTAAGATCTTGTCTGTAACATTTCATTTCTTCTTGGTCCATGGTATTCTAAGATCTTGTCTGTAACATTTCATTTCTTCTTGGTCCGTGGAATTCTAAGATCTTGTCTGTAACATTTCATTTCTTCTTGGTCCATGGAATTCTAAGATCTTGTCTGTAACATTTCATTTCTTCTTGGTCCATGGAATTCTAAGATCTTGTCTGTAACATTTCATTTCTTCTTGGTCCATGGAATTCTAAGATCTTGTCTGTAATATTTCATTTCTTCTTGGTCCATGGAATTCTAAGATCTTGTCTGTAACATTTCATTTCTTCTTGGTCCATGGTATTCTAAGATCTTGTCTGTAACATTTCATTTCTTCTTGGTCCATGGTATTCTAAGATCTTGTCTGTAACATTTCATTTCTTCTTGGTCCATGGAATTCTAAGATCTTGTCTGTAACATTTCATTTCTTCTTGGTCCATGGTATTCTAAGATCTTGTCTGTAACATTTCATTTCTTCTTGGTCCATGGTATTCTAAGATCTTGTCTGTAACATTTCATTTCTTCTTGGTCCATGGTATTCTAAGATCTTGTCTGTAACATTTCATTTCTTCTTGGTCCATGGTATTCTAAGATCTTGTCTGTAACATTTCATTTCTTCTTGTTCCATGGTATTCTAAGATCTTGTCTGTAACATTTCATTTCTTCTTGGTCCATGGTATTCTAAGATCTTGTCTGTAACATTTCATTTCAAAAGCCCAGATTTTCTTCTTTAGTGATTATAAAATGGTTCGTGACCTACATCCATATGTGGCCACAGGAAAGATGCATGTTGTTACTTTAATGTAATAAACGTCGGTCAGTAGTTTTCATATTAACTGACTGGAACAGAATAATTTAATTGCAATACAATATAACAGAAGTCATAATTATGACATAGAGAGTTCATGTAACGACTGTTTGCGACAGAAGGACTTAAAGTAATAAACTAATTTTGATTCACCTGGTAACGCCAGTGTCTCTTAAGAGGTTACTATTATTGGTCAGTGTGGTTGCTGAAGCAATGGCCACACTGTTGACCGCGTACGGCTCGACTCTGGAGTTACTAACAGCGCTGTCATAATCAGATGTTCTGGTACTTTCTGCCTGGGTGCTGATATTTTGAACCAAGTCCTCAGTTCTTGAATTGACTGCACTGCTGGTAAAATCTAGAAGATGGAGTTGTTTAAGAAGACAGAAATGTGAAAACAGATGATCAGTATCATGATGGGTCTGACACTTATCACCAATACTGAAACTTCCAAATACACTTGTATACCTATGTCCGCAAAAAGACAGATAATAAATAGCATACTCACACCAACCCTATGCTAGCAGTGTCAAACTTGGACATTATCCTGATCACGGTTATGTCGGTTCTTGACTCAACCTAACATCGTAGGTGATCTATCAATAACCAAACCAATCCTTGTAGACAATATCAATGGGGCATGAAATGAGATTTAACAAGTAAAAAAAACACACTAAAAGACCCTTACATGTACATGTCTTGTGGCATATTGAGCACATGGTGCTGGCCCCATAGTTTTGTAGACCAATCGGTAATCGTCGTATAATGGGGTCAATATCACATCGGACGCCTTGACTTCCCACTACATTTCCTAGAACCCATTTTAGACTGGGTCGGTGTGGGAGTCTAGTGTTACAAGTGAGGATTGAACTAGAGCCGTTATACTTGTAAGCAAGTGCACTGTTCATGGTGTCACTCAAACAGATTTAGACAAAACTGTGAAGAGAAGAGTAGCCAGCAGGATGTGTCTGGGGAGTAGATAGACAGATACAAATATGAAGACAGATTACAGTATGTTAGCCTAAATATTGCTAGTGCAAGTGTTTGCTACACATAATATATAGGTTAAACTAATACGCATGCATAATTGTGGGCAATAATGAGTGTGTGTGTGAGAGAGAGAGAGAGAGAGAGAGTTA
This sequence comes from Cepaea nemoralis, assembly GCA_014155875.1. NCBI lineage: Eukaryota > Metazoa > Mollusca > Gastropoda > Stylommatophora > Helicidae > Cepaea > Cepaea nemoralis. The sequence goes on from JACEFZ010013519.1 coordinate 74,866, forward strand.
ATTCTTAGTATAATGAGTGATTCCCAAAAATCATAATGCCCAAAATTCGTGATGCTGCCTCCTAGGGGGTAAGGGGACAGATCCGTGTAATACAGGTACAGTTTTGAATATTGTCTGTAAAGTTAAATAACCTATTTTACAAGACATGATACGTAATTTGAGAAACTGATTTAGGCAGACAGAGACAGACTGATATAGGTAAGCAGACAGACGGTACGCTGATAGATAGATAAGTAGACAGACAGATGGATCGATGGATAGATAGACAGACAGACAGATAGATCATGTAGGTGGACAAGTATGCATGTAGGTATGTCGGCGTATAGGTATGTAGGTAAGTCAGTCAAGTGGTCTATTAGTTTACCTGACCATCTCTGTAATAAAGAAAACAAACCTCTCTTAGCAGTGCTGTGCAAAACGTCGTTCATTTTCGGTGCATCTTCTGTGTCCATTGTCACAAGAGCTTGGTCACCATACTGGGTGTCTTTCCCAAAGTAATCGTAACTGCTATGGTTGACAGTACCCCTCCCTGTGCTGTCATGGCTCTGGATGATGCCCCGGTTGTAGCCCGTGTTAAGGCGTCCTGTGCTGAGGGGTGTCATCAGTTTCTCTATTACACTGCTGTAACTGTTACTCCTGTGTCTTAGAGTTGGTGGGGCCATCTTGGGAGAATTATCTATGGTAGCATTAGAAAGTAAAGTTCTTTCACACATTTGGGCATAATTAATTCCTTCTAGTCTTGCTTTTTGAATAATGACGCTTATAAATATCTCCCTATCTCCCCCCCCCTCCTCCTCTATCTCTCTCATTTATTTATTAATTTTCCACACCAGCTCGTACGCGCGCGCACACACACATGCATGCGCGCACGCCGTCCTCCATGGCGATGGGGTTACGGACATAGTTCGTAATCCCGCATACTTGAGTTCGAAACACAGCTGCAGGCGATTTGGCAGCAGACAGCCATGTGTTGGTTTTTTAAATATAAAATGGTATGGGTGCCGGTCGTTCAGAAAGCAATGGCAAACTATTGAACGTAAACTTGCCAAGAGAACACAAACAGCCAAAATATGATGGGGCTGACTGCGATGTCCTGTAAAGGATATGCAACTAACTTGTGTCTACCATACTCATTGACACAGAAGAACAGGCTAGGCTTAACCTTTCTGTGGCCAGATGTTGCCTACATCTCACCAGGTGCATACTGCATAATTAGATATCGCATGAAGTGAATCATGAATCTTGTTCCACGGCTCAAATACACATTGCATAAAGTCAGTGTTACTGTTCAAATGTGAAGCAACTGTTAATCCACGTGGTGATCGCAGATTCATTACTGAGTCTTTCTGTTCGAACAATACTGATAATATTAGGTATATTTTCTGATGTTACGAGTGTTGTAGCTGCATTCTGACCAATAAAAAGATGTCAATTGAAACAAGAAAAAGAGTGTTGAGGGGGTACACAGAGCCTGTTCTTTTGTATGGATGTGAAACTTGGACAATGTGCAGTCAAGCTGAAAAACATCTGATGGCTGTAGAAATGTGGTTTCTGAGGAAAATGCAAAGAATACCATGGACAGATAGAAAATCCAATGACCAAGTACTGCAGGAGACAAATGAAAATCGTAAACTGATTAGAGAAATTAGACATAGACAGTCAAAATTTTTTGGACATGTTATGAGACGAAATAAATGGGAGAACTTGGTGACAACTGGCAAGATCGAAGGGAACAGACCAAGAGGAAGACCGAGAGGAAAATACCTGGATGGCTTGGCCACATGGCATGGACGAGACAGGAACACTGAGCTGATCCACGACTCTGGTGATCGAGTGAAATGGCGAGTCATGACCGCCCATGCTTTCCGGCGTGGCACATGATGGCTTGATTGTAGCTGCAGCTAATATTGCCCTGGCTTTAATGTTACGAGTGTTGTAGTTGCAGCTAATATTGCCGTGGCTTTAATGTTACGAGTGTTGTAGTTGCAGCTAATATTGCCCTGGCTTTAATGTTACGAGTGTTGTAGTTGCAGCTAATATTGCCGTGGCTTCGTAATCATAGTTGCCACTGTACTTTCCAGTTGCTATAGTTGCACTGGATTTTGTCTGGATATTCTACATACGCGCAGTCCTTTATTGTAGCATTCTGTGCTGATCATCCTGTATATTTGTGTATCTAATATTCTTGTTGGCATCACTACGAAGGCTAGGAGCTGCTGTTTTCAGTTATATAATGTTTATATTATATTGTGGCTATTCTGATCTTCAGAAGCAAATCTTGGACAATTAGCAGACAGGTGAGGAATTATGTGAAAGGTGTAGAAATGTGACTTTGTGGAAGAATGATGAAAACACCGTGGACGGATAGAAAGAGCAATGAAGATATTCTGAAAGATGTTAACTCATAAAGAGAACTGGTTACTCACATCAGAAGAAGACAGTCCACATTATTTGGGCATGTCACGAGAAGAGGAACGCTGGAGTATGGGGGAGGGAGAGAGAAACCAAGAGAGAAGATGCTGGACAGTTTGGCATCGTGGCGTGGTGTAACATCAGTATCAGAAATGGCGGCACAAGGGACGTAAGTTTGTGGACAGGCATTATTACTAATGCCACACAACATTGGCTATAATAAGAAGACTATTTAGACATTGTTTTACTGAATTCATCTTTGGCTTCTATTTTAATCTGGCATGTTAGATCTTTTTTTCTTCTTTCCAAAGATTTTTTTGTGTGTGTTTTTTTTTGGTTTGTTTTTGCATTCGCTCTCTTTAAACTCAAGCATAGTTCATACGCATACTTCAACTTCTAGCATCGGACTGACTTTTTTGTGTGGATTAGCTTTTCCTATTACCAGTGTCCCTCGCCTTCAGGCAAACACACTCCGACTTCCGAGGTACTTGTAATTTACGTCCCCAAGTCAAGGATGAGAAGTCGACATTTCAGTCCTAACTGACCTGTGTAGGGGTTGAACCTGCTACCTTGGCACCATCCCATCGGAAGTTTCAGTAGCGAGTGTTCTTATCCATTCAGCCTGGCTGACCTCCAACATTGGTTATATTCTGGCGATGACATTAACGGGACAGTTTGTTCTGTAATTCTGGTATCTGTCTGCCGATCTGTTTGGCTTTATGTGTAAATCTACTACTTTTTAATCGCTGCTCTGACAAATTCAACTTGTCGAATCTTTCTTTCATTGAATAACGACTGGCACCATAGATATCTGTCTCTTAAATTATTATTTGAGTACTAGGTATATCTTCGGTAGATTTAGTGTTTTAGAAGGAGGAGTAGTAGAAGCAGATGAAAGAAGAAGAGGAAGATTGAAGAATATAACAATGAACAAAGGGGAGAAAGAAGAAGATGGTGAAAGAAGAGGTAGAAAGTGAAAGATTAACAGGAAGGGGAAGAGAGAGAAGACGAAAACGAAAGAAGAAAAAGAAGAGGATGATCATGGCGAAAAGATGACGACAACAGAAGGAGAAGGAGATGGAAGAGGAGAAGCTGGGATAATAAGGTAATATGTATAATTGAAAACAAACAGATCAGTACAGAGGATACAGAACTTACGATAAAATTCATTCAGGGCAACCATCTCGCTATTCCTGTCTTTGTTTCCTTTATTCCATTCTTTCATTCTGGTACATCTTTGGTAGCCTTCACCTTGCTTGCCATCAAGGTCGTGGCCTGATATCCACCCATTGAGTTCCAAATTGCTAGTTCTGGCTCCTTCGCTTTCTTGTCCTTATTTATCAAAAACAGTCAGAAAAATGGGAGGGATTTGATTTCTCTACGTGCGAAAACTAAACATATTATATGTTTATGCATGTTAACAAGTTACTTGCATCACAATCAACCGCAGAATTTATTGGCTGTTGTAATTTTCTGGGCAATGTTATGCTCAGTAGATTGCTTTCTGAACTTTCAATGCTCAAACCATTGTGAAAATCAACACGACGGTATCTGCTCCCAAATCATCTGCTACTGACTTTGAACTGGCTGTGGTAGGATTGGGAAAGTGTGTTCACTACATCCTAAACACACGACGCCGAGGTTCATGTCTGTGACGAATTATTTTACTAGACTAGATATTTAACTGATTCATTACTGAGGGATAATACAGGGTGTATTTTTTATGACTGCAGTGATTGAAAATATTGCCGGTCCAAGTTTTGTATTTACCTATTATGTTTGCATGAATTTTACAGAGGGTGAATACAAAACTTGGACCGGCAATATTTTCAAACACTACACAGTCATTAAAAATTCCCCCCTGTATTTAGCTGATTCAGCGCCGAAGGATAATATATAGCGACATGTGACCCCCATTTGAACAGAAGGACGAAATATCGCCATACTAGGGATAATCATGTTATTTGTTTTGTTTCATGGTATCTTCCTTAGTGTCAGCGCTCAGTGAACAGAAGTTTACATTATAATATTTGTATATTTGATTGTGTACCATGTTTGGTCTAAACCTACTTGTTGTTTGGCTGTGAATCAGTTAATAATCACTAGCATCATCTTCAAGTATTTCAGCCCGTACACCGGTATTGAAGCTTTCTGGTCATCCCTGTCCCTATACCAGTTTCCCTCGCCATCAGGCTAATCCACTCCAGCGTCCGAAGTACTTGTAATTTACCTCCCCAAGTCACTTGGAAGAAGTCAACATTTCAGTTCAACTGACCAGTGTAGGGGTTGAACCCGCTACCTCGGCATCAGCGCACCGGAAGTTTAAGAGCGAGATCCCTTACCCCTTCGTCCATGCTGACCTCCAATCATTAGCACCATTCAACCCGAGCGCTGGTTGTGAAGCTTCCTGATTATTCGATTCCCTAGTTATCTATAATGTGTCGCCATCTTTAAATCCATGTCTGTCTGCACTGATAGAAGTTGCTGCAAAGTAGCAACTAGCATGCTTACCTGCCGACCCGGTGGTCACAAGTTCGAATTCGCATCGAGACAGACAAATTGACATGGATTCAAGGTTGACCCTGCCTAAAATGAGTACCAGGAAATTCTTGGGGACACAAAGGTGGCTGGTAAGATATTGAACACATCACTCCCGCCCCCCTCGATTGCCGATTAGTCTGTAAAAACAATATTGGGCTATCCTAACCTTCACCATTAACTGATTCAATGCCGAAGGATAATATATCGCCACATGTGACTTCCTATTTGGCCAGAGGGGCGATATATCGCTATACTTGAATCATCATGAGTTCAACCTCTAACATTACAATGAATGAGTTCAATCTCTAACATTACAATCAATGAGTTCAACCTCTAACATTACAATGAATGAGTTCAATCTCTAACATTACACTGAATGAGTTTAATCTACAACATTACACTGAATGAGTACAGCCTCTAACATTACACTGAATGAGTTCAACCTACAACATTACACTCAATGAGTTCAACCTCTAACATTACACTGAAAGAGTCATCCTACAACACTACAATGAATGAGTTAAGCCTCTAACATTACAATGAATGAGTTAAGCCTCTAACAGTATACAGTGAATGAGTTAAGCCTCTGCCATTTCGAATGAATGAGTTAAGTCTCTAACATTGCAATGAATGAGTAAAGCCTTAAAATTACAATAAGGACAAACGAACTTTACCTGCAAACTTTATCTGCCGTCCATCTTTTGTTTCATCCCAGATTCCTTGTCTTTTGTCGATTTCCGTATGTGAAAATCTGGATATTTAAACAAACAGGTATTCAGTAAAGCTCAGAGAACAGCAAAGAAATTGGCTGAACTAGGATGCTGTTTATGAGGGTACATTAAAATAGAAAAGAAAAGGGATTATAGAAGCACCCGAGATTTGAACCAGTGGCTTAAACAATGTTGAATGTAAGTGTCTTGCTGAAAGAATTAAGTGTAGTTACAAAATGAACTGACATTCAAAAGGATAGAAAACAAGCTTTAAAATAACAGACAAAGTAGAACAGAATCTAATTTCGAAAAATGTACAATAAGTAATTAAACAGACAGGGTGATATTTGAAACAAGGGATAACCATAGGAGAAGAACAAAGTATGTGGTTAACTTAATCCACAAAACCACAATAGGCATGGAAGAAATTAAAGGCAATCCAAAAAAAAAGGGGGGGGGGGGTAAGATTACAGGCAGAAATTGATGAAATTGATATATGAAAAAAATACTATCATCATTGCAGAGCGCACAAGTCCATGTGTGCTCATATCTCGTTCTCGGAGTTTCAACGAGTGCATTTCAACAGATCACTCAAGTTTGGTGTTGATTCACATCAGAAACTAAATAATTATATAACCTACACTGTATGAAATAGCTAATTAAAACAATATACTAGCGTATGTAGAAAATGGAAAGCTCAATATGAATAAACAAATCAACTATAATGAATTTCATTAACTGCTCAAAAACATGAATAGATAAATAAACAGTATACAGTCTTAAATAAAAGTTAACACTTCGTATCCCAAAAATGACACAGAAAGGTTGAAAGGGTATTACTGTTATACATTTTAATGTTACAAAACTCAAGAAACTTGTTTCGCCTTGCCGTGCCCCAAACATTGGACCCCCAATGTACTACTGCCTTCTGGTTGGCGGGTTTCCACATATGTCTGTCGCTACCAATTTCTCCCGGGATATGTACTTATGAATAGTATCTGTCCTTTATCTAGGAATGTTCCAGTAAACACGTTGAACTATCATTTACTGCCTATATTACCTTTGCAGTGTAGGGCGTGGGGGGGGGGGGGGGGTTGAGCCTGGGGAATTAAGGCCGCCTGGCTAGCTGCAGTCGCGGAGTACTGTGTAGGTGAGGGTTTTCTTTTTTCCCCGACAGGTACCCAGGTATCCTTTAAAGTGTACCCGACATCTAGCCATTCGGCCAGCCTCTCCTCTGCGTTAATCTTCACATATAACTGTGCCACTGGAGTTTGCATGTCTTGCACTGACGCCTGACGCACGCCTGCAGGCAGGAAGACACACAGAACCGCACGTACAAGTATTATTACCACAGGGAGAAATAACACACATAGATAAACACACAGGCTCACCCTGTCTGTTCATATGTTAATCTCAATACGTGGTTCCGTCGCCCACCTACTGTGTTAAGTGCGTGGGGCGTCAATGTGAGCTGTGAATTTCACGTGCAGTGCTTTTACATATGTCTTCGGTTGTTTGTATCGTGAACTGCATGTTCAGAAAAATGGCGGCCGGCCGATGCTGATCTAACTGGGCTTGCCTTATGCAGTAATGTGTGGCTGCTGGTTTTGTAGTGACTGCCGCTTCCATCGACGATGAACTGTATTTTTCGTGGCGGACTTATGTGTTGGCATTCTGGCAGCAGCCTTATGCATAGTATACCTATGCGGGCTGTTGGTTTATTCGAGACTCATTTTTCACATGGGACAGTGAGGAGCATTTTGTGAGATATTCACTGGCACAGAAACGGGGCATTATGGGGACGACCCTTTGCCGTGAAGTTGGAACCGCGACTGACTGCCTGACTGACTGACTGCCTGACTGACTGACTGACTGACTGACTGACTGACTGGCTGGCTGACTGACTGACTGGCTGACTGACTGACTATTCTCAACACATAATTATGCCATCGGAGTCTGCATGCGTTGGCTTGTACGCGCACATGCATGCATGCAGGTTGACAAACAGATCCGCACATATAAATAGTATTAACAGACAGACGGACTCACCCGATATCGCCGTCTGTCCACACACGCGGAATTCTCATATCTCTGAAAAATCAACAACTGTTTTAGGGAATATATAGAAGCAACAAAGAAAGCACACTCACGCACAGCACACTCACACTACAGCACACTCATGCACAGCGCACTCGTGCACAGCACGCTCACACACAACACGCTCACGCACAGCACGCTCACGTACAGCACATTCACGCACAGCACTACTCACGTACAGTACACTGAACGCTACTTCTATACTACTGAAGAACCTTTTACTCGCCTTAATTGATTCAGTGCTGAAGGATAATATATCATCACATTTGGACACATGACGATATATCGCCATACTAGGGTTCATCATGTTATTTGTTTCGTTTCGTGGTATCTTCCACAATTTTAACTGCTCAGTGAACGGAAATTTACATTATAATACTTGTACATTTGATTGTGTGCCATGTTTGGTCCACGCCTACTTTTTGTTTGGCACTGAAACAGTTAAGGGATAATTAGCAGGCTCGTAAGGAATTGTGTGTAAGCTGAGGTGATGGGGTTTTATTAAAGAATGATGACAACACCGTGAGCGGATAGAAAGAGCAATGAAGATATCTTGAAAGAAGTTAACTCACAAAGAGAACTGGTTACTCGCATCAGAAGAAGATAGTCCACATTCTTTGGGAATGTCATGGGAAGTGGGAAATTTGGAGTATGTCGTCACAGCGGGAAAGTTGGAGGGGAAGAGAGGCAAGAGGAGACCATGGGCGAAGATGTCGTACAGATTGTCTTCATGGTATGGAGGAACATCGGTATCAGAAATGATTCGCAGCACACAGGAGAGAGACGGAAATGTACAGAGGTTATCGCCAGTGCAACACAGCATTGACTGTGAGATCGGATATTTGGCATATTGAACATTGGTTTAGAAAAATATGGTTCTTGCACCATGTGCAAAATGCGCTATAATGTGTGTAGAAGGGTCCGTGACTGACTTATGCAATGCGCAGCTGATGAACTAACACTGCCTGGTACTGAACTAAAATTTTCGGGTACTGAACTAACATTGCCCCTTACTGAACTAACACTGTCCGGTACTGAACTAACACTGTCTGGTAAATTACAAACATCCAATATATGCTGGGGTTTATTGCAACGTCCTATAAAGGACTTGCAACTAACTTTTACTTGTTATATCACATGTTGGTGTTATCTTTGAACTGAGTATTCTTGGTATATATATACAACTAGCTGACCCGGCCCGGCTTCGCCCAGACCCTGGTGGGGAGCATCTCATTTAATTTATATAAGTAGTGGGACGCAGAGGTGTTTCCAAGGCACCAGGGCCGGGTTATATACTGGCCAAGACCTATTGACGCGTCCTCGTCGAGCGTCCTGGGCAACAGGTCCCTTCGGGGTCCTGGCTAAAGTCAGTAGGATCGCCGATTCCTCCGAAGTCGGAGAGTGTCTGCCTGTATGGCGAGGAACCACCAGTCTGCACACCAATAAGCCAGACATGGGACAACGGATACTCACGCAAACCTCAGGTCCTGTATGACATCACATTGATGCTGGACAACAGGCCGACATACAGGACTTCGCGTTGGAGCTCAAGCCAACGAACACAAGCAAGCAACCAAGCATATAAGTAGTCATATAAGTTCTCGTTCCCGTTACCGACAATCTGTCTGTCTGTCTGTCTATCTGTCTGTCGGTCTGTCTGACCCGGCCCGGCTTCGCCCAGACCCTGATGGGGAGCATCTCATTTAATTTATATAAGTAGTCATATAAGTTCCCGTTCCCGACTATCTATCTGTCTGTCTGTCTGACCCGGCCCGGCATCGCCCAACTCCTGGTGGGGAGCATCTAATTTAATTCATATAAGTAGTCATATAAGTTCCCGTTCCCGACTGTCTGTCTGTCTGTCTGTCTGTCTGTCTGTCTGTCTGTCTGTCTATCTATCTGTCTGTCTGTCTGTCTGACCCGGCCCAGCCCATGGCGGAGAGCATCTCATTTAAATCATATAAGTAGTCATATAAGATCCGTTCCCGACTATCTGTCTGTCTGTCTGTCTTGGGTAAATGGAAGAGGGAGGAGGAAGAGGGAGGTGAAGGAGGGAAGAGGAGGAGGAGGAGGGAGGAGGAGACAGGAGACAGGAGGAATAGGGAGGAATAGGAGGGAGGAGGAGGGATTAGGAAGAGGAGGGAGGAGTAGGGTGGAGGAGGAGGGGGAGGAGGAGGGAGGAGGAAGAGGGAGAAGGAGGGAGGAGGAAGAGGGAGAAGGAGGGAGGAGGAGAACGCAGGAGGAGGAGGGAGGAGGAGGAGAGGGAGGAGGAAGGAGGAGGAGGAGAGAGTAGGAGGAGGGAGCAGGCGGAGGGAGCAGGAAGAGGGAGGAAGAGGGAGGAGGAAGAGGGAGAAGGAGGAGGGAGGAGAAGGAGGAGGAAGAGGGAGTAGGAGGGAGGAGGAGAACGCAGGAGGAGAGGGAGGAGGAGGGAAAGGGAGGAGGAGGAGAGAGTGGGAGGAGGGAGGAGGCGGAGGGAGAAGGAAGAGGGAGAAGGAGGAGGGAGGAGAAGGAGGGAAGAGGATGAGGGGGAGGAGGAGGAAGAGGGAGGAGGAGGAATGTGAAGGGAGGAGGAGGGAGGAGGTAGAGGGAGGAGGGAGGAGGAGAGAGGAGGAGGAGAGAGGAGGAGGAGGGAGGAGGAGGAGGGATGAGGAGGAGGGAGGAGGAGGAAGAGGGAGGAGGAGGAATGTGAAGAGAGGAGGAGGGAGGAGGTAGAGGGAGGAGGAGGAGGGAGGAGGAGAATGGAGGAGGAGGGATGAGGAGGAGAGGGAGGAGGAGGAAGGAGGAGGGGAGGAGGAGGGAGGAAGAAGGAGGAGGGAGGGAGGAGGGATGAGGGGGAGGAGGGAGGGGGAGGAGGGGAGGAGGAGAAGGGAGGAGGAGGGCGAAGGAGGAAGGAAGAGGAGGGCGAGGAGGTAGGAGGAGGGAGGAGGAGGAAGAAGGAGGAGGAGGGAGGAGGAAGAGAGTGGAGGAGGTAGGAGGAGGGAGGAAGAGATAGGCGGAGAGAGGAGGAGGAGGGAGGAGGAGGAGTAGGGAGGAATAGGAGGGAGGAGGAGGGAGGAGGAGGGATTAAGAGAAGGAGGGGGGAAAGGGGAGAAGGAGGAGGGAGGAGGATGAGGAAGAGGGATGAGGAGGGAGGAGGAAGGAGGAGGAGGGAGGAGGAGGAGGAGGGAGGAGGGTTGAAGGAGGAGGAGGAAGAGGGAGGAGGGAGAGGAGGGAGGGGGAGGAGGAGGAGAAGGAGGAGGAGGGAGGAGGAGAACGCAGGTGGGGGGGGGGAGGAGGGGGAAGGGAAAAGGGGGGAGGGGGGGAGGAGGGGGGGGGAAGGGGAGGGGGAAAAGGGAGAAGGAGGGGGGGGAGGAAGGGGGGTTAAGGGGGGAAAGGGGGGAGGGGGGGGAAGGAGGAGGGGGGAATGAGGGGGGAAAAGGGAGGGGGAGGAAGAGGGAGGGAGGAAGAAGGGGGGGAGGAGGAGGTAAAAAGGGGGGGGGGGAAAGGG
>JACEFZ010013520.1:0-14609 GCA_014155875.1 Cepaea nemoralis
GCACCAAAAAAAAACAAAAAAAAAAAAAAAATGAGGTGAGCTAGCTAATTCTCATCTTACCTAATATTTCTAAGTCTTGTTCACATACAGTGGTACCTGCACAGAATGGTGGGACTAAAATGGTATGATAAAAATCACGAATATGGAACTCTGTGGAGAGAACTAGACAAATTCCAGTGAACAAGAAATGAAGAAAAGACGCTGACACTGGATAGGAGACATGTTGAGAAATCAAGACACTTTAATTAACTAGACTCACCCTTGTCTGGCATATGCAGGGTGAATTAATTAATGGGAGATTTCTTTTTCTACTTTCTCTTTCATTCGCTTGAAATTTATCTATAACTGCAATGTTATTTCTTGTATGAATTTAACTGTTGCATTGGTTTTTTTTTTTTTTTACAAAATTGTATGGGTACTGGTCACTCAGAAAGCAGTGGCAAACTACTGAATGTAAACTTGCCAAGACATCAACAACAGTAAAAAATGCTGGTGTTGACTGCAAACGTCCTGTAAAGGATATGCAACTAACTTTTTAACAGTGGTCCATAGAATGTATCTTCCACTGGTTTCTCTAAGCCAGAAGGTTTGCCTACATATGTTGTATTTTGGGAATATGTGATCTGCTGTCTGCAGCGCCAATACACATATACAATGTACATGCCTGATTCACCAATCTTGAATTTTGTATACATGTGGTTGCATAATATATTGTGTCTTGTTCTGAGGCATAGAATAATGATTTGTTCTGGTCTGTCCATAAGGTAGGAGACCTACAAATAAGACCAGAAAACACAAAGAGAAGAGAATTAAAGGACACACACTGAGCAAACCGGGGATAGTACAGCTAGACCACCCCTCATATGGAACCCACAGGGTCAACAAAATAGTAGTATGTATAGTTTAGTTTAGTCGACGGATCAACATCACGGCACACAGGTGTAATCCATAAGTGCTCCGTTCTACTCCTAACTCAAGCCTGAGTCCGGAGAATCTCAGCTTAGTGCACGAAAACCGCAGCATCGGCAAGGATCCTGAAATACTTCGGGTCGATTTTTAACTCAAAATTTTGCGCGGGCAGCAACGTTAGGCTACTCTTTTTCGATTTCCAACTGCCAAGGGATTTCTTCATGTGCACAACAATACGCACAGACGTCCAATCTCACCACCCAGAGACCAGGGGAAATTTTGTTACTAGAAGCCCATGTGAAACAATCCTGGCCCTCACCGGGGCTTGAACCTGGGACCCCCCAGCACTCAAGGAAGACACCATACTCAAGACCAATCAGCCTCCTCCCAGTGGTATGTATACCTATTTTTTTTTTTTTTAAATTTGCATATCCTTTTACAGGACATCGCTGTCAACAGCAGCATCTTTCAGCTGTCTGTTGATTTCTTGGCAAGATTAGGCTCAGTAGTTTGCCATTGCTTTCTGAGCGGCCGGCTCAGTTATCCCGCAAGTTACCAGCGGGGGACGAACCGCTCCCAGTTCTCGCCCGCTACGAGACTCTGCGTGATAAACGGGATTACTGAGAAAGTGGTGTAACCCCTCGACCAGAGAGACCGGCATGTATACCTATGGAGAAGAAAAATTGTTGCAGGTCCTTTGAAGGAAATTGTGCATCAACCCTAGGTTTAGTTTCTAGGCAAGTTTACATTTGGTTGTTTGCCATTGCTTTCTGAATGAGAAGTCAAAGATTCAACTCAAAGGTTTAAATCCATCGAGATGGTGTGAAGAAAATACAGAGATGTGAAGAAAATACAAGGAGACAATGTGAAAACACACAGAGAAGATGTGAAGAAAACACAGAAAAGATGTGAAAACACACAGAGAAGATGTGAAGAAAACACACTAAGAAGATGTGAAGAAACCACATGGAAAAGATGTGAAGAAAACACAGAGAGAAGATGTGAAGAAAACACACAGAGAAGATGTGAAGAAAACACAGAGAAGATGTGAAAACACATGAAGAAGATGTGAAAACACATGAAGAAGATGTGAAAACACATGGAGAAGATGAGAAAAACACACAACGGAGGAGGTGTGAAGAAAACACACCAAGAAGATGTGAAGAAAACACGAAGAAGATGTGAAAACATGCGGAGAAGATGTGAAAACACTCTGAGAAGATGTGAAGAAAACAAGCTGAGGAAATGTGAAGAAAACAAGCTGAGGAAATGTGAAGAAAAAACAGAAGATGTGAAGAAAACACAGAGAAGATGTGGAAAAAAACACACACAGAGAAGATGTGAATAAAACGCACGGAGAAGATGTGAAAACACACGGAGATGTGAAGAAAACACACGGAGAAGATGTGAAGAAAACACAATACACATAGAGACGATATGAAGTGAAGAAAGGACGCAGAGAAGATGGAAGAAAACACAGAGAATATTTTGAAGAAAACACATGGAGAAGTGTGAAAACACACGGAGAAGACGTGAAGAAAACACATGGAGAAGATATGAAGAAAACACACACAGAAGATGTGAAGAAAACACACGGAGAAAAGAAATAGAGGCAGAGGTGAATAACTAGAATAATACGAGGAAAACGTACAGGGCTGGAGAAGCCAGCAAACGATTGGATGGATGGCTTGGCGTGTGATGGCGGAGGTCTGTACTCCGATGTAGAATAAAGGACACATAAGACTGTCCCAAAAATGCGCACATCAAAGAAAAAACTGACATGTCGATGTTTATCTCATTTTGCTGACAGCTAGCAGCTAAACGGTAAATATTAGTGTCTGCTAATTTCCTGCGTCTGACACATAATTTCCAAGACTACTAAGTTAAAATAATTGTTTAGAGTCACGGATGGACTGATCGCCCACGCCAGACGAAAAAGAAGAAGAGGATAATGAAGGATAAGAAAGAAGAAACAGACCGTCGTCGTCGCAGCAGCAACAGTAGTAGTAGTTGTAGTAGTAGAAAAAAAAAGTCGCTTAAAAGTCGACAGGGTCGACTTCATAGCACCGGGTTTTATCCCATATGGCTCGGTCTCTTTCCGCAGCGAGGAAAGCGTCGCATAAAGCACGAACTCCGTAGCTCTAGCGACGACCCACAGGAGTCTCCGAAAAATTTAACTCGTGAACCGAAGGACGCGGCCCGGGATCGAACCCACAACCTTCGAAGTCCGAGTCAAACGACTTGACTAGTTCGCCACTAAGACTCCCGAGAAGTAGTAGTAGTAGCAGCAGTAGTAGTAGTAGTAGTAGTAGTAGTAGTAGTAGTAGTAGTAGTAGTAGTAGTAGTAGTAGTAGTAGTAGTAGTAGTAGTAGTAGTAGTAGTAGTAGTAGTAGTAGTAGTAACTGCTAGTGTTGCCCGAATTTGACAAAGAATTTCCCAGTGTTTACTCATATTTACTAAATAATTGTTTAGACAGCGGTTGTGGTGGGTTGAGGCGTGATCACCCACGCCAGACGAAGAAAAAAAAAGGATAATGGAAGTTGAGAAAGAACAATAAACAAAAGATAGTGATGTGGTTGTAGTAGTAGTAGTAGTAGTAGTAGTAGTAGTAGTAGTAGTAGTAGTAGTAGTAGTAGTAGTAGTAGTAGTAGTAGTAGCAGCAGCAGCTGAATAAGATGAAAGAAAAGCAAACAAGACCTGGTTAGCGCAGTCTATTTAAGTCACTTAAGAAACCCGACACCGTTATTAAAGCACAGCGGGCCGGACAATGCGCGAGACGAGTCTATTGCACAACGTCGAGTCTAGACGGGGAGAAGACGAGGGCAAAAATGGCCAAGCGCCTTTAACGCGAAATCCGTCAACGAGAAGAAGCGGCTGTGCCGTCAGCAACCGCGAACTTCCAGTGTCTTGCTTTTCCCCCCTCACTCTGCCTCCCGTCAAAGAGACATCAATCGCTGATAATCAATACCTGCAGGATCCTCCACCACAATCCGCCTGCAGGCAGGCAGGGCGGGCACCGAACCCAGGACCTCTCTCGCTGGCTGCTGTACCCGCTACCTGCGCCGATAAGAGCCCGCCTCTCTTCTAACGAGGGTCTAAAATTAGAGCGTGACCTAGTTTCCAACTGCCAGGATTACCCCCAAAATAGCAATCCTTAAGTTGATTTATCAATCAAATGATAAGTCAAAGAACAGAATGACCCACACACACACAAAAAATCCACCTCAAAATTTGTCACGTGTTCTATCTCAAAGATTGAAATAGCAAAATTTAGAAGAAGAAGAGGAGCAAGAAGAAGATGACGAAGGATTCTTTCATATCTCATCTACATTATTATCAACAAAATGTCCTAACTAAAAGTAACTCTCGTTGCTATGCATTCCTTTTCAAGTACAAAAAGACTGCAAGATATACTTCACTACGAGAGAACTACTACTACTACACGCCATGTCTCCTTTAAAACCTCTCTACATTTTCCTCAAATCATCTACAATTCAAATAATCAACTTCTTGTCATGCAAGCTTCTTGCAAGAGCCGAGCTAGAACGCATCCTCGGACCCCCGACCCCAACAACAAGCCAACATCCCTCATGACACACACAGAGAAAGAAACAACAATTATCCCCCTGGCCTCTGTGCACTTAATTACTGTTGCTATAACAACTGACAATGGAGAGGGTTTTAAGAGATATTTTAAAAAATACAGAAGGGATTCGAACCCCGTCCTTAAACATTGTGAGTGGTGAGGGTTGAAGCCATGTTCATCTGAACTTAAAGATGGCTTACTTAGTTACTAACGAGGACACAGTTCAGGCCTGGGGCGGTGGTTGGTGGGTTCCAGGGCGGTTCGTTCAAGGCTCTTAAGTGTTATCTGAGAGAGTGGGACAAAATGAAAGAGTGAACGAGGACAGGAGAGAAAGAAGGAAGAGAACATGGAATATGATCCTAAAAAGAGATTCATCAGACGACTCTTTTATTGAGGTCTTCTATCTCATCATGATGGTGGTCATAACAGAAGGGTTATAATGAGAGAAATTAAACATAAATTAAATAACAAAAGCAATTACAAGTCGAATACGTTTGTATTTGGGTTAGTTTGTTGGGATGAAATGAGGCCTCAAGATGGCGTGGTGGTGGTCTGGCCATCTTGTCAAGGCACGGGTCGGAGTGGTGGTAGTTGTGGTAGTTGTAGCCTGGTCTCAACGCACATGGTGCTACACATGATGTTGATGATCAGGTCGTGCAGTCTTACCAGAGTTCAACACAACATATTTTCTAATCACACCAAGAATTCAACCGTTATCAAGCTTCCAGGCACACGAAAGAAAGACAGACGCTTGCATACTTTTCAAAAAGCAACCATTAGACATTTACAAACTTACCTTGTCGTTTTTGACCAGATCTGCAAACGAATACTCCGGACATGTTTCGCTGTTCGACTCTCCTAGGGTCAAGATAAACCGGTAAGTACTTTGCTTCCATTTCACTTTTTTCTGCTTTTGAGACGACGATACGGTGGTTAATTCAACTCTTTTCATTTCCGACATGATGTTAACATTTTTTCCGGTTTAATTAGAAGAAATAAATCCTTTTATTGTACATCTCCGAAACATTCGGCTAAATCTACCGCCATTTTGCACAGTGACGACACAAACTAATCATGTTCCGGAAGGGGATTCTCGGTGCCGCCCATAATACAGATATCTGGGGGTCTCAGCTTTAATAACACTTGTTTATTTTTAAAGCACCTCAAATTAGCACAACAAAACTCAATTAAGTAACATAAATATTATAAAACTATGAATTTTATTTGTTTATTCTGTTGCGTGTATATTTAAAACATATTTTATGAATAGCAATCCGACCTTTGTACGCTATTCTATTAATAAGTGCAACTTGGACTTATCTGCGACCTAGAAGTTCCCTTTGTTTTGAATGAGGGAAATTTATGAAGATAACGGGTTTTTAAAATGTATATACCCAAAACTTGAATTGTGTTGTACAACAAACAGCAGCAGCACACAAAATATGTAATATACTGACTAGTTTATTATATTTACTTAAATGCGTCTTATAAATATGTCTTGTCTATCCACAGCGGCCTAAAATCCATCATCATCTTGCAGATTCCTGGCTGAACATTGCTCTCTCACGCCCCGTTGGATGTCTGCATGGCCGAATGGATACGAACTCCCGCTCTTAAAGGAAGGCATGTGTGTTACATGGGTTCATACGCAAAATAAACCATAGATTTACACACTACCATGCATGTCGTAAAAGACGTCTGAGGTGGGTTGGCGGGAGTGTGGCAAGCCCCACCCGTAGAAAACTATCTGTAATGTCCACCCAATCATGAACGATTCTGCAACGGACTTGGTGAAAGCTATTTGGCAGTCAGTGTCTCCATGGCAGACGACAAGCAGATGAAGAAGACTTCAACATGTATTCTTCATTTTTAAGCGAATCTCCGTGGCGAGGCCGTTACGCCGCCTGCCTCACGCCCCGGCGGTTGTGGGTTCGATTACGGGTTACGTCGTTCGGTTCACGGGTGCAATTTATTCGAAGACTTGTGGGCCGTCGCTGGAGCTACCGAGTTCGTGCTCTGTGCGACGCTCTCAGCAGGCCGCATTAGGGAAAGAGACCGAGCCATACGGGATAAAACCCGGTGCAATGAAGTCTTTTAAACTCGGTAATCTTCTTTTAAAGGGGGCGGAGTGGCTCGCTGGTTACAATGTCCGCTTCTGTCTCAAGCAGATCTGATTCATGTCCTGATGTTTACTACTGGATTTTAACAACATAATACATGGCAGGTATTCCCTCACCCTCTCGATCTCTCTCACGCACGCACACACACACACTCTCTCTCCCTCTCTCTCCTCTCTCTCTCTCTTTTTCCCCTGATCCTCGAGTAGTTGAACCATCGTCTAGTCTTGTCGGACAAGGTCTACAAACTCATAGATCCATGCCTTCTTCTTATTCTGTCCTTTATTCCATATTTGGGCATGAACCATCAAACCAACTCAAACTAAGTCGTCTTTCTTCTTACATTCCCTGTCGGGGTTTCAGGTAGTAGAGGAAGCTGGAGAGCAGCCGACAGATAGTTGTTCGTTGTGGTATCAAATTTCACGAGGATAGGCAGAAGACCTTTTCACAGAGACAACGGTTACCATCCTCGACCAGTATGGTCACTGCCAAGAAGGAAAGCAATGGCAAACTACTTTTTTTTACCGATGCATAGACAATCATGATGCACCAGCTCACCGACCACACCCACGACTCTGGTGCTCCTGTAAGATGGCGAACTTTAACCGCCCACGTTTATCGGCATGGCACATGATGATGTGAGGTTGTGGTGATCATGTCTGCCCGCGGTCTTTTGTCTCATGTACTGCCAGTCATTTCTGATACTGACCTTCATTCACGCCTTAATTTCAAACTTCTTCTTCTTCTTCTTCGTTCATCCGGAGTTTTTTTTCGGATGTGACTGCGTTGTGCCTGTTTGCAGCAGAGCTGCGTTCTTGCGCCGTTAGGCCGACACATCCGACTTCTGCGGGCATTTGTTGACCGGGTTAACCTTCCCGGGGGTTTCTTAGGACGTTTGACTCTCACTGTTGTGGTGTTATCCCCCATCCCAGCTGGTCCATATAGAACAGCCAAAGATCCTGGTCAGCCCTCAAGGGAAGGCAGGGGCAGACCATGGGCATTCCCCGCCATCCAAGGAGGCTTCCATACTTGCAGAGCCGACACATAGCGCTCTGGTACTGGGCTCACCCAAGGAATCGTCACGTCCTGCACATGGCTGCTTAGCCTCACTTCCGTATATTGGGCCTTCCGTTCACCATAGGCTGTTCTTCCGGAAACCAGAAGTATGCAGTCTGCAGATGACATCCACACAGTGAGCTTTCGATTCGGACTTTCCATGTAATGGATTTGCTAGCCAAGCAATATTCCATTTCGTGCCACTAGGACACTTTTCCACCTTTTATGAAGCCCACACAGTGGGCTTTTGATTCAGACTTTCCACGTAATGGATTTGCTATCCAAGCAATATTCCATTTCATGCCACTAGGACACTTTTCCACCTTTTATGAAGCCCACACAATGGGCTTTTGATTCGGACTTTCCACGTAATGGATTTGCTATCCAAGCAATATTCCATTTCGTGCCACTAGGACACTTTTCCACCTTTTATGAAGCCCACACAGCGAGCTTTCGATTTGGACTTTCCACATAATGGATTTGCTATCCAAGCAATATTCCATTTCATGCCTCTGGGTCTTCATGCACCTTTAAATGTCAACCTGTATATAGTTAAAGTAATCTGCGGTCAACTTTAGCTTGTTGATATCTCCATAGAGCTTGTCCTCAAATGAAGCAGGTGTGGGCCAAAATATCTTTCTCTGTTCTGCATACGTTGGGCAATCCTGCAGCAAATGTTTTGCTGTCATTTTTCCAGTTCTACAATTACATTCATCGGTATCTCCTATCTTTAGTTTATTGAACAAGTGGTATTTCAGCCTGTTATGTCCTGTGCGGAGTCTGAAGATTGCTACTTGTTCTCTTCGGTCGAGTTTGTAATATGCATCATCCTTCTGATGGCCTGGATGCTCTGATTCCCATTTGGTTCTATAGGTGCTTTTTATCAACCTCTTTGCCTCATTATAGGTTATGTCTATGTCAGGCTGTGGTAGTCGTCCGCCCTCTTTTGCCAGTCTGTCAGCCTCTTCGTTTCCAGGTATACTGCAATGTGATGGGATCCACTGTATTACAACTTTTTTGGATTTCTGGCATAGACCATGGAGTGCTGCTCTTAGGTCAGTTAGTTCTGTGCTGTTATTGCTCTTCAGTATTGAGACAGCTGACTTTGCATCTGTGAAGATAGCTATTTGCTTCTCTTTATTTTCCTCCATCAGGAGCATTTCTGCTGCAGTTTTCAGAGCCTCTACCTCCGCTTTGAAGTTACTTGAAAATTTTCCAGTTGCCATTGAATGTGTTTTTTTCACTCCATTTTTTAAATTTAGGAGAATTCCTCCTCCTCCATTCTCTATTGAATTTTTGGCTGATCCATCTGTATATGCATGGGTCCAATTCCTGCTTGGGTAATGTTCTTTTATGTAGTTTAGGGTTATTTCTCTTCTTTCGGTTTCATGCTGAGTGTTCTTTTTCTCAATACCAGGAATGTTTTCTATCATCTCAGGCAGTTGCTGCTGTCTCCAAGCTGGGAACTTGTGTGCATTGTGTATGGGCTTGACTGTTGATATGTTAAGAATAGGATCTGCCCTAATCCTTCGTTTTGCAGTTTCTACAAAGTTGCTACGCTTCAGTCTTCCCTTTCCAAAACCATTAAATCTGTTGTACATAGGGTGGTCTGTCAATCTTCTAAATTTTTCTGCTTGTTGCTGGGCTCTGCTATCTCTTCTATCCTGCATTGGTTGTAAACAAGTGATCTTTTCTAGTTCATTAATAGGCGTTGTCTTCAGGCTTCCAGTTATGATTCGCATTCCTTGGTTTTGGACTCTACTTATTTTGTTAAAGTTTGACTTAGCTGCTGTTGCCCAAGCTGCAATGCCATATTCCAGTACTGGCCTCACCCGTCCAGTATATAACTTCTTGAGAACTTTCTCATCTGCTCCCCACGTTGTACCAGCAAGCTTTTTCATGATTGCCATTCTCTGCCTTGCTCTTGTTCGATTTTTCTCAACCTGTGTCTTCCATGTCAGGCGACGATCAAAGGTGACTCCTAGATAGTTTGGATTTTCTTCATGGCGCAATATTTTTCCATTCAATACCAGCTTAGGTTGCTGAGGTTTATTTGAGAGGGAGAACACTGTGCATGTTGTTTTCTCCTCACTTATCTTCACTAGCCATGATTTTGACCAGTCCTCTAGCGCTAATAAGGCTTGCTGTATTCTGCTGTTAGCTGTACTAATATATTCTTCAGATGTCCATATGGCTAGGTCATCTGCAAAGGAGGATGTGTGTACTCTGGCTGGAAAATTTTCTGTGATGTCATTTATATATGCTAGGAATAATGTTGGTGAAAGAACTCCTCCTTGGGGGACACCTTGCTCCAGCAGCATCATTTTGCTTGTTTGTCCTTGTACTTTTGTCCTGGCAGTTCTGTTCTCAAGGTAGTGGCTGATCCATTTATACATTTTTCCACAAACATGCATGTTTTGCAGTTTTACTTTCAGTCCTTCCTTCCATACTTTATCAAATGCTTTTTCTAAATCTATCCAGACTGCTAGTGTGTGCTTTTTCTCTTGGAAGGCATCCTCTATTTCCTGAGCTATATAGGTTATTTGATCTTCAGTGGATCTGTACTTTCTGAATCCTGCTTGGTGTGGTGTTAAGAGTTTGTTTTCTTCCAGATGCCATGTTAGCCTGCCATTGATAATGCGTTCCATTAATTTTCCTACACAGCTAAGTAGACTGATAGGTCGATAGCCATTTGGTTCTTCCAGGTCTTTTCCTTTCTTTGGGACTGGTATTAGTATAGCTTCCTTCCATGCCTGTGGGACTATTCCTCTCTTCCAGCTGTTATTTAGGACTGCTAGTAGTTTCTTCTTTGCCTTGGTGCCTAGTCCTATTAGCATTTCATTTGTGATTCCATCCTTTCCTGGTGATTTCTTCTTTTTTAGGGTATTCATTGCCTGTTCCATTTCTTCCATTGTTAGATTTGCCATCATATATTCTGCTGCTGTCTCTGTATTTCTATGATGTATCTGTTTGTCTTTGATTGCTTTCTTCTGTTCAGTTGTAATATCAATGTGGTTTGCATTTGCATAGTGTTCCATTAGTGCATTTGCAGCCTTTTTTCCTGTAAGCAAGGCATTTCCTTGTTTAATTGTTATTTGTTTGTTTCTAGGTCCTTCATTGTTCATGGCTTTCACTAGTTTCCATAGTTTGTTTCCATCCCTGTCAAAATTCAGGTTTTCTGTTTTTTCCCTCCAACGATCTCTTGTTGTTTGATTTACTGTTCTTTTATATTTTGCTGAGATGGCTTTGAGAGAGGTATTCGCTTCAATTGTTTGTTCTCTCTCTGCTGTCTTCCTGGCATCTTCAACTTTGTCCTCCAAACTTTGTAGTTCTTCAGTCCAGTATGGTTTGTAATTTTTCCTCGCTCCTCTAGGAATGGACTCAGTGGCTGCCTGTATTATCGCTCTGTTTAGACTTTCCACCATTTGCTTTATGTTGCCATATCGTGTATTTATGTTTTCACAATATTTGTCTGTTAGTATGGCAAATCTGTCCCAATCTGCTCGTTTGTAATTCCAGCGGGGCAAGGGCTTTTGCTCCTGTGGAACATACTCCATATTCATTACAAGCTTGATTGGTCTGTGGTCACTACCTGCTAATTGGTCCAGCACATGGCGATCGATTTTGTGGAGGATGTCTCCTGTGCAGAAAGCTAAGTCTGGAGTAGAAGTGGTAAGCCATCTTCTGGAGTAGAAGCTCGGTGTGTCATCCGCTTTGTTGAGTAGATGGAGATTTGAGTCTATTTCCCAGTCCTCCAATTCATCTCCTCTTTTGTCAGTATCTGGGTATCCCCATCTTTCTGAACGGCTATTAAAGTCTCCGACAATAATGCAGTTTGTGTCGGTTATTTTCATGTTTGAGAGTGTAAGGTCCTTATCTGCTGGGCTATACAGATTGTAGATTCTTATTTTCACAGTCCTTTATCATTATATCAACACCTATAATTTCTGTTTGGTTGTCAGAGATCACAGATACTTCGCTGCAAGGTATTGTATTTCGTGTAAGTATTAGAACTCCTCCTTTGTGTCCTTCGCGGTCGAAACGTGTGGCCTGATATCCTCTGACTGAGAATTTGTGATTGGCGTTGAGGTGTGTCTCTTGAATGCATGCCACATCTATTCTATCTTTATGAAGACGCTGTGTTAGGGAGTCTTTCTTCTTGTAAACTCCTTCGGCATTCCACTGTAGTATGTTGAGTGTCCGGGGTATTTGGTCAATAGCTCTTAACCTACTCCTCTGTGCCTTGACTCCACAGCACAGGGGAAGGTGACCACCAGTAGTCATGGGTGGACCCCCTCGAGGCAGGGGGCCCGGCACTATCGCCGCCTGATGGGACTTCACGGGATTAGCACCATAACGATTAATTTTGATTTGTGACATCATGAATGAAGTTACGTTGCACTGCTTTGTCAAGCCTGTGGCTCAGTACATCCGATTTCGACAAGCATTTATTTGGGATGCTTTCCCTAGCCTTTGACTGTCCCCAGTCTACCTACAAGGCAGCAGGTTTTACGTTGCACTGCTTTGTCAAGCCTGTGGCTCAGTACATCCGATTTTGACAAGCATGTATTCGGGTGCTTTCCCTAGCCTTTGACTGTCCCCAGTCTACCTACAAGGCAGCAGGTTTTACGTTGCACTGCTTTGTCAAGCCTGTGGCTCAGTACATCCGATTTTGACAAGCATGTATTCGGGTGCTTTCCCTAGCCTTTGACGGTCCCCAGTCTACCTACAAGGCAGCAGGGTTGTGTGTCTCTTCGTCTGGTCCCTCTCCCTTGACCTGTCCGACATGGGTGGCCCTACCAGTAGCTGTGCTACCGTCGGCATAGCTCTTGGGGTCATTGGGACGCACAAGCCCCTCTACCTCGTCACGGTGGACACACAGCAGAGGGGAATTTCAAACTGTCCAGCATCTTCTCTCTTGGTTTCCTGCTGCCTCTTCTCTCCAGCAAGTTTCCCGTTGTGACGACATACTCCAGCTTTCCCGTTGTGACGACATTCCCCAGCTTTCCCGTTGTGACGACATACTTCAGCTTTCCCATTGTGACGACATACTTTAGCTTGCCCGTGACGACATACTCCAGCTTTCCCGTTGTGGCAAAATACTCCAGCTTTCCCGTTGTGGCAATATACTCCAGCTTTCCTGTTGTGACAATATACTCCAGCTTTCCTGTTGTGACAATATACTCCAGCTTTCCAGTTGTGACAATATACTCCAGCTTTCCTGTTGTGACAATATACTCCAGCTTTCCTGTTGTGAAAATATACTCCAGCTTTCCTGTTGTGACAATATACTCCAACTTTCCCCTTGTCACGACATACTCCAGCTTTCCCGTCGCGACGACATACTCCAACTTTCCCCTTGTCCCGACATACTCCAAGCTTTCCTGGTGTGACGACATACTCCAAGCTTTCCTGGTGTGCTGACATACTCCAAGCTTTCCTGGTGTGACGACATACTCCAAGCTTTCCTGGTGTGACGACATACTCCAAGCTTTCCTGGTGTGACGACATACTCCAAGCTTTCCTGGTGTGACGACATACTCCAAGCTTTCCCCTTGTCACGACATACTCCAAGCTTTCCTGGTGTGACGACATACTCCAAGCTTTCCCCTTGTCACGACATACTCCAAGCTTTCCCCTTGTCACAACATACTCCAAGCTTTCCTGTTGTGACGACATACTCCAAGCTTTCCCCTTGTCACGACATACTCCAAGCTTTCCCCTTGTCACGACATACTCCAAGCTTTTCTGGTGTCACGACATACTCCAAGCTTTCCCCTTGTCACGACATACTCCAAGCTTTCCCCTTGTCACGACATACTCCGAGCTTTCCTGGTGTCACGACATACTCCAAGCTTTCCCCTTGTCACGACATACTCCAAGCTTTCCCCTTGTCACGACATACTCCAAGCTTTCCTGGTGTCACGACATACTCCAAGCTTTCCCCTTGTCACGACATACTCCAAGCTTTCCTGGTGTCACGACATACTCCAAGCTTTCCTGGTGTCACGACATACTCCAAGCTTTCCCCTTGTCACGACATACTCCAAGCTTTCCTGTTGTGACGACATACTCCAAGCTTTCCTGGTGTCACGACATACTCCAAGCTTTCCTGGTGTCACGACATACTCCAAGCTTTCCTGGTGTCACGACATACTCCAAGCTTTCCTGTTGTGACGACATACTCCAAGCTTTCCTGTTGTGACGACATACTCCAAGCTTTCCTGTTGTGACGACATACTCCAAGCTTTCCTGGTGTCACGACATACTCCAAGCTTTCCTGGTGTCACATTTTCCATTGAAGATTGATTATCACATAAGATTTTCCATTCTAATGACATTCACAAAGAATGTGAACTGTCTTCTTCTGATGCGAGCGCTCTTGTCCATTCTGCCACACTGGACCCCATGGCTGCTGTTGATAATACAGAACTCAAGCCTGGGCATGCCATGAGAAGGGGCAAGCTGGAGCATGTCGTCACAACGGGAAAGTTGGGGGAAGGAGAGGCAGACGGGAGAACAAGAGAGAAGATGCTGGACAGGTAGACATCGTGGCATGGAGGAACATCAGTGTCAGAAATAATTGACAGTGCAGGCGACAGAAGGCTTTTCTTCTTCTTCTTCTTCTTCTTCTTCTTCTTCTTCTTCTTCTTCTTCTTCTTCTTCTTCTTCTTCTTCTTCTTCTTCTTCTTCTTCTTCTTCTTCTTTCTTCTTCTTCTTCTTCTTCTGAGTTCATCCGGAGTTTTTTTTTTTCTTTTTCGGGACATGATTGCGTTGTGACTGTTTACAGCAGAGATGCGTTTTCTTGCGGCGGTAGACCGACACATCCGTCTTCTGCGGGCATTTGTTGACCGGTTAACCTTCCCGGGGAAGGCTTTTCTATATCTTAGAATGAATTATTTTATTGAGGGTCGAGTAGGTCAGGAACCTACGACAGGTCT